>CM019150.1:89711115-90240045 GCA_009733165.1 Naja naja | reverse complement strand
AATCAATGCCCCAAGTCTTTATGTAGCCCTGAAAAACGTGGATGTACCTGCCCTCCCATCAGACCTGCAGAAATATCCATCAAATTGTAACCTCACATGTGGCAGAATGGCAAAATTATTAAATCATCAACAGGAACAATCTTCTCATTGTATTTAATTTTAAATTTCTAAAATTGACTTTCAGAAAGGGGATGCCTTTAAAGGCCAAGTAAGTGATCTTCTCTGCAAAGTCTCACACACACCCTTGCTTGCACAATTGATCATGGTGTCTTCTCTTCTCCCATTCCCTTTTGACAATGGAGACAAAGATCTAGCACTGGTTATTTGTGCAAACTTTTCATTGTGTGTCTAAAGATTTAGGAAATCAAACCACTCGGTGTCTTCAGAAACTTTGGACTTCAAACCCTTTTAGAACCAATGAGCAAGTGTTTGGGATTAAGAGAGTTGCCTTAAACAGGGGTGGGATTCTACCAGTTCACACCTATTCGCTAGAAGGTTGTTAACATTCTAAGCAATTCAGACAACCAGTTGTTAGAAGAAATTCCTGGCCTAATCCTGTAAGGAAGGCAGGAAGGAAACATTCTGGTGTTGTTGCTTACAGAAACTGCCTCTCCATTAACCCTTATTACATTCTTGGCAGACTAGACTTCCTGTCTCAGGAACCTCTCTGGAGTTTTTTTCCCCTCCTTTGCTGGTACTTTGCTTGTGTGGAGAGACCATTCAAAGTTACAATGGCACTGAAAAAGTGACTTATGACCATTTTTCACACTTACGACTGTTGCAGCCTCCCCACAGTCATGAGAGGCCAGGCAAGGAGATGCGTGCCTCGATGTGAGTGATATTGAGTTGGCCACACCCAGCCAATAACATGACCACCAAGGTATGTCCATCCAGTCACATGACCACCAAGCCACACCCACCAATTAAGCCACACCCACAGAACCAGTTGTTAAAAAAATTGAATCCCACCCCTGGTCTTAAATCATCCAGAGCCCCTCAGGTTGATTACTAGATTTAAGGCAATTAAGTCTATTCACTCCAGGGGTGGGCTTCAAAAATTTTAGCAAAGGGCTCTCTGCCTGGTTGTTGGATAGGCGTGGCTATGGTGGGTGTGACCTAGTTGGCCTCCTGAACCACAGAAGGGGGCTGTTTTTTCCCTCCCCAGGCTGCAGAGGCTTTGCTTGCGCCTCTGGGAGGGTGAAAACGGCCACCCTGGGCTCCAAAGGCTCTCTGAAAGCTGGAAACTAACCCATTTCCGGCCTTCCTGAACTTCTGGCAGGCCTGTTTATCGCCCTCCCTGAGCCTACGTGCACGCCCTGCACTTACCTGCATCCAAAACAGGTCGTGTGAGGGGCTCTCCCAAACCCCTGCAAACCCCCAGCAGCCTACCCCTGATTGACTCCAAGAGAAACACTATCAGTAGTCTATTTTCCTTCTACTATTTCTGTGGCACGATCTTGAATTGTGTGCCACTTCAGTGTGGCCCATCAACTGCAAATTGAAGATGTGCTGAAAAGAATACATCACAGCAGGAGAATTTTGAATTTTTCACTCCATCTTAAATACAGGTGTGAGTATTGAACCTGAAAATTAAGAACTATCCCGAACAGCTATATGAACTTTTGCTTTGACATCTGACATCTCTGTTTCATGTAATTGAGGTAGCATCTCTTGGTCCCATTGATAAAACAATGTCATCTGGTGGTTCGCCTCTGTCTCAGTTCTTCACATCTAGAACAGCAGTTGCCCGAAGATTTTCATAGCTCCCACCCTGGTCTCATTTCAAAAAGCCCTTAATGCCTGTTATTTTTTTTCTCCAGATCTTGAGCTAATTACAATGGCTCTTGTCAATATGGGAGGATTTTGATTCTTATAGGTTGCTTATCATACCTTGTCAATATGGAGGAATTTTGATACTCATAGGTTGCCTATTGTATGTTCTTAATTACTGTTTTCACCTTGGGTACATGTTTTTTTTAAATTACATTTATATGCCGCCCTTCTCCAAAGACTCAGGGCGGCTTACAATTTTGGGGGGATACAACCCAGTGTGCTCAGCAATAGCCTTCATTCCATTGTATATGCCTGCTTATTACTAAGCGGCATTTTTACAAAGTCAGCTTATTGCCCCCAACAATCTTGGGTCCTCAATTTACCTACCCCAAGAGGATGGAAGGCTGAGTCAACCTTGAGCCTGGTGGGATTCGAGCCTACAGCAGTTGTAGGCAGCTGGAACTTAAGTGCAGGCAATTAACAGCCTGAGCCACCAAGGTGTGTAATGTGTGTGCATTACACACCATCCGCAGTCATTTTGAATTGAAGAGTTTTTACTAATTCAATAAAGTAAATTAATGGTGACATGGAACACTGATGTCCAGTATTTTCTGCCACTCTTAAAAATAATACTGGAATCAGGCCTTGAATTGCTCAAGCATCCTGGACACAACATCCAACAACACTTCCTGCCTGAGCAGGGGGTTGGACTAGAAGACCTCCAAGATCCCTTCTAACTTTGCTATTCTGTTCTGTTCTGTCTTGTCCTGTCCTATGCTATCCTATCCATCTATCCCAAGGTCTTCAAACTTGGCAAGTTTAAGACTTGTGGACTTCAACTCCCAGAATTCCTGAGCCAACATGACTGGAGGAGGAATTCTAGGAGTTGAAGTCCACAAGCCTTAAAGCTGTCAAGTTTGAAGACCCACCTGATCTATCCTGTCCTATCCTGTATTTGCTGCTACCATCACTTGTCCTGTAGATTCTTGCAAGTGGTTATGAGCTCCTTCCTGACTGCCATTCAAATTTCAATCTCAAGGCTTATATTTTCCACCTGAGGCTGACAATATCTCAGATGGCACTTGTTCTCCTCTGGCTAATGCAAAATAAATTAAACTCTAGTCTTATACACTAAGAGTACCAAAGCTCTGTGGACGTACATACTTACTCCCGCATTGCATTTATGTTAGGAAATTTCTGCTTAGTTCTAGGTGGCTTCTCTTCTTGGTTAGTTTCCATCCATTGTTTCTCTTCCCATTGTTAATCCTCTGGCCAAAGGGGAGGAAACAATCCAGCTCTGAAGCTAATAACAGGTCATCCTCCACTATTGGGACCAACATTTCCATTGCTAAGCAACGTTAAGTGAGACGCACCCAATTTCGTGACCTCTTTTGCAACAGTTGCTAAGCAAATCATTGCAGTTAAGTGAATTAAGCAGCCATTGGGTGAATCTGGCTTCACCCATTGGCTTTGCTTGTTGGAAACCAAATGGTGATCACATGACCCTGGGGTGCTGAACCTTTGTAAGTAGTCCTTGACTTATGACCAGAATGGAGCCCCCAAATTTCTGTTGTTAAGTGAGACATTTGTTAAATGACTTTTACTCCATTTTATGATCTTGCTTGCCCCAGTTGTTAAGTGAATCAATGCAGTTAGTAACCCGGTTGTTAAATGAATCTGGTTTCCCCATTGGCTTTGCTTGTCAGAAGGTCACAAAAGGGGATCACATGACCCCAGGACACAGCAACCTTCATAAATATGAATCAGTTGCCAAGCATCTGAAAATTTCGGTCACACGATCATGCGGATGCTGCAAAGACCCTAATTGTGGGAAAACAGTCACCAGTCACTTTTTCGGTGCCGTTGTAACTTTGAACGGTCACTAAATGAACTGTAGTAAGTCAAGGACTATGTGTACCCGATAGTTGGACTGGATGGGTTGGACTAGATGACTTCCAACTCTGTTGCTCCGTGTTCTATGTTGCCAAGCACCCAAATTTTGATCATGGGACCTTGGGAATTTTGTGACGGTTGCAAGTGTGAGGAACAGTCATAAATCATTTTCTAGGGCCATTGTCACTTTGAACCGTTGCTAAAAGAGTGGGTTGTAGCTTGAAGATTGCCTGTACTCTAGAGTTATTGTTCCTCTCATTGCAAGTTGTAGGGAGAGTAGGAGCGAATGTTCAGTGGCAGCCAACAAAAAGAAGTTTTTAAATATTTAATGAACACCCCCCCACACAACCATCCACCAAATCTTCTGATATAATTCTTTCTGCTTCATAAAATATGTTAGCATTCTACCGGTATTCAAGAGGCAATAATACATTTATCAAAGGTATTATATCTACCTGTCCAAAGTTGATAATTACTTCCATGTCTCTCTTCCCATAATCTTCTTTTTTAATGTGTTTTATGTTTCTTTCTTTGTAGCACAATACACCGGCTGACAGCTTGCATTGCATTTTTTATTTTATTTTGTTCTCTAAACATGATCCCAGTAGTTAAATTGTTCCCCATCATTTCTGTGATATCATTTCCTGTACTTCAAGATGACAATTTCGTGGTTGTTATAATGGTATCTCAAAAGCTACACATGACAAGTCAGTCCCATTGCTTTAAATAAGGTTTATTCTCTGCTAAAGAGGTATGGAAAGGAAATTTAAATTCCTGGGTTTTTTTTTAAAGTAACAAAATGGATAAACAGCCTGCACGGTGAATAAGCTGAAGCTGTGGTGATGTATGTGAATTTGTTCCATACCTACTTCTTTTGTTAATCATTAGTCACTCAATTTAGTAAAGAGAATCTTCTCTTTGAAATAAGAGAGAGAAGAATGGCAATAGCACTTAGACTTCTACACTACTTCACAGTGTTTTACAACCCTCTCTAAGCTGTTTACAGAATCCGCATATTGCCCAGCAACAATCTGGCTCCTCATTTTATTGATCTCGAAGGATGGAAGGCTGAGTCAACCATGAGCCGGTGAAGATTGAACTCCTGGCAGTGGGCAAAGTTAGTCTGCAATACTGCATTCTTACCACTGTGCCACCAAGAATGTTGGTAAATTTTCATGGGTGCTTTTGCATCATTTGGTTATAAACCAGTTAAGGATTGTTTGTGTCTGTCTGATCTTTCATGACAGACAATCCTTGACATTTACCAATCATTTGAAGTTATGATGCTATTGAAAAAGTGACATAGAACTGGTCCTCGCCTTTACAAACTTCCCTATCATGCTGAACATTCCCCAGCATCCACATGTATATGTAATCAAAAGTTGCACATGACAATCCCAGGACTCCAAGACGCTGCAACCATTGTAAATACATGCCAGTTGCCAAGCACCCAAAATTTGATCACTTGACTGTGGGGATGCTGCAATGGTTATAAGTGTGAGAACTGGTCGTAAGCCACTTGTTTCAGTGCCATTGTAACTTTGAATGGCCATTAAACAATTGGGTGCAAGTTGAGGGCCACCTCTAGTCTTGTGAAAGCATGGTCTGAATAGTGACTCCACCCTCTCCACCCCCATTTGGCCCAAACCACTTCCTTTCTTTCTTTTTCTCCCTTGTGTCTTTGTGTTTTTATAATTTTCAATAGTAGAGGGAAAAAACTTATTTCTTTCCTTCAGCCAGGGCTGGGGCATCTAAATTGGTGGTGTGGAGTATCAACATTGAATGAGGAAGTGTGGAGAATGGGTGTAAATGAGATGCAAGAACAGTAACTGCAAAGTAAGTGGCAAAATTTGCAGTGTTGGGACTTGTTGCTGTCACCTGTCATTGTTACTACAAAAAAAATTCTACTAAACATTGGAAATAATGTCTCTTTAGTCCCATTAAAGATCTACTTTCTTCTGAAGCTTTGGTGATCAACCTTCTTTTGATTTCTCCTCCCAGTATGTGTAAGCAGAGATGAGTTGATCCTCTGTTTTACCAGTACAATTGGCCGCAGATCAGAGATGGTATTCAGCTGCTGTGGGTAGTCATTTAATTGAAATGGCCAACAGCTGGAAGCAACACCTACCTGATCCCAGTTGGGACTCATTAGTTCTTGGATAGAACACCACAAGGAAAACAGAGTCAAAATAGGGTCAAAATACTTTTTAAAATAAGAATTCCAGAAGAAGGTAGTCTTAAACCATGCTGTAGTAATTTGCATGGGACCCTACTGTCACTAGGAATCAAGCTTAACTGAAGGGAGTCTTTAGCTTTGTTTTTAAAAACAAAAGCCAGAAAACCCATCAAACACAATTAAAAAATAGTTCAGATTATAATAAACCAGTTCATAATTACTCTTTCAGAAACTATAAAAAGCAAACAAACCATCTTGAAGCCCATTTCAGCCTGTGCCAAAGACTTGACAAAATCAAAAAAGGAGAACTAATTTGCCTGCAGCTAAGGGAGAGAGGCCAGCAGAACAGCAAACCAGTTTCTCCCAAAGGATAAGACACAACACTATTTTATTCACTAGTGCAACAAGGACACTCCCCATGTGGCTCTAGAACAATAAATCTGAGGCTGCAATAAATACCCATCAAGTTCCTGCTTCCAGCCACAACAGAAGAGAATTGATGGTACCTTTAATAGTTTGGATGACCCTGGCACAGTCCAATATTATATAAGGAAAATGTCTGCTCTCTCCAAACTGACCCACTGCAGGACAGGGCGGGGGGGAAAGAATGACCTTGCAGCAAGAACTCACCATCAGCTGCAGTAGGAATGCTCTACAAGGGGTTGATATTAGTTTTATATTTTATATTTTATATTGGTTTTATATTTTAAATTATTAATGGGTTTTTAGTTAATTTGGCTTGTTTAATTTAATCTCATTTTAGGTAATTAATTTATTGTTCTGATTTTATTTGTGAGCCGCCCTGAGTCCTTTTTGGAGAGGGGGTGGCATACAAGTCAAACAAACAAACAAACAAACAAACAAATAATTAAATAATATCTGAGTTTACTCAGACTCTTTGCTAAGTTTATTCTGGTCTGCCTGTTCCATAACTAAAACTTTGTCCTAAACCTAAAAATCAGACAATGTGCCTCCCCTCACTAATAAATGTGTCAAGACTATGTGATGAATCCTCCTTAATTGCCATTATTACCTGTAAGGTAGCCCAGCAACATGCCCTTTATCTATATTGTATTACTTCTCCCGGCCTTTGCTTTTTCATGCAGCAGTTAAGAGCAATTCAGATTCCTGATTATAGCAATAGCAGTAGCACTTAAGACTTAAATACCACTTCAGAGTGCTTTACAGCCCTCTCTAAGCAGTTTACAGAGTCAGCATATTGCCCCCAACAATCTGGGTCCTCATTTTACCGACCTTGGAAGGCCTCTTTGGACATGTCCATTTGACCTATTGTGAATCCATCTAACAGCAAAATAATCTAGCCCCTTGTTTTACTGTGGACTAAAGAGAATATCATAAGAAATGTCCGTTAAAACCACATTCTTCTGATTTAGCAATCTAATTCTCTGAAACAAGGAGATATTAATTTGAAACAATTTGCAGCAAACTCAAATCAAGCTCTTGTTAATTGTAGTACTACCAAGTGCTCACCCATTTGCTGGAGGACATTTGTCAGTTTTAAGATGACACATCTACAATAGCATGAGTCCTCCTTCTTTTTTTTAATTATTTTTTTTATTTTTGGACAAACATAACACAAACAAAACATAAAACATAAAACCATCTTCCAATTATGTACACACAGTGTGTCGGTTGGTTACAAATTTTTGTGCATCTTCTCCAGTCTTGCTTATAATTGTTTGTATAGATTTTCATATTATCCATCAGATATATATGTATACATTAATATCATTATTACTCATTTATTAGACTAAACTATTATTCCTCCATGTTATGTGAGATATTCAAAGTTTTAAATTGATTTATAATTCATATTATCATCCTAAATCCATCCAATAATAATACATCTTTATATTATATCCTGTATAATTCTATTCTCCTTATATTGTAAAATTCCACATATTTCATTACCATATTTTTCATGAGTCCTCCTTCTTAACTTCTTCAGAAGTTCTACCTTCTCCCCAATCACTATTACCAGCTCACCATCTTCTGCTGATAGTGCACATGTCTTTGGCTTTCCAGTTAACATAGCCAACAAACCAGTGGTGGGATTCAAAAACTTTTAGCACTGGTTCAGTGGGCGTGGCTTGGTGGGCGCGTTTTGCGCACGTGCACACCCTTTGTGTGCACGCGCATGCCAAACATGCACTTTGTGTAGGCACAGAGGCATTCCAACACACCTCCTGCAAGTCTGCACTCTCCCGGTTGCTTCAACAGCTATCGCACGGCACTCTCCTGTGCCGCGCAAAGCAGCTGAGCTTCAAAGGCAAAAGATAAAGGTGAGTATGGGAGCCCAGGCAGCAGATAGGTGGAGAGAACCGGTTCAGTCTCTGCTGCTCATCACTGCTACTGACTTGGCAGAACCGGGCCAAACAGGTAGCATACCACCACTGCAACAAACCCACATTTTCCATTTGCTTTTGGTATCCCTTGCAAACTTGATATCCCAAACTTTAGTACCCATTACCTTGTAATCCATGCTGATTATTTGACTTTGTTCCCCTTTCCTGTCCGTGCAATTTTTTTTCTCTTCAGTTTTGATTCTGCTCTTGGTATCTCCTCTTATGGGATTGTCCATCCTGCCTGGACATTTTCTCCTTCAGAATATCAAGCATTGGAACCAACCTATCTTAATTTGGAGTTCTTCTCCAGTCCAGTGCCTTTTTTTCCATGAACAAATAAAGATGCAGCTAGACAAAAAGCTTGGTCATGTGTAACCTTCAGAACTACATTATGGGACTCCTTGGGGTCCGTTGGCGGGCCAATGCTGGCTGGCGGTCCCCCAACGACGAACCTACTCTGTCGTGGCCCTGACCTCTGGAACCAACTCCCCTTGGGGCTCCGCCTGGTCCCTGACCTCCGCACCTTCCACCATGATTTGAAGACCTGGTTGTTTGACCAATCCGGCTGTGACCCTTCCTGGGGGTGGTTTTATATTTTAAGTATTTTAAATTTGTCTGTTTGGGCTTGTGAATTTGGGTTTAATCTTCTTTTAATTATTTACTGTTGTTGTTTTTAGCTGTGAGCTGCCCGAGTCTTGGAGATGAGGCGCATACAAGTCCCAAAAATAAATAAATAAATTTCAAAAGGTCTAATTTCAGCTCAGTCATTTTTGACTCATAAAGTTGAGCATAACATTAAAGAAATTGCCAATTCATTAGATTATGCTTTGCTTTGAGCATCTTTAATAGTAGAAATGATGTTACTTTTATGTTGCTGCATCATTTAGGAAACCAGTAATTTGGCAGACCATTTATTTTTCTCCTGAAGTACTTGCTTTATATAATGCAATGAATATTGCTCTAATTTAGCAGTCACAAAGGAGTTATATGGCTTCAGTATACTATGTCTTGCCTATCTACTCAAAAATTGCTTAACTTTATTGTGCAAATGTTCTTGTTTAGACAACTGATCCTTTTTACTGGAGGCACAAACAATAAGACAACCACAAATATACGTCTCAAAAATCCCAACAAGTATTAAGTTTGTGTATTGTTTATTTTTAAGAAAATCGATTTTGTCTCACTCGATTTAGAAAAGGATTATGTATTTAAGTGCTATTTTGGAAAAGTAGGATAACTTTCTTTAAATTGATAGTTTTACTATGGTATAATAATATTTTGCAACAAGATCCATACTACAGATCTTTTTTTTGATTAAGGATTTACAGATATTAATCAATAATCAAATTAAGAACAAATCTAGTGTGGAATTGTGAGAAAGAAATATTCTGCTGTAAAGTCATTAAAAGTCACAATGTATCCACCAATTAAAGTCCAATCCTATAAACCTGCATCAGTTCCATGCACAAGAACTAATTTTAGGTGAAACAGCATTCATCTGGCAAAGGATCTAAAATCTGGCAAAATTCTGGCCATAATTATCAAAAGCAAACTAAAAGAAATACTCAGAACTATATAAACATTACAGTGGGTGTTAGTAGGGTCATATCAATTAAGAAATGTAATACAGCTATTAAAACAATCATAAATGTTTTTAAAAACACAATAATTTTCTAGTTCAAGAAGGAAAAAGTTTTTCCTTTAAATAGAACAACATTTTAAAGAACCAAAAAGAGAAACATGAAAATCAGACATAAAACAAAAGACAAACATTTCTTTAAATAAGAAAATTAAAATAACAATAAACTTTTAAAAATACATACATAACTGAATCTAAAAAAGATTTTATAGATTTCTGGAAGAGACATACTGAAAATACAATTCAACAACTAATTCTTTCCTTTTTCCTTTCAGCATGTTGTTAAGACTCTCTATATTATATACTATGTAAAGACTTTTCTGGAGTCTGGACATTCTAAATGCATGAATTATACCATTGGTACTGTTACATATCACTTATTATTAGGAAACAAAAGATTGGAGACTTATTTATATCAGTCTCCTGCTGTGTACCCAGTGTTTGTTGTTCCTATACCATGCAAACACCTTCATATTCCAAAGAAATTTGATTGGACAAGAAAGATACTGAGATGCTCTTAAGTAACTTGGGAACAGATGATGGTCTGAGTAAATGTTAGATATAATTCATATTTGGGCCATTAAAAAAGTAAGAAATGTAAGACCTCAAACATCTAGAAATGTAGCTTTTCCTCCCATTTTCCCCATTTTCCTTCCCTTCAAGTGTCCCATTAGAAATAAATATGTTTGGGGGATGTTGAGTTCCACCTTTGTGATCTTTGCTTGACTTTTGTAATTCTTTTACAAAAAGAGGTGGAAAGAGAGATGGTGTTGAATGTTAACGTTACCAAAACACCTAATAGCGATTTATTTGAATAAACTTTTCTAAACCAGTAGTCAGTATTTTTAAATGAAAGGAAAGAGCAATATAACAGCTTTCCGAAGGTGGTGATTTTCAGTTCGCTGTTCAATATAAAACATCTATTCTTCCAAGCCATATGCTCACAATTTCATGTGTAATTCTTCTTCCTCAAAAGAAATCGATTTCAAGACTTCTAAAGTAACTAGTAATTTTGTGCAGGCAGGATTTCTTTTCTAAGCTCTGTTCCTACACTTATTACCATAGTAGAACACAGCCAACCTGTCTATTTTCATCTACTGCCACCATAGAAGACAGACAACCTGTCTATTGATCTCGGATTGCAGTGTTGGTTCTGTCTTGAGTCACTGATTCTGCACCCACTAAGCATCTACTGGACTAAAGAAATAAACAAGAGGAAAGAGTTTCCTGTTCTCATTTCCCTAGCTTTGTATTAAAGAATTTGAAAGTCAGTAAAGAGTAAGAGACAGAATTAAATGACCCAATTGTCTTATGTATAAACTCCTACCTTGGACAGCTCCTTCAGCAATCCTTTCCCTCCCTCTCTAAAACACAAAACTATGGTTTTAATCAATGATATTTCTGACATCATTAATTGATAAAGGGCCTTGGTGGTGCAGGCTGTTAATAGCCTAGCACTTAGTTCCAGCTGCCTGTAATTATTGCAGGCTCGAATCCCACCAGGCTCAAGGTTGACTCAGCCTTCCATCCTCTGAGGACTGAGGACTGAGGACCCAAGATTGTTGGGGACAATAAGCTGACTTTGTAAAAATGCCGCTTAGTAATAAGCAGGCATATACAATGGAAGGAAGGCTATTGCTGAGCACATTGGGTTGTATCCCAAAAATTGTAAGCTGCCCTGAGTCTCCAGAGAAGGGCAGGATATAAATATTTATTTATTTATTTATTTATTTATTTATTTATTTATTTATTGGACTTGTATGCGCCCCATCTCCGAAGACTCGGGCGGCGCACAACTAAAAACAACAACAATAAATACTTAAAAAGAAATTAAACTAATTTCACAAGCCCAAAAATACAAAAACTAAAATTTACAGTGGTTAAAATAATTAAGAAACCATCCCCCACCCCAAGGAGGGGTCACAGCCTGGATTGGTCGAACAACCAGGTCTTCAAATCATGGCGGAAGGTGCGGAGGTCAGGGGCCAGGCGGAGCCCCAGGGGCAGTTGGTTCCAGAGGTCAGGGGCCGTGACAGAATTAACAGAATTTTAATATGAATTTTTAAAAAAAGGATTAGGTGAGCACAATCAGGGGCTCAGATGTTGTGGGAGGTGAGAGGTTGATGTTATATAATATTCTTCCTTCTTTTTCCAACTAAGTCACCTGGTTTCTCCTTACTATTTCAATTAATGAATTGTTTTGAAAGCACTGTCTTTCAGCAATTGGCAAGGAACATGGAGGGCAATGGAATGGAGCCAAGGCAGAACAGGACATGAGATCCTGAGACAAAAAAGATCTGGTGGGAAGAAAGACAAAGAAGATACAGACACCAGAGTGAGGGTTGCTCATACTAAAGAGCATGGAATGCAGGATGGGGAAAAGGTAGAGAAGGAAGAATGAAAGAGGTAGAGAAAGTGAATGAACAGAGAAAAATTCACTTAATCATAGAAATAAAATGGATTGGAAATTAAAAGAGCAGGTTTCAGCTGGTGCAGAAAGCGGCGGCGCGGGTTGTGATGGGAGCTTCCCGATACTCCCATGTTACACCCCTCCTGCGCGAGCTGCATTGGTTGCTGGTTGCCCTCCGGGTGAGATTCAAGGTGTTGGTTTTAACATTCAAAGTCCTTTACGATTTGAGTCCGGGGTACTTGCAGGAGCGTCTCCTGCCAACATCAAATACCGATCACCCTGTGCGTGCGCACAGACGGGGACTCCTCAGGGTACCATCAGCTAGGCAATGTCCGCTGGCGATGCCTCGGGGGAGGGCCTACTCTGTTGCGGCCCCCGCCTTGTGGAATCAACTTCCTTTGGAGCTCCGTTTGGCCCCTGATCTTTCCTCCTTCCGCCGCAGTCTGAAGACTTGGCTGTTTGAATAGGCTGGGCTGGACTGACCTCCTTTAATGTATTTTTTAACTATTTTATCGATTGGGCTTGTCAAATTTAATTGTTTTCTATATATTTATTGTCATGGTGTTTTTATTGTGAGCCGCCCCGAGTCCTCGCGGAGAGGGGGTGGCATACAAGTCCAATAAAATAAATAAATAAATAAATAAATAAATAAATAAACATACAGGTGGGGACATCTAGGCTTGTAGTTGAAAAAATATATAATCATTTACTATTCTTTTAAGTATATACTAGAAAGAAAAGAATGAATTCTGGCGGAAAGATCTTTTTGCCCTTTTGAATCAGAAAGAAAAATTGCAACTTAGTTTACCCAGCAGATAAACCAGTACTGATGCTGGAGGAATTAATTATAACTAATAAATGTCATTTTCTGCCTTTCTGTTATCTGGAAAAATCCCTTTCTTCATATGATCAGTTCCCGCTCTCTGAAAAGCACAATCATAGAAGGAGGATTATGCCAAGAAAAAGGAAAGAAGGATTTTCTATTTCTGTTCCCCAGTCAAAAAACAAAGTACAGCTCACACTGTCATGGTTGAACTGCTTTTGAAAAGTTTAGGTCTTATCGCTATTCAGCTTGCCAAAGAACTGGGGGAAGAGAAAGGGAGAAAGATTGCAGGCACACTAGAGACAGACCGTGAGAGCCAAGAAATCACCAAGGCCATTGATGCAGGTGTCCAACAGAAAAATGAACAGTTCTCAAAACAAAGGGGCAATTCATAATTGGACAATGTGACCAACTAAAGGCGTGTCAAAAGAGAAGCTATTGTTTAACTATACATGCATCACGCGGGGAAAACTAGAGTTGGTTTTGATTCTTTAGTACCTAAATGGTGTCTCTAATAAAGTTTTGCTTTTGGGATTTTAAAGTTCCTAAGAGTGTCTACTTTTCTTGGGTTCACTAGTCAGACCGCTGACATACACCTCTAATAGCCAGGTTTGCCAAGTAACAAAGCCACTATCAGAGCAAGACAAAGTGATAGGATGTTCCTGTTTTGCTTTCAGAAAAGTAGTGCATGGACTGTTACTGAAGTGAACACAGGCATAACATATAAGTCAACATTTTCCAGCGTTAGATATCAGTAGTCATACATCACATTCTGTTCTGACCTAGGCTTCCCCCAAAAGCACTAAGTAGACTCTTTGTCCCAGCAAAACCCCTTTCATTAAATGAAGGTGAATTTCTTGCATGCACATTCAGCCAAATGCCTGGCAAACCGTCTTTCAAGGATGTAATTAGGAGCACAGACCTTATCTAGCTTGGAGAGCTGCCAAGTAAATATTTTCAAATGCAGCGCTGACAAGGAAGGGCTCAGCACAGAGTCTCTGAGATGCACAGGCAGATCTTTACACTGCTGCAATGAATGAATTGTTTCCTGCAAAAGCCCCCTCCCCTTCTGCTCCTCTTTTAATCCCTATGGGAGGGGCCATTCACCGTCCATCTATGGCTTTACTCCCATGTCAACACTTAGTTCGTAATTGTTCTTTTCTTTTGGCAGCTCTGCACATGTGCAGGCTGGGAACTGGCTCCAGATGCTCCCCCGTGTCACTACTGTCCGACTCCAAAGGCAGCCGATAACTGCCAGACTGCCCTGGCCCCATCTCTGCCTCTGACGCAGAGCCCACATCCGAGCCTTCCTCAGCCTCCAGGACTGGCCCATGTTCCTCCCCAACCTCCTCACTGTCTGACTCTGCTGCCAGCTCCGCTAGCCACCAGCGGGCCACAACACATGCAGTTTATTAAAAGAATGACAGAACGTTTGGACCACACACAGTGATCAACAAACTTAGTCCAAGAATCTTGTGTCATTTTAAATAATACCATTTAAAGAGCCACAGAGAACTCTATCTTGACTAAGCAAAGAAACATGTACTTTTATAACATTATCAAAATGCATAATTATCACCATTAATGCATACCTTAAATAATAGTTATCTATCTTTAAGACTACAGCTTCCTAATATGGTTTATATTTTTAAAATCATTAGACTGCAGTGAGTAAAGTGAGTAATTTACTAGCCCTAATTAATTAATAATGATATATATTTCAAAAATAATGTATAAGCAGTAGAACCCTGAATGAGATTGCATTTTGGTAAGGTTCATGCTGCTCATCTGAACTCAACCATGTTAGACTTGGTATGGCAAGCTATTTTGTGACTTAACATAGTGTGTGAAACCAGCCTCTTTGACCTGTGTGTAGTTCAAAATGTTGAGCAAATTAATTATAATGGATTGATTCAATTGTCAGATAAAGAATGTTAAGTGAACTTAGCTATTATGAAGCAACTACAAAGTCCCAAAATTCAGATTTGTCCCACAATGCTAATGCAGGCATAGAATGAGCACTGAAAAAGGGAATTAGAAAATTAGCTTTTCTATACTTCCCTATAGATAAGATAAACAATACCCAGTTTTCTGACATCAAGTTTGTGTCCTCCATTTCAACTCATGAAAAAGGAAATCCACATAAAATTTTGGGTGTATTTCTTATACTTTTTTCTTTTCTATGTTCATTGAGGGATTCAGGAGTTGAAGTTGAGAGGTTGTCTTAATTGCCTCATTCACAGCCAGTATCTGATGCCTATGGCAATGACTTCAGTCTGTCTTACATTAAAGTGGACTCCGGGGCAGGGGGAGGGGGCTATTTCAGATGAGAACATTAGTCTTCAATGGAAATACATTCACCAGATTTCAAACAATCATCCTACAACTAAGTTCTTAAAGGAGGGGTTCATGTACACATATACTTTTTACTGAAACCGAATATTACATATAGGAATTGAAACATACTTTTGAAATAGAGCTGTCTCTAAACATTCTGAGCATTTAAAACAGTTTGTCCCTTTTACTAATTTAAACAATACAGCCAAAAGATGAACAGAGGTAGATGCAAGCATTTCGTATTGACTCATCAGTACCTATATTACAATAACACAGTTAAAATCAGCCTCAAATATAAGCTCTAGCAAGAGCATTAATTAATTAAGCCTATAACATATGCGGGAAAGCAACCAATGACAAGCCTTATGTCCACGGGAGGCGTAGATTGACATAATGCCGTTACTGCATGCACAAAGGGTTAATGGCAACTGCCTCAGCAAACCGCAGGAAACGAGAGTTACGGTGGCACAGTAGAACTTTAAATGCAGAGTTTTGATCCAACTGGTGACCCGTAGATAGTGTCTCGCAATGGCCAAATAAGGCATTTTATGGCCATGGTTTGCTGTTGTTGTTGCATTACTCAAGGCAGTTTGGACCCATTTCAGAAGATGCTCCTTTATTCTGAAAGCCAAACCACCTATCAGTTCTGCTGATGTAATTGTCTCTGCAATTACAAACAAATTGGTAAACACAATGAGTTTTGGCACTGATAGGTTGTGCTTCCTCAATTAGAGGCAGCAGTACCCTCTGGGTTTGATATAATATGTGAAGCTCAGCCGTACTGAATGTTGCTTCAGTTAAGGTGTTTAAGCGTCGAGTTGTCAGGCATGCTAAGCCTGCTAAAGTTCTGAGCATTGTTTCCATTCAGCCTCAAAACATTTCATTATTTTTCCCATATTGCTATTAGATGCATCAACCAAGCAATGATGGACTTAAGTACATTTCTGTGCAGAATACAATGTTTCTCATAGGAGTCAGCTGGTTACATTTTCTAGATAATTGCTGCTCATACCAAATCATCACAACTACTTCTTCTAGCGAAGGGACAGGCATTCTCCAATGATATTCAGGAATTATTCTGGTGATTGCTTAGCTACTGGCTGAGTCAACCATATCACAGAAGTCTTGTGGAAAGACCAGTTGAAATGTAGTTCCAACTATTGTCAGTGAAGAATAAATGGGGGCTGGGGGAGCCATATCACACTGGTTATCATCCAGTCAACATGGACCACATCTGGTGCCCTTGGGTATCATTTCATAAATGGGCTCCAGAGTTCAGCTACTCTGCTAGAAAACCAAAATAGCCAGTTGTAAAGGGACCGTAAAACCCCACAAAGCAAAAGAAATGGTCAAGGAAAAAAAAATCATGAAATACTACCGTGTTTCCCCGAAAATAAGACACTGTCTTATATTTTCTTTGGCTCCCAAAAACACACTAGGTCTTATTTTCAGGGTAGGTCTATATATATATATATATATATATATATATATATATATATATAGGTCTTGTAGTCTTGTCCGTGTAAGATTGAGAATATTGGCTTAATCTCATCCGTCATCTTCAGGAGAATGAAGCTGAAGACACCAGCCTGAAGATGACAGATGAGATTTTAAACGCAAGGTATTCTCAATCTTACATGGGACAAGACCTGAATACACCAAGACCTACATACCTTTACCCGTGAAAATCTACGAAAACAAATATAAATATATATATATATATATATATATATATATATATATATATATGAAAAAAACACCATATTCATGTAGAACAATGTACATTTATTCATGTACGAAACCACGAACAAATCGCATACCGTGTTTCCCCTAACATAAGACACTGTCTTATTTTTTTTTGGCTCCCAAAAACACACTAGGTCTTATTTTGGGGTAGGTCTTATTTTTGGGGTAGGTCTTATTTTTTGGGGTAGGTCTTATTTTTGGGGTAGGTCTTATTTTCAGGGAAACATGGTATTTCAAATAAAATCCTAAAACCAGGGGATTTTAGGATAAATATTTGGAAACATACTCTGATTCAGAAATTAGTGAATCAACAAAAATCTATCCTTACAGCAAAGTTTTTATGGATACTGAGTTTCAAGATGTGGTTGAGAATGCTATAATATTTGGTAATATAATATAATCTTTTGAAATGGAAGATCATCAAATAAGTTTTTTTTACAACAACGTCAAATTTTATTAACATAGCAGTGATGGTAAAAGATATTGAGAAAAGGATACTGAACATTAGCACTCAGGCAGACAGATGGAACTGAAAGGAAAAAATTAATGAAAATTATAAAAATCCCCAGTCTATAATTAAAGGCTTCCAATGTTGAAAAAGATGGGTGGAAAAGAGCTATATAAAGTTCTGAAAGTCATAGATTTGGTAGAAAATCTTGAAACATGCACATTGGCTGAAATTTATTAACTGTAACACAGCAGCAATAATAAAATCAGAATTGGGATATATTGCTGTAAAAAAAGGCAACAAAATCAATCACCAAATGAAAAATTCTATTGGAAAGAAAGATCAGTAAACTACAAGCTGCTAGCAATATGATGAATTTGAAGGGAAAATGAAAAAATAATAACAGGAAATGTTTACAGAAAATATAAAATTTGGGGATAAAGATAATTAGACAACCATAATTACAGACATAGCTATTTCATAGAAAGCTGAACAATATTTTTATTTTTATTTATTTTTATTTTTATTTATTTTTTATTCATATTTATATGCCGCCCTTCTCTGGAGACTCAGGGCGGCTTACAATTTTTGGAGCGCAACCCAGTGTGCTCAGCAATAGCCTTCATTCCATTGTATATGCCTGCTTATTACTAAGCGGCATTTTTACAAAGTCAGCTTATTACCCCCAACAATCTTGGGTCCTCAATTTACCTACCCCGAGAGGATGGAAGGCTGAATCAACCTTGAGCCTGGTGGGATTTGAGCTTGAACTAATTGCAGACAGCTGGAGCTAAGTGCTGCAGGCGTTTAACAGCCTGCACCACCAAGGCTCTTGTCTATAAAGACAGAATAAATCAATTTTCATCAAATCAGAAAAAAAACTTGAGCAAAAGAGGTTGAGAAAAACAGTCAAAATTGATTAATATAATCATAAAATTAAAAATTGTTAAAAAGCCAAGAAGGTTAAAAATTGGCGTACCCACCATAGGAAGAATATTTTGGTATAAAAATCTGATGCCTGTCCATGAAGCACTGGCTATTCAATTTTAATGTAATATTACAAACTAATGGTTGGAGAAGGGATGACAACTGGTAGAACATTTTAATTAAAAAAAGGATGTAGATGTAAGCAATTAGAGATAAATTATTTGCTTGCCAACAATAGCAATAGCACTTATGTATCACTTCATAGTGCTTTATAGCCCACTCTAAGCTGTTTTACAGAGTTAACATATTGCCCCCATCAATCTGAGTCCTCATTCTACCTATCTAGGAAGGATGGAAGGCTGAGTCAACCTGGAGCCAGTGAAGATCAAACTGCTGGCAGTTGGCAGAATTAGCCTGCAATACTGCATTCTAATCACTGCACCGTTTACAGCTCTTGGTATGGTATATTACCAGCTGTGGTTTCAAATCGCATAATCAAAAATTAATTCTGACCACCTGAACAAAAATGATAACTGCCAAAATTCAGGAAATTTTTTTTTAAAAAGATCAATGATGAAAAAACTGGAAATGCAAACATTTCCAGTTGTTGATTGCTTTTTACCATCTCTCTAAGACAATTTAGAATATTTAGAATATTTAAAATATTCACAATGAGTGTGAAAATTTAAAGTTAAATAATAGAAATACAATCAACAATAGAAATACAATCAAAGACATAATCCCATGGACAATACCAATATTCAGATATATTGCTGGTATAGTAAACTGGGCAGTGCTCGAATTAGATAATGTAAATGGGTAATCCAGAAGCTAATATCAATATCAATAGCATTTAGACTTTTATACTCTCCATAATGCTTTACTGGACTCTCTGGGCAGTGTAAATGCCAGCATTATTTGCATACTTCCCCAACAATCTGGATCCTCATTTTACCAACCTTGGAAGGATGGAAGGCTGAGTCAACCTTGAACCCCATCAGGATCGAACACCAGGCTGAGGGCAGAGTTAACCTGCAATACTGCACTTTAACAATGGTGCCACCAGGGCTCCTAATAACAGTGGAATATGCATTGCATCCATGAAGTGATGCTAATTGATTATACTGAGCACATACATAAACACCCAGAAATGGAAAGTGTGGTTTTCTACTATGATTGGCTTGAACTCAGATGATTGTGAGTAGAGGAATCTACTCTGGATGTTCAGGATGAGGCAGTAAAACATCTGAGGCTGAGTTCTCAATCACCAAGAGCAGTTCTACCTGTAGAAGTTCAGAAACCTGTTCCCAGGTAACTGTCTACTCCTTGGCACATTGGAGGCTGCACCAAGCAGAGCAAAAGCATTGTATGTGGCTCACCCAGAAAGAGCATTCCCAACCTCAGTTAGATCCCACCAAGTGGAGATTGTACAATAGAGAAGTTGTTACCCATTCCATTGAGAATAAGTGTTTGCCTGAACTCCAAGTACTTGAAGCCTTCAACCTCTTGCCTGCCAAAATTCTGTCACTTTGAAACCAGACAAATTTGCAATCTCCGCACAGTGGCTAGACTTTGCATTGTGACAGAACGTCTCCATTGTGTTTTGGGCTCGTTTACAGGCAACCTCAGGTCTGATCTGCTGAGATGTGTACATTTAACCACACACATCCCGCCTGCCCCTGCTTATACTTACTTTGCTGTGTCTGTGGTTATGTTTGGTCTGGAATAGGAGAGCTAGAAGTTAAAAAAAGAAGACAGTTGAAGAAGAACATGGATTAAATGATCACACAAGGTAATCTAATTGAAGATGCTTGGTGCAGTTTGCAAAATAAACATTTTGAAAGCAGCGGAAGCAAAATGTGAATTGTTGGGAAACCATTTAGAAAATTGGAAAAAATAAACTATTACATGGACAATGCATAAAATAAAGTGAAAATAAAGTGGATGAGGCCAGGAACTGGCAATGGTTACAACCTGGCACCATCAAGAAGAAAATGGAAGGATTGATTTTTGCAGTTCAGCAACGAACATTACAAACAAATATGATCAAATCAAGGATTCAATCCTGTGCATCAAATGTGCATCAAAGAGCAGCAAAGGCAGGTTTTGTAAAGAAAAACATGGCTCTGCAATTAGTGGATACACCAAAATTGCTCAGACTGACTATAACCAAAGTTATTAGGATTCATTGGCATCTTTGTAAAAATTATAATTTCAGAATTTCCCAAATGTGATATAATCACAAGACTAAAAATGCTGTTGAAAATGATGATGATGATGATAAAATGGAATTTTTGCATGCAAACTATTCCCAATTTCTCACATGTTACAATAGATACCACAATAACTGAAAAGAAAGGAGTAATTTTTTGTAGAATACTTGGGGACAACAGAATGAAAAGAAGAGAATTGGGGGGGATCACAAAACCTATAGATATAACAACAGGAATAGGTAGATTATGGAAAGGAATGGAATGGAATGAAATGCCTAGATTATTCAAAACCATCTCTATAGTTATTGGTACAGGCAGAATAACAAACAGGCTAAACAATTTTTTACAAGTTTGTTGTAAACGTTTCTAAATGTAACTTTTTTTGTAAAAACCACATTGTTGGGACATGTTATAACTTAAGACGTTACTTGGATAATTCCTGACTCCTCAGATGGAACTTGAATTTCTAAACAACACAAATCAAATTTGTGATATCTTTGTTTTTACTTATGCTAAATTATTCCCTGATGAATCATAACATAATTATAATAATAACAGCAGCAATACCAACTACAGTCTTTATTATAATTTGTGACCAAATTATACCTTTAACAAAGGTTACAATGCTCAGGAAGCAAGATAAAACATTTGTAGAGAAGTTGCACAAAATAGATGAGCTGAAATGCTAAGAGAATAAAAGGTAAAGGAATCTTTTAAATACTTAAAAGATTGAAGTTACAAAACAACTATTAAATAAATGCAATCCTGAATGACAGAATACTAGAGTATCATGATCTTTAAATGTTAATTAATTAGCTGCTAAAACATTAAGAAAATTGAAATTGATTTCTAGCTCAGCTATGATATTGGTTTTTATTCTAAATATGGATTTGAGTATTTAAATATGGATTGAATGTACTTTCCAAACAGTTTTTTTCATTCCCACCTCCCATTTCCTGACCCTCAGGTCTTTCAAGAACAAAGGTAACTTTGTGCCTTTTCAGATCCCCTCCTAGCAACTACGGGATTTGTTTTGTTTTTTTCACACAACCAGAGAAAGGTACATTTTTATGAAGTGAAGATATGGCTGGAGAATACAAGCAATCCCATTTGTATGGATTGACAGGGAGGTTATTTTTTACTACTGCAAAAGCTAGAGCATCTCAAAATGGGCCAGTATTTTTTCTTTTGTCCCCCTATTTCTTTTGAAGAATTCAGGAATGGACAAGGCCTTGTGGAACTACCTCAAATGTATTGTGGGAAGCCAGTGCATTGTGGGAAACCCTCTCCCCCCCCCAAGACTGAAATATTTTGGGGAATATTAAAAGAAGCAGAATATTATATTTCCCCAAGGGAGAAACAAAGAAAAATCTTAACAAAGACAAAAAGTGCTCCCATCATAGCCTCAAGAAGAAGCCTCAAGTCTTTAGAGATGGATATTTTATACCTATTGAGAAAGCCAGGCTATCCTATTCATAAACAAAATGCCTTCAGCCACAGCTCCCACAGAAGGCTAAACCCGATGGATTAAGACTTTACATTTCCCCCACCCAAATTCTAAGTACAGGACATGACCTTTAGGACATAATAGCTTTAACCCACCATAATTTGAATAGTAAAAGACACAAGGCTCACTACATTGCACAACCTCCTGGAGCATCTCAGTCACCAAACCCCAGAACCAGGGGTGGGATTCTACTGGTTCTATCCGGTTCTATAGAACCCCTTGTTAACTTTCTAAGCAGTTCAGAGTACTGGTAGTTAGAAGCAATCTCCTTTTGTTTTTATCCACCCTTATTACATTCTTGGCAGACAGCCTAGACTTATTGTCTCCAGAGCTTCTGAGGCTTTCTTAAAGGGGAAGGGTTGTTTTAAGATTTTTACACTGCTGTTGGGAGGAAATACTTCCCTGGACAATCAGCAGTTTGAAGAAATAATTGAATAATGAAGCAAAGCTTTTAGTGACAGGGAACCAAGATGAGTGACATTCAGCAAGGCTTCTTGGCTAGCTAGAAAGATTAACATTCAAACGTGAGTTTACATACCCTGAGTTTTGGTCTAAAACTGGTTTTTGGTGAAGGTTAATTCTGTGCTTGGTGACATTTAATCCTGTGTTTATTGATGGGATAATTATCCCTATTCAGCTTCAATAAGCAACAGCTACTGTTGTGATTTAATTATTTGTATTGTGTTTGAATTTTTTCCTGCCTCATGGTTTCTTTTTCTATCTGTGGAGGGGGTCCTCCTTCACTGCTTTAGTACTATCTAGCACTGCCCTTTTGGGGTATACTTCCAAGAGGCAGGATGCAAGCTTGGCACTGATTTTTTTTACTGTCTTTCTGGGGGGCATGTGACCTTTCTTTAAATCTGGATGATTTCCTTAGGATATCTTGTGAGGTGAGTGAGACCAGCTGGTATTTTTAATGGTGCAAATGGATCTAAGGTTGCTTTTCCTGGGTGTGCTTTCTCTGGAGAGCTTAAATGACCTCTCTGCTAAAGGGTTTCACTTTATGAGCAAGAGTTGGCTGCTTGATAGTTATCACTGCATTATAACTATTTTCATTCCTCAAGATGCTGTGGCACCCTGCCTGATTTGTAACTCCGGCTTGCAGTATTTTTAATCTAATGATTGGTATTTAGGGCAGCTTTTTGCAAGCAAAGAAGCTTTTTGTATTTTTGTACAGGTAATCCTTGACTTTCAACAGTTCATTTAGTGACCATTCAAAGTTACAATGGCACGGAAAAAAGTGACTTATGACCATTTTTCACACTTATGACGGTTGCAGCATTCCCACTGTCATGAGAGGCCAGGCGAGGAGAAGTGCCCCTTGACATGAGTGATGTTGAGTTGGCCACGCCCACCCAGTCACATGACCACCAAGCCACACCCACTAACTAAGCCACGCCCTTAGAAGCAGTTGTTAAAAAAACTGAATCCCACCCCTGCCCAGAACCCTATAAAAAAATCCACCCACTCCCCCAGTCAATTGGTCAGCCACCCCAGAAACAGGCTGCTGTCACTGAAGTTTCTGGAAAACCAAATAAACAAAGACCTTCTTTCCTTGTAGCCAATCTCCATTTTATTTCCATCGTCTCTCTCCTGGCATGGAACCAAACTGGATTTTTCTTCCAACAGTATAAGGATATGAGAAGCACTACAGATAGAAAATTACACCAATGTTTGTTCAGAATCGGCTGGTTTTGCAAATAATCTTCTGTGACCATTGGTACGATAGGCAGTTATGTAAACAATCGGAGAAAGTGAACTATTACAGAAAACAATTTGTTAAGAGGAATTGGAGTGAATTTTCATTGCTGACAATAGCTGTTTGTCAAGTCCTATAGGATATAACAAAGTTAAACAAAGCATTGGCCTTAAAGTTGACACAGATACCCACAAATATGGCATTATGATTTCAACTTTCAAAATGTGAGAAGAGGCTACAATATTACAAAAGCACTTCAGCATGAAAAACTTTAGGCCTTCAATCAGAATTCCACATGCAAATGTATGAAATTTAATTTTGCATAGGAGTAGTTCCCAAATTACAGTATAAATCACCAATGTGGCATTTGTAATGTTGCTGAATTACAACTCTCACCATCCTCCATCTTTGCCATATTTCCTAAAAACCCTGAAATTTATAATTCAGCAACATCTGGAGTTTCCACCTCTAGTATAGAATATATTTTATGGAGCTAATGATTCACCGACACTCATAAATTCACAAGTAATAAAGAATACTCAAACATTATAGCTCCTTCTTCTTTATATAACTAAGCATACGGGTTTCTTAAAACCATTGAATTTGTGACATTTAAAACTTTTGAGGCTATTTAACTAGGCGACTTGTCATATAACAAGGAATTTTTCAGGAAATGGAATAGTGTGGTTTTTTTTTCCCCTGCAAATTTAGGCTACCCAGACAAAGACTGATCCACCGAGAACATTCTTCTACTAGTTTGGGGGTTTGGGGTTGTTCGCTTACCTAAGTGTGTGAGGATTTATTACTAATCTTACCTTTCATCTCTATGATCTGGATGACACTTTGCAATAACTCTGCACATATTACAGTGAGGTGATATGACACAGGCAGAAAATCCACCAAAAAGTTAACACTTTTCATTCATTCACTCCTCCATACTACTTCTAAATTAAATGTGTGGCAGAGTAAAAGACAGGGTATATGTTATTCCCTGTGAAGATGAGGTCAGTGGAATAAGAGAGTCTTCACCATCACTAGTCAATAAATCTCACTTACGATTCTAATCAAGCAACATGTGACAGTAAGGAGGCAAAAAACTACTCTTTAAAAAAATACATGCTAATGATTTCATTGGCACTTCATTATTTTGTATTCATATGTACGGTAGAGCCAAACATCAGCAAAAATTAGTCTTCATTGGCGAGGGTGATGGAACTTTGTTGGCTCACCCACCCACTGTTGTGAGAGAACAATGGGATGGGTTGTACCACCTCCTCCCCAGCAACTTCAACGGTGCAACATCTCTTTTAATCACTGAGGGCCACGAGCGGTGAGAGAGCAGTGGCCAGCCTTAGATGCTTGACCAACAGCCCCCTGGAATGCCGTGAGAGGGCATCAAGGGATGGAGGCAACTCAGTGGTTTTTGAATTATGCCAATGGTTAGACTATAAGATCTTTATGAGGACATACCAGTTACATCTAGGGCCGCTCCTCCCTTTGTTGATGGGACATGTACCAACATATGGACTTTTGGGCAGCTGAATTGTGGGCTCTGAGGAATTCTCCCCTCTTGGGTTTGGCCCACTGGTTTATCATCAGCCTATCTCGAGGACGGATTCTGAATCCAAGAGATGGCATGACGCAGGAAAGGGTAGGGGCGGGGCTCAGGGAGGGATAAGGAAAAAGGACCCAGGGCTTCTCTGTTAAAAATTTTATTTCGGTTTCTTAGGGGGTTAGGGAAGGGTGGGAGGGGTGGGGGTCTTATTACAGGAGTTCAGTGCAGCCTGAAACAGGGCCGTGGTTGCGGGGTGCATGAGGGGGCCTGTGAGACTCGGGCGGAATAGTGGGGCCATGATCCCCAGGGTGGTTGGAATGGGTAGGAGCCGACGAGGTGGGGGACCATATTACGTTAGGGGAGCGCACCCCCGCTATGTCCAAGCTGTGGCGCTCTGACCCCTTAGCCTCTTCTCATCCCCTGGGGTTTTGGGATCCAGGACCCTGGGCTCAGACTGATGTACTTTAATGCCAGGTCCGTGGTTAATAAGGCACCACTCCTCCATGATGTGATTGAGGAGGAGGCCGCGGACCTGGCTTGTATCACCGAGACCTGGTTGGGGCCGGAGGGTGGAGTCCCTCTGGTTGACATCTGCCCCCAGTTTTCGGGTGCTGCACCAGTCACGACCCCAGGGAAGGGGGTGGGGTGGCTATTGTCATTCGGGAGACCCTGTTTCCAAGGGAGGTCCCTGCCCCGAGATAGGCGGTGTGAATCCCTCCTCCTGAGGTGTGGGCCTGCAGGTCGGATGGGCATGCTGCTTACATACCTGTCCCCCAGCTATGTCTCAGCTGCCCTGCCTGGGCTTCTTGATGCCGTCTCGGGGGTGGCGGTGGAGTTTCCAGAGCTTATAGTTCTGGGTGACTTCAACCTGCCTTCCTTGGGACTGGCGTCGGGTTTGGCCCAGGAGTTCATGACCTCCATGGAGGCCATGGGCCTGACCCAGATAATTGATGGCCCGACTCATGAGGGGGGTAACATGCTCGACCTGGTTTTTGTCTCAGAGCAGTGGCGGAGTGGTCTGGGGGGTGGTGACATAGTTACCCACCCCGTTTCATGGTCAGACCACTATCTCCTGCGGCTGGTCTTCCATCAAGCTGCCCCACACCGCTGGGATGAGGAGCCACTTAGATGGTTCCGCCCCAGGCAGAGCTGGGTTTTTTTCCTGCATCCCTTACCCACAGCCCTGCCGAGGTCCTTGTGGCTACCTGGCAACAGTCGGCTGCGGGGACTCTCGACAGGGTTGTCCCCATGCGCCCCTTACTGGCGCAGATCCCGGTCAGCCCCTGGTATACCGAGGGCTCCAGGAGATGAAGCGTCAGGAGGGACTAGAGAGCAGGTGGAGGGCGACCCGTTCTGGATCTGACCGAGCCCAGCTAAGAGCCCATATTAGGACTTACCTGGTGGCGGTGAGGGCGCGAGAAGATCTTATTTCTCTGCCCTCATAGCATCCGCAGATAACCGCCCAGCCGCCCTGTTTGGGGTCGCCGCCTCTCCTCCAGCTGGGGGTGGCGGACCCGGGGCAGAGCTGAGGAATTTGGCCAGTATCTGCAGGATAAAATTGCTCAGATCCGGGAAGGGTTGCGCTCGACTTGCAGTGGCCTGAGGATGGGGATGCAGTGGTTTGGCCAATGTTATCTGGACTGAGTTCGATCCTGTTTCTGAGGATGAAGTGGACAGGATTATGCTGCTGAGCTCCACCACATGTTTATTGGACCCGTGCCCTTCCTGGTTGGTTTATGCCTCCAGGGAGGTCACGCGGCTGGCTCGGCAGTGGTCAACGCTTCTAAGGGAGGGGCTGTTCCCTGCCGCTTTGAAAGAGGCGGTGGTGAGGCCCCTTCTGAAGAAGCCTGCCCTTGACCCAGCCGCGTTGAACAACTTTCGTCGGTCTCCAACCTTGCTTTTAGCGAAGGTTGTTGAGAGTGTGGTGGCCCAGCAATTGCCACTTTTCCTGGAGGAAGCGGACTACCTGGATCTGTACCAATCGGCTTCCGCCCGGGTACAGCACGGAGACAGCATTGGTCGCACTGATTGATGATCTCTAGGGCTCGGGACAGGGTTTTCCTCTGTCCTGGTCCTGTTAGATCTCTCAGCTGCTTTTGATACCATCGACCATGGTATCCTGTTGCAGCGCCTCGGGGTTGGGAGTGGGAGGCACTGTTTTACAGTGGTTCTCCTCCTTCCTCTCGGACGTTCGCAAACAGTGTTGGCAGGGGGCAGAGGTCACTCCAAGGTATCTCACTTGTGGGGTGCCCCAGGGCTCAGTCCTCTCGCCCCTCCTGTTCAACATTTATATGAAGCCGCTGGGTGAGATCATCCATGCCTTTGGTGAGTTATCATCAGTATGCTGATGATACGCAGTTATACATCTCCACCCCAGGCCACATCAGTGATGCTCTGTCTGTGATGTCCCATTGTCTGGATGCAGTACGGATCTGGATGGACAGGAACATGCTTCGACTCAATCCAGCCAAGACAGAGTGGCTGTGCATACCGACATCTCGGTCCAGTTTGGATGTTCCATCTTTGGTCATGGGGGAGGAGGTGTTGCCCCCCGTGGACAGGGCACGGAACCTGGGGGTCCTCCTGGACTCACGGTTCAAATTGGATGAGCAGGTGGGGGCCGTGGCCAGGGGGGCCTTTGCCCAGATCCGGCTGGTTCGCCAGTTACGCCCATTCCTGGACCGAGATGCCCTGCACACAGTCACTCAGGCACTCGTTATTTCCCGACTTGACTACTGTAACGCTCTCTACCTAGGACTGCCCTTGCGTACCACTCGGAGGCTTCAGCTGGTGCAGAATGAAACAGAAAGAAATTTAGTTTTTAGTGAAAAACTGTAGAGATAAGACACTGACTTGTAAACAATCATTGATTGGCTGAGGTAAAGTTTTAACTGCAGGCTATGAAGGTGTGGGTGGGGAGGAACTGACACTGCCAAGATGTAGTAAATTTGGGGTTTTTTGCCCCTCCCAGAGTCTAATGATATGTTGCATTTCTATGATTGAGCTGGTGCACGATTTTGGGGAGGGGGTCACAGCTCCTGCTCAAAGAACAAAATGCAGCCATGGCTGGGGGAAAGATTTTGTAAAGATTTGTATGCCTAGTGCACCCTTTCCTGGACTAGAAGGTCTGCTCATGGTCAGTCCTGCCTTTCCTGTTTGGACTATTGCAATGCACTCTATATGGTGCTGCTCTGGAAGGCAATCCAGAAGTTAAAACTGGTCCAGAATGCAGTGGTATGTCCTAGGTTCACCAATGTTACACTCCAGTTGCGTGACCTGCACTTGCTTCCAGTTTCCTTCCAGGTCCAATTCCAGGGGCTGGCCATTATCTTTCAAGCCCTACATGGCATAGGATCTGGCTACTTGAAGGAGTGACTCTTCCTTAGAGTCTCTGTCATCCCTCTAGATCAGATAGGGCACCTTCCAGGTCCCTTCCCCAAACTGTTGTCAGCGTATCTTTCCTGTAGCAGCCTTCCCATACCTCTCTCCCCATGCTCTGATTCTCCAGCAGGCTCCCACTCGCTTAGCCTTCTGGGAGGCCATTAAAACCTGGATTTCAGCCATGGAGTGGGATAGAGGGGTGTGGCCTGCAGAGATTTGCTGAGGTGCCCTGAGGGATGGATCAAGGTGCTAGGTTTTTAGTGTGTATATGCTTTTTATAGTGTTATTGTTGCTATGAGCCATCCTGAGCTGTTTTAAGATGAGTGGCCATAAAAATCTTAATATAATATAATGCAATGCAATACAATGAAATACAATGTAATAATATATGGGATGGGATGGGAGGAATAGAATAGAAAGGAATAGGAATAGGAATGGAATAGAATAATAATAGTTTTCCCTTTATGGAGGAAGCTATCAGGATTATTTAATCCAACTGAGCCCCTCAAGGCTTAACTATTTTAATCAAAAACTGAGTTACAGTGATATATATATCAACAAAAAAAGATTCCTCTTGAAGGAAAAGAATCATTTTATAATATGGACATTTAGTCACTGAAGTAGCCCAAGATTCATAGATATAAGCTAGCTTCAGCGATGGACAAATGAGCTCTATTGTCCCAACCATTCTTGACACCGAGAACTTTGAGAATTACTCGGAGAAACTCCACCACAGTCTATGAATAAATGTACTTATGTGCAATTACTGTTTGAAACATTGATTGGTATATGCAAAAACCTATGAGGAAAGGGCAGTTTATTGTGCAAAAGTTAAATAATTACTGAGTGACAGTCTCCTGCTACTTCTACCCTACCGGCTACCTTGAGAGTATTTTGACATGTCTCTTAAATTTGTCCGAAGTGTGAAACACTTTGCTCTTGGTAGAATTACATAATGTTTTCTTGAGATTTTCCATGCAGATCAAATTATTTCCTGCAGGAACAAACATTCCTAGAGAGGAACTGACAGTTGTTAAAAATTAATGAATAAGTATTAATAACAACCACCTACTTTTCTCCATTCTATCCTAAAACTCCATTTCCATGGACGCCTTAGAATTGCAAGTTCTCTTGCTAATCTTTTGTGGATTTTGTCATCTGACTGCAGTCTTGAGCAAGTTATTTACAAGAATAATCGTTCAGGGGACCAGTATCAGCTATTTTCTCAGGAATCTGGAGGTGATGCCTTTGAAAGTGTTTATGATTTTACATATAATTTAATTTTGATAATATGGAATATATACATATACACATATGTACATATATATTTTTATTTTATTTTATATTTTATTGGGTAGTTTCTGGGTAAATGACTACTTTGGTGTACCACATTAATAATTCTTATTAATATACAACATTCTCCTGTTATCCAGATGGAATTTGATTTGCTCTGAATAAATAATGTGGGCATTTCAAAGATAAAACTGCAAAAAATACTCTTCCAAACCTGCTTCTCCACAGATTGTGGTATCTATAGTGCAGTTCTTTCTTCATGCATGACTAGATTATCACATTAATGCAACAACCTCAAAAGGCTATAGCATCTGTCAGTACTCCTACAAAACATTCATTATCCAAGAGAAGAAGCACTGTAAGTCATGAAATTGACACAGGAAACAGTAATAACAAATAGCAACCTTTGTGCTGGGATTTTCATCTTCCCATGTAGACAGGTCCTCCCTCACCTGGTGGGACTGCAAGTCCTAGAATTCCCAGCCAACTTGTCTATTTGTGAATTGTGGGAACTGCAATTTAAAATGTCCATAAGATGCTAAATTGCCTACCTTGGATTTATGAGAAGTAGCTCTCCAGATGCTGCCAAGCTACAGCACCCAGCCACTCCAATAGTGACAGATGCTTCGATTTCTAATTCAGGGCCATGGATTTCTCGCTTCTGCCTTATGGGAAAGTGATGAGATAGTGCTTACATGCTCATAGGTAGGTATCCAGATACACAGTGCATTTCAGCAGGATTACCATTAACTCCAAAAGCCACATAGACAAAGCTTCCATTTTCTGCTTCATGATATTGTTCTTCTAAAATAACACATGATGTTAATTTCACCATGGAAACAATTGCTCACCATAGAGTCAGCTTCCCTCAGGTTCTGGCAAGAATAATGCAGAGTGCCTTAATAGACAATACCAAGTGAGTCATTTCAACACAACTCAAATCCCCTCCCTCTCCTATTTGAAATAATGGCAGAAATTTAGCAGCAACTAAAGAACCTTTGAGAAGAGAGGGTTAATCCAACAGCACCTACTTCTAAGCAACAGGTAAAAATCCAAAGATTGGCAGATTTAATGCAATGTAGTTAACCTAAGCAGAATCAAAATGCCAGATTTTAATTCTGAGCTACAACAACTTTCAGTGACCCTGACAGGGTTGACTAATTCAACAATATATGTAGGACCACAGGATCTTTAGGCCTAATATGGAGGTTCACATAATTAATATTACCCATGCACATACATTTTCATAACTTTGTCCATAAGGCAGTTTACACTTTCAAAAACTTTAAATAATAGTGCAGTGCTGTATAAATCTATTCAGAATTGGTTCCCCTTAAATTAGGGAAGGTTAAGTCTTAGCTATTCCAGAAAGCTCTAAAAATCCAGCTTTTCCGGGGAATGATTTGTGATTGATTCTAGAGGCACCAATATAATCTTTAGTTTTATTATTCTTACATTCTGTTTATCTTTTATGTTACTGCATTGATATAGTTGGTCGCAAATGGTTAAGACACTGGAAAGCCGGCAGCCCAAGTTTGAGACACAAATGCCACATGACATGGTGAGCTCCTGTCCTCAATCCAGCTCCTGCCAAACTAACAGTTTGAAAACATGCAAATATGAGTAGATAAATAGGTAGCACTTTAGTGGGGAGGTAACAGTGCTTTGTGATATCATGCTGGTCACATGACCATGGAAATGTCTTCAGACAGTGTTGGCCCAATGGCCTTGAAACAGAGATGAGCACCGCCCCTTAAAGTCAGCAACAATTAGTGGAGTAAAATCCATAGGGATTACTTTGCCTTTATAGTTGGTCACAGTCAGCCAGATCTTTAGACTGAATTTGGCATTTTTAACTATCTATTGAGTGCTTCCCAAGAGCTTGGCATAAACAAATGTTGCTTGATGATATTAAGGATATCATTGCTTTTACAGTAGTACAGTTCCAAATAAAGTTGCATTTTGCAATTGTCTGATGGTGATTTTGTCATTGCCAATGATTTTCAAATAGTGCTCCAGAAGTTTTGGGATTTCACCCAAGGTGCCTATTACTATTGGTATTAACTTTTCTTTCTTTTGCCAGTAGAGAGCTTCTATTTCTATTTGCAGTTCGTTCTCTAGTTCTTTCTCTTCCTTTATTATCATGGTGATTTGTTGCGCAGTCAGCCAGATCGTTAGACTGGATATGGCAATTTTATCCACCTGTTGAGTTTCACCAAAGACCTGGGATAGATAAGATTATTGTTATAGTTGTTGCATTTTATTAAATTAATTAAGAGCAGCTTGGACGGGAATGGTGTACAGGTTTCATGAATAAGCAAATGCGAGAACAGTTTTGAAGCACCATTCAGATTAACATTAAAACCATCAAAATGGAAGATAAAAGACAAAACAATCTATTCTGATTTTAAAATAATTTAAGCATTAAAATATTCTTCTAAAAAGGTTAAAGTCATTCACTGAAATTTCTTTCTAAAAAAGCTAACACAAAATGGAACACAAAACTTATCTACACAGATTGGCCTCATGGAAGTTTAATGACCCCTTTAAAGGTGCCATCAAATTTGATTCAGCACAAAATTTAAAGAGAACTGTGGAAGTACTGATCAGTAAGACATTGTAAAACAATTTGTATGGGAAAATTGTGAACAGAATTGAAGGAACTGAAACTCGTTTTTACATCCACACATTATAAAATTGTCTTGCCAGAAAAAAATATGACAGATAGTCACCAGAATATGGAAGAGATTTGCCATTGCATCCCAATTTTTTTCCCACTTCTCAGAGTACACTTCTTGGCTTTTCAGATTATATCCCATCCAAATTCCAATCATTTCTTATCATAAATCAAATTCAGCTAGGTGCTGTATTCAGAAATGCCAGAAGTATATTTCTCCAAAGAGCTGTTAAATTCTTCCTAAAACAAGTTTCCAGAATGAAGTTTTTATAATAATTGTTCAGAAATAACATCCAAGAAGCTACAATATTTCACTCTAGAAAGAAAAGTGATGGGGGAAATGAAAGAATTATAAATGGAGGATACTGTCATCAGGACCCCTGATAAAAAAAAAATACTGTAAATATGGCAGATGGATAGATGATCCAAGCTAGCACCCAAAGAGTGCATTCACACAACACACTACCTTGTCAGTTTTTGGCTTACCACGCTCTTACAAGTCAAAATCATAGTTTAAATGATTGATAATATACATTTTGTACATTGTTCTAAGTAACTTTGTTTTAATTGTGCTCTAGTGTGTGACACTAGTTTATTTCCTTGCTTATAATTAAAGACCTATTTATTCCTTTAGGAAAATCTGGGAGGTAAGCACCTTACATGCAAGTATGTTTGCTGTTTGCAGCATTTTCCAACACTGCTCTTTCCCTATGGGTACACAAGTGGCTTCCTTTCTATCTGCAATACAAAGCATGTCATGATCAAAATTTTGGAATCATGTTTTTAATTTGGAGATTCTCCTTTTTTTAAACTGGCAGACCAGTATTTAGATCATTACGTCAACCTTTTAATCTACCAGCTTAGGTCAGGAATGTCAAAATGCAAGATTTAAATAATTCATTATTTTTTGAAAGATGTGCTATTCTAAGATCAGTGCAATAATTACTTTTCTCCCTCTTCATATTCTTGCACAACTAGGCATATGCCTGACCAGCGCTGCCAACTGGACAAAGCGGCAGGCGAAATGCAAAATGGACCCTGTGGTATAACAAGAATAATACAAAAGAACAAGCAAAGTAAATAATAGAACTTAGAAGTCATTTCTGTTATTCTTATCTGCTTTCCTTGGGGCTGCTTTAGTTGCAGGGAGAGCTCATCCCTTGTGGACTCTCATTCTTCTGTTGGATGTTAAATAATACACAAGGTGAGTCTGTATGTTTGTTTGAAGTCTTCCAGGCTTCTAAGTTAGGAATAGATTAGATTAGGAATAGATTAGAATCTCTGACAGAAAGCCACTTGAAGAGACTAGAAGCATTTGAAATCAGTGGTAGCATTCAATTTCTTTTTTACTACCGGCTTGGTGGGCATGGCAGGGGAAGGATACTGTAAAATCTCCAGTCAGAGGTGATATTTGCTGGTTCTCCAAACTACTCAAAATTTCCACTACCGGTTCTCCAGAACTGGTCAGAACCTGCTGAATACCACCTCTGGTTTGAAATGTGGAGTTACAGGCGGCTGTTATGAATAAGCTAGGTTGACAAAATCACCTTGTAAATTGAGGTGGAGTGTACAGTAATAAGCAGGCTGGAATGAAGGCTATGAATAAGCTAGGTTGACAAAATCACAAATGAGAAAGTGATAAGCCACCTGGCAATGCTAAGGGAAATCATCACAACCATAAAAAAGCAAAAGTTAGAATATTTGGACATGTGATGCGACACCCAGAAAAATATGGCATACTTCACTTAATCCTGCAAAGAAAGATTGAAGGCAAACAAGCTCCAGGCAGAAGAAGAACATCATGGCTTCAAAGTTTAAGGGACCGGTTTGGGCAAAAGTCAACAGCACTTTTTCGTGCAGCTGTTGATAAAAATAGGATAGTAGAATCGCCAATATGATTGCCAACATCCGATGACTGATATGGCACAAGAAGAAGAAGAATGGATTAGAATAGCTTCTTCCACTCTCCCAAAACAAGATTGCAGAATGAAGGACTGTTTCACACATACAGAGGCATTGCTGAATTCCTGGATTCTGAAAATGTGGTCCGAATGTATTCAAGTAGCTAGGAAAGTACTGCATTTCAGAAGCTGGGAAGAATTATGAAGTCTCTATATCTTCTCTCTCCAGTTGTTGCCCATTCCCACATGTTCTTACACCAATCCCACCTCTCTGAACCAGTCTCTGGACCAAAGAGAGCAAACCAGCATATCAACTTGTTGGTTCTAGAACCCAGCAAGACAGACACAGACTTTAGAGGATAATTGGCTGTGAAAATATTTACAGACCCCTCACATCCTGGACATAAACTGTTTCAACTCCTACCCTCAAAACAACACTATAGAGCACTGCACACCAGAACAATTAGACACTAGGACAGTTTTTCCCCAAGCGCCATCACTCTGCTAAACAAATAATTCCCTCAACACTGTCCAACTATTTACTAAGCCTGCACTACTATTACTATTAATCATCCCATCCTTCCTTTCACCCATCTCCTCCCACTTGTGACTGTATGACTGTAACTTTGTCACTTATATCCTTATGATTTATGTTGACTGTTTCCTAGTATGATTTGATTGCTTATTTGTACCCTATGACCATCATTAAGTGTTGTACCTTATGATTCTTGACTCTTGATGAATGAATCTTTTCTTTTATGTACACTGAGGGCACATGCACCAAGGCAAATTCCTTATGTGTCACACTTGGCCAATAAAGAATTAATTAATGAATTCATTCATTCATTCATTCAAACCAAGCTGCACTATATATGCTGCACCATTGTGAAAAGGATCTGGGCTGAAAAGTGTCAAAGGAGATGAAACTAGCCATTGTGATATTCTGGGCCAGGACCCAGAGAGGCAGAATCCTTGCTTGTTATAGTACTTATTGATTGGCTTTTGTGACACCTGATGCTCAGAGCTCTTGAGAAGCCCCAAATTGAGAGGTCCTTGGTGCTGTCTGAGTTTGCTTGTTTTCTTGCAGATGTTTCATTACCCACACTAGGTAACAACATCCGTGCTAGAGTAAGGAGTGGGGTTTGCTATCAGTTTTATACTCTAGTGGTTTGCCCTGTCAGTGTTGGTAGAAGTGGCCTTGGGGGTCCATTGATTGGGCTCTTTATGGTTGGTTTCTTTGGCAGTTTCTTGATTGTTTACTTGACTGTTGGTTTGATATTAAATCCTGGAATTATAATCTATGCTATTTTGGGTGCTGAGTGCTGGTGGAGAGGTGCTTGGGTCTTATTGTTCCCTTTTTGGCTGGTGGATTGTTTCTTTTGCAATAGTCTATAGATGTTAATGTCTATGTATCCGTTGATGGCTAATTTGTCAGAATGCCAGGTTTAGGTCCAAATTATCCTCAGAGCGACCAGGAGGAAAGGTGACCACGACTGACCCAACTATCCCGAGAGCGATGCTTTCAACAGCCCAACACTGCACATCATCCCCTCAACAACTACCCCAACCAATACATTTTTTCTAGAAGGAAGGAGATGTACCTCATTGGGCGAACGGGCCGCGTCGTTGCCCAATCAGATAGTTGCGTCCGGAAAGGCAAACTATCGTATCTGCCAGTGATATTGCCGACATCCACGGCTCACTTCTCCCCAAAACGCAACCGGTGAAAAAGCTTTTCGCCACGCCCCCTCCCCCCTCCCTGCCTGATTCCCCCATTTCTCGCCCCCCGCCCTTCCCTGACGTTCCGTAAATCTTCACCCAATAATGCGTCCAGACGAAAGAGGGAAGGGGTTAAGGGGGCTGCATCGCTCTCCCCCCGCCCGCTTCCTCTCGCTCGCCTGCCTCCTCCTCCCTCTCCCTCTCCCCCTCCTCCTCCTGTTCTTCTTCTTCTTCTTCCAGCTTTATCATCATGTAGACACCCAGACCCCCTTCCCCTTTTCTCATGGAGCAGGTTCCTTGACGTCAGATCTATGAATATTGCACGAAAAAGCCGGCTTGCGAGAGCTACTACAGCGCCTCGATGTAAGCCAGGGGTCTATCCCGGCTTGGACCGCGGCGGCGGCGGGCAAGAGGAGGCTCTGATCGCCGCAGCTTTGGAGAAGGAAGAGAGCCGGCGGCTGGTGGCCGAGAGCGGGAGAGGAGGCCGGCCGTGCAGCGCCGGCGGTCTTGGCGGCGGCAGCGGCGAGCAAGGGGGCTTGTTGCTGCTGCTGCCGCCGAGAGAGGAAGAAGTGCTGGGCTGCGCGCTCCTTCCCCGGCGAGAGGTAGCCCCGGGGGAATGTGACATCACCGCGCGGGTCTGGGGCAGCCGAGCGGGAAGGCTTCCCGGCAGCGCCCCGGCCTCCCTGGCTAACGCGCTGCCGCCGCCCGCGCCCACCCCGGCTCCCCACCTCGGCCCCGTGATCAGCATGTCTGCGAAGGAGAGGCCCAAAAGCAAAGCCGCCACCGCCACCAAGGAAAGCGTCACCCTGTTGCCTTGCTTTTATTTCGTGGAGGTGAGGCCGTCTTGCGCGGTTCGGCTGGAGGGGAGGGGAAGGGGGAGTCAGCCAGGAGCCTCTGGTAGCGCTGGGGATGCCGCGCTGCCCTCGCGGAAACCCCGGCCTAAAAAGAGGAACCGTTCGTGGGAGCCCACTAGCGGGGCTGCGCGCCTGAGGCACACGAAGCGCGCCTTAGCGCAACCGCAGCGAGGTTGAAGTGGGGGGCTCGTGTCAGGATGGGCAGGCGCAGGTTGGAAGCGGCGAGGCAGGTCTTGTCCGACGTGCTCAGCGGGCATCGGCTGAGCGATTGTCTCCTGACCTCGTATTGATTCTGAGGGAAGGGAGGGAGACCATCTTCCCGAAATCTCCCCGCGGATATTTTGATCCCCTCCGAAATCTCCCAATTTGGAAGCTTGTCCATCCTCGTCCACCTGCCTTGGAAACTCCACCTCCCTCTTTGCTACGGGAGGGGAGGAGGGAGCGTTTATTTATTTATCTTTCTTTAGAAAAAGAAAAAGAAAAGAAAGAAGAGGGGGATTTTGCAAACGCGATGAGATCAGATCACGTGCACGCGGTATCTTCCCAAAGTGGCTTCAGACGAAAAGGGGGAGGGTTGTGTTGTGTTTATGCCAAGCATTATAAGCTTAGCCAAAAAAAGAAAGAAAGAAAGAAAAAAGGATGGGGCCTTAAATAAGTTGGAGGTGGCATAATTGAAAGTAAATTTATGTACAGATCGTTAAACAATCAGGGTTGGCCCTCCTTTTTGCTGGAGTCTTTATTCATTTTGTCAATCGCTTACAAAATAATAAGTACAAGGATAAACATAGTTATGAATACATGAAATGAATACATATAAGAAAAATAAAAGAAACAATAGGACAGGGACGGTAGGCACGTTGGTGCGCTTATGCACGCCCCCTTAGGATATTTTATATATTAAATATTGGGATATTTATATATAATATATATTTATATATAAATATATTAAATATTAGGATATTTGGGGATGCTTCAGATATTTGGGATGCACTGAGATTGTGGTTGCGATTTCTATAGGTGATCAAAGCTACGCCATGTAGCTTCATCATAGCAACCCAACCAAGTAAGGTGTTATTTTATTTATTTGTTTTGCCAAAGATCTACTGGGGCTCCTGTGTGTGTGAGAGATACCTTATTTCTGCTGCACAAGCATTCTCTTCTGGTGATGTAATGTACAGGCCTTTGCAGCACATGCAGACTAGGAATTCAGATTCCCATGTTTATTGAAACAGCTCAGCAAGAGAGCAGAGGTGGTCGGGATTGACACATGGAAGTCCCTCAACCCTTGCCTTCCTTTTCAAAGTTAACTCACAGGGCAACTTAGAAAAAAGTTCTAAGCAAGCTTTGACTGTGTGCTGTCCCTGTGTGAGTCCCATCAATAGTGCAGGTTTGGGGCTGGTATTCTTGGAAGAAGTCCTTTTCGGTGATAGTCAATAGCTGTTTCACACGGACAAGGACTAAGGGATGGAAGCTGATCAAGGAGAGATTCAACCTAGAAATAAGGAGAAACTTTCTGACAGTGAGAACCATCAACCAATGGAACAGCTTGCCTTCGGAAGTTGTGGGAGCTTCATCACTGGAAGCTTTCAAGAAGAGACTGGATTGGCATCTGTCAGAAATGGTGTAGGGTCTCCTGCTTGGGTGGCCAGGGGGTGGACTAATGACCTACAAGGCCCCTTCTAACTCTGTTACAGTTTGGTTAATACTCTCATCATTGGCCATCAATACCTGAACTAGAGAGTGATTGGTATGTTTGTGAGTTTCAAACAAGGACCGTAGTAATAGTGCTGAAGAAGGAAGGATGGAGAGGTGTTGGAAAGTGATGCAGATGAAAAGGGTGCTTTAAAAATGAATCTAAATAGCTGTGTTACTTTTTATAATTGTTCTGAAGTCACAAATAGCATCCTACTTGTAAGCACAGGTGTATGTTTGTCTGAGTATATCTACCTGTTCATCCATGCATTCATATACAAATTTCCAAGTTTCCTGATGTTTTCAAAGGGGAAATTGAGAGGAATGTATTTTCATTCCTTCTCAATCTCTCATTGGTTCCTTACAAAGGAGAAATAGAAACTGAACAATTAAGAATCTTCCTGTATTCTGCACTCATCCGAAGTCTGTTTTTACTTTCTTGAGAAGAACATATTTCTACATTATGACCATCATGCACTATCAAAGCTGAGGAGAACATCTGGAAACAGCTATTTAAAAGGAACTTTAAGGAAGGGTCTCTGGAAAGATTGCTGCTTTTGAATTTCTAGGTCTGGAGCTCAATGGTCAGAATCTCACATTGTAATTTAAAATGGCAGTGTTGAGGGATTTCAACCTGTCAGGTGCTTTCAGAGAAGAAAACACTCAAATAAACAGAGCTTAGATAAGTGCAGTTCATTCTTGGGTTTCAGGATATTTTTCAAGACCTGATGTAACGTGAGTGTAAAAATCAAGAGCCATTGGTCCTGACGCTTGACATGGAACTAAGTGATATGATGGACATATGGGAATTCAACAATGTGTAAAAGTGCCTATAATAATTCTGTGCTCTCCTAAACAGCAGCAGAGAAATTCACAGCACTGGAAAATCATTTTTTGTATTTTGCTCCTTTAGGGAAGAAAACAGGAAGATGTGAGTTTCAAAATACTGTGTATTGAGGGATGTGGTACTCCAGCTGAACTGAAATTTGTCTAAAATGCATTTGACTTCATTTAACACACACTGTAATGCACTACATTGTATACATGGAAAACAAATATTAAAATTTCACTCTATTGCATAATATAAAGAAAAAGAAACACATTTGCTGGCTGTTATTTCACAAAAGACAAGTAGCTCAACAAGATAGCCAACTAAGAAATTTTGGAGACTGGAAAGCAGCAAAGGAAATATTTTTAAAAAGTGTGCTTGTAGCTAGCCCAGTGCATGATTAAGAGTGAAAAGAATGCAAGAGCCCACAAAATAATGTATGCAGAGACAGCAGCATTTTTTTCTGGTTATAATTTTTTATAATAAGTTTTACAAAGGACATAAAAGCTAACACAAACTAATGAATAGTAAGTAAAAGGGGGAAAAGGCACAAGAGTGGAAAGAAAGAATGAAAAGAAAAAAGCTTCCAATTTCCTTTGTAGCAAACATATTATTAAATATAATAAGTACAAATACAAAACTGTCTCTTACTCTAAGATTATAAAAAGTTCACTTTTTCTATTGTCCAATTATAAGTTCCTGTTTTTCTATCATGAAAAAAGTCTATAAGAGGTTTCCAGTCAGCTGTAAATGTAGATATTGTTTCTTCTCTGATCAAATAAGTTAGTTTAGCCATCTGTATAAATTCCATCATCTTCACCAACCATTCATCCACTGCAGGCAAGTTTTGAACATATAATAGTCTCATTGCTGTTTATCATATATAGAAAACAAGTTCCATGACTTCTTTCTAGTTACCTGTCCATTAGTCCCAAAATAAAACACCTGGTTTCATTTGTTCTTTAACCTTGAAAACTTTCTGAATTGATGTATGTATTTCAATCAAAATACAACTGGTATCCAATTTTTCCATTGTATCCAGCTTTTTAATCTCAGGAGCTTGCAACATTCTTAGAACTCTAAATGGTGCATGGTTATAACTTAGAGGTCTTTGCTTGGAGGCATATCCACCAGCTTAGAAGAAAAGAGACAAAGGTGTTATGAGTGAAAAATATCATCCTAGTGCAGGCAATTAAATCTTCCAAGGGACCAGATGAGAAAATCAGACTGTTGTGGAGGGCCAAAATCGTACTGTGAAGGTGTGTTAAGTGTCCACAGGTGCACATACTCAAACTGAAAATATAATAGCAGTCACCTTCAGAATAAAAGCAATGCAATTGTATTGCATGGGTAACATGTACCCTTTTACATTTGATTTCTAATTTGCAGTTGATCTCTCACATGGGCAGGACAGGGAGAGTGAAAGGGTCAGATCTTGCCCAGGGGAACATAAAATGCCCAGGTCTGTCCTAGCAGCTATTTATTTATTTATTTATTTATTTATTTATTTGTCAATCGCTTACAAAATAATAGATATAAGTATAAACATGAGTAAGAATACAGGAAATAGGTATGAATAAATGGGGACAATAGGACAAGGAAGGTAGGCACCATGGTGCAATATGCATGCCCCTAGAAAAATAACAAGCAGAAATATCAGCAGTTTGATATCTGATGAATGGGCATTTTGTGGTTGGTCACAGCTACTGTGACAACCGTTTTATGAATGCACAAATTTCTCCTCCCAGCCACCTCCCCCTCAATGATGGACACTTTTAAAAGTGCCTATAACAGGTATTCTACATATGTCCACATTCTACGTATATCCACCAATCCCCTATTCTTGCTCTGGAGCCCAATTGTGTTGCTACCACATATCCCACCCCCCTCCACATGCTTGTTTCTTTATAGTTTGCTTGGCAGGATTCTCTAAAGGCTTTTATACAAATCCAGACAATCACTTGGAGACAAGCCAGGAGAAATTCTCTATGTTGTCTACCACCCAAGGATCATCCGGAGTTTTATTGCCCTATTCTGATAACCCTTAATTAACATTAGAGAGACACCCATTTTATTTAAATTAATTTGCTTTCAAATTTTATGTTGAAGAACTGTAACAAACATATGTTTTGCATATTCGGTCAGACTTTACTTGGACAATGAAAGAACTCTTCTCAAGGATGGGAATGATACTATGATATAGCATAGAAAAACTTAAGAACATGTTGTAGGGTCAAGATGTGGATGCTGGGTAGCATCTCTGGATATTACAGCTGTCTATCATGGAGTATCCAAACATGTGGAAAACATTTTGAGATCCTTCTCTGTTGTACATCTTTGGATACATGTCTTTTATGGGAAGATAGTAACAGCCTCTGTTCTCAGTCCTGCCTCTATTTAATCATACATACTGAAGAAATCATAGAAAAAAAGAAATTCATTACTGGGACTTGCTTTAATTATCCAGTTTAATTATCCACTCATATGGGCCTGGCAGCAAAAGTAAAAAAAAATGCAAGGGAAAAGCAGGAGAGAATCACAGCATTAGAACAGCTGGTCAGAAAACACAACCTTTTAATTCTGTGCAATATTTTAACAATTATGATGGTTGCTGGAGAAGCAGAAATGTTCAATGTATTTATGTTTGTGACCACCAACCTCCTAAACACTTTTCTCCAATATTCTAAAACCTGTTGGGGGGTTTCATTGATCCATCCAAAATGCAATCAGTCTATGGATTGCTTACTTTTGGGTAAGTCTGTAATCTGGATGGATGTAAGAAGATGCTGAATGAGTTTTCTAGAACCCAAACAACCCCAAGTTTCCTAACTGTCTGACTGTGGCTGATGTGTTCAGGACATTAGTGGAGTTCAAATAGTATTCCCATGAATTTTGGCATTCCATAAGAATGCAAAGTCTACCCACCCTCAAATTATTGGTTTTATGGGAGCATATTGGATAATAATGAATATTTCTTTTTTTCAAATTCGAGTTAAGTCATGGGTCCCTGGTTGACACGCTCAAAATCTGTACTAGCAATCTTAGTATATTTGGCTATAGGAAAAATGATAGTTTTTTCATCACTCCAATTCATGTTCCAGCTTTATCTATTTTTTCTCCTTTCCTCCTAACCCAGTAATTTTCTCCTTAAGCCAACTTAATCTCTCATTCAAATGATACCACTTTGAAAGCTCAGTGGGACAGAACCCATCTCCCATTTCATGTGCTACAAAAGGAAAGGCACAGTGGTGGCCAGATGATGATCTTTGGAGTTGAACTACAGTGCACACAGAAGGGTATCATTGGAGTTGACATACAACACACATGGAAGGGTATCAATTCTGGAATTATAAATTGTACGCTCAGTTTGAGTGAAATTGGACAGTTCCAGTTATCTAATTTAGGCCATACAAACAGGTGTGAGCTATAGCAAAATGTGCTAGATATGTTTTGTGCAAACTATAGTTCCGTGAGATGGGTTTCTGTGAGAGAATATGGGAAATAATACAGGTAGTCCTTGACTTACAATGGTTCATTTAGTGACTGTTCAAAGTTACAACAGCACTGAAAAAAGTGACTTATGACCATTTTTCACAGTCGTGATCTTTGCAACCTCCTCGTGGTCATGTGATCAAAATTCAAATGCTTGGCAACTGGTTCATATTTATGACAGTTGCTGTGTCCCAAGGTCATGTGATCACCTTTTGCAACTTTCTGGCAAGCAAAGTCAATGGCGAGGGCAGTTTTATTTAACAACCAGGTTAACAACTTCTTAACTGAGATAAGAAATGTTGTAAAATGGGGTAAAACTCACTTAAGAAATGTCTCACTTAACAAAGGAAATTTTGGGCTCAATTGTAGTCGTAAGTCAAGTACTACCTATAATAGTTTACTTACTTTACTCACTCTAAATCATTTTCCTTTACTAGTGTTTTATCTCTTGATCAAAGATTCTGCTGCCTGAGAAAGCTTTGAAAATCCCTATCTAGCATGTGCCTAGAATTCTCTCTTCAATGTATGCATTTATGTGGAAAGGATTCCCCCAAGTTAAGACTGAAGATTCTGGAATTAGGAAAGTGGTGGTGATTAGAGCTTTAGTTGTCTATCATCCTATAAGCATCAAACTGGAACTAATTATAGGCTGGCTGTGTGTGAATTCTTGATTCAATATGAATATCACCAACCAGTCAACCTCAGACTCTGTCTAATTGTAATCCATGCCAGTTGTTACGTGAAACGTATCATATTCCAAGGCTCACATTCAGATCTAGTGGGATAGATGACAAGAAGCACTGAGAACGAACTTGGCCACATCTACCTTGCCAGGAGGAAAATACCAAAAAAGAATGGCATGGTTATTTGATCTGATGTGCTGAAATCCACTGGACCCACTTTTAAAGTGGAGTTCAACCCGGACTATAAGTGAAGATTGCAGTTTGCAAATTAGGGATTTGACCTTTATTTATAATTACTTTTGCACTGGCAGTTGAGGTATCGAGGTTTTGCTCCTACCATTTCATCTGCTTTTGTCAGCTTTTGTGTGTGGCACAAGAGGGAATGAAAAAAAGAGTTGCGGCAGAGGTATGGAATCTGGGGAGGAACCAAGGGAGCTGTGTCATCTCTAATTCAGCAAAGTTAATCATTCAAAAGAAGGTATCCAGGTTGCAGCCTGGCAATCTGGGTGTAGAAATATCTTACTCATCTACAACTGAAAAATTAGCTTCATTGTTTCTGTTGCTATGAGTCAAGGAAATTACATTCAGGGTTCTTGGAAGTGAGATGTTGATGAGTCAAAGCAAGCATCTGAACTATATGCTTGGAAACAAATTGGTATCTTGATTCTTCAGTTTGAACGTGCGGCTGTGGTAGCAGTATCACAGAAGGTAAAGTGTGTATGTGTGTGTGTACTTACGTGTGTGTGTGGGTAACCACATGAATTATTTCAGGAAATTATTTCAGAGCAAAGCAAAAAATCTAGAGAAACTTTCTTTCAGCAACCCTCATACTATATACTAGATAGAATCCAGATCCAGAGAGAGAAGGGAATGGTCAGAACACAATTTAAACACCTTAAATTGTGGTGTTGGGGGAAACACACTGCCTAGGAAAGCACTCTAATCACCATCACAGTATTGCTTGCAAAGTCCTGTTAGATTCCCTCAAAGTTCCACTGATCCAGAGAATTTCCAGTTTGAGCAACTCTCTCCCTCATCCAAATATATTAATAACTTACTTCACAAATTTTGAAGTAGGCTCCAGTGAAAGCAGGAATTCTATGAAATTAAAATTAAGCTTTGGTGACATCATATTTTGCATTGCAGATTTAACATCCCAAACAGTTTTAATAAATTGATCAGGAAGATACAGCCTGAGCAGTGAAGAAATTAAGTAAAGCAAGCCTGGGGATGGATTGTGGCCCCAGATTGCATACCTTTGATTCAAAAAGTTTCACTGACAGATCCATTTATTTGAGGTAGCTAGTACATGGGAAAGCATAGGGTATTTTTAGCCCTCTGTAAAGGCTTTCCTATGTACCAGATATATTGTTGTTTATTAAAATTGTTTTTAGACTGCTGTTCATGAATGCCAATAAATATGAACACACTTAAGCATAACATAATATAGCTCAGTAAACCAGATGTCTTTAAAACAATGCAGTCTGAATAACTTTCCTGATTTAATTTATCATGGCAGTGATGATAGTAATGTTGTACTGGCTGCCCCATTATAAGCTTCCAGAATGTAAATCAAAAGTGTTGGTTATCACTATATTTGGCTTCATTTATTTTGTTTTGGATGCTGGTTGTGTTCTGGGAGCTTTGTGCTTCTAACCGTTTGTAAGCTATTCAGAGTTGGGGCGGAGGGTAGAAATTACATAAATAAATAAATAAATAAATTCTCCAAACATTCTAGTAATTATAGCTTGGTTGAATTTTTAAGAATTCTTTTAGATATATCTCTACATGCTCAAGCACACTGAAATCCATCCCACAATTACAGTTTAAAGGACTAGAGAACTGTTATTCAACTGTAAGGACCTTGAAATTGGCCTTCTGCATCCAAACCAGCAGCTGATTTCTCCACAAAAACCAACTACATGCCTGCAAGGAGGCGTACAGTACGTAGGGCTGCTAGCCCTCTACTGCTGCTGTTCCCCAGCTGCCGGTCCTGGAGAATAACATACGGGCACTGTAACTCATAGGTTTATCCTCTGTGAATTTATCTAATGCTATTTGAAAACCACCTGAGCTGGCAGCTGCAACATTAGTCTCTGGGTATTGTAGGGATTCAATAACCAGTCATTTCAGTGTCCAAAGATGTCTGATGTCTGGGCAGTGTTTATTCTTTTTATACCATTTTTACAAGCAGAAATGAGCAGCATAGATACAGCATTGGGATTGGAGAATAGATTCACATGGGTGAAACCCTTCAATCACATTGGCATAACCCCTCAACCAATCCTTGAAGTTAGTGGTGATGTTAGTAAATGAGATCACCTGTACACCTGGAAAATCAGAGACATCCCATCCCCATCCCAACAGATAAGAGGATGAATAGAAGATGAGCTCATGGGATAGCAAAAGAGGCCCCCTCCACCAGGCTGCAGTGTGCTGCCAGCTTCTAGTGTCATCCAGGGAAACTCAGTGGCTACCACAGGGTATCACTTTAACTGTGTAGCTGTACTGACAGGAGAGAAAAATTGCAACTCTTGAAAATGGATCACTCATATAAATAAAGCAGATGCCTTGCTTTGCATGGCATGTTGTGAAATGGATAGCTCTCCTTTGCCTATTGAGTACTAGTAGAGAGAGAAATGGTCTCTGGTAAATCCCCTGCAATTTACAGGAAAAAAATGTGAAAAGTTTTTCAGTTCTCCATGTTCCTTAGATACTACTTTGAAAATGTCTTTTTATGCTTCACCGTCCTCCTCTTGCAGTATCTGCCACTGAGCTGTCTAGTTCATTAATATGTGGACATCTGATTTGTGAATATAGGCTATGCGTGTATGTAGAGCAGTGTTTCTCAACCTTAGCAACTTTAAGATGTGTAGACTTCAGCTTCCAGAATTCCCTAGCCAGGAAGCTGTCCTGATATGCCTACACACAACATCAACACACACACATGGTTTTCTTATTTTAAAAGCATTGGCAAGATCTTACAGCATCCCATAAGGCTCAAGGTTGACTCAGCCTTCCATCCTTCCGAGGTGGGTAAAATGAGGACCCAAAACTTGTTGAGGGCAATATGCTGACTCTGTAAACTGCTTAGAGAGGGCTGGAAAGCACTGTGAAGTGGTATATAAGACTAAGTACTATTGCTATCAAGAAAAACTGGTTTGGAAAGTTTTATTATCTTGTGAACAGTAAAGGTGTCCTTTTGTTATTACATTGCAGTGTATTTCTCAGGCTTAGCCCAAAAACAACTGAGAACACTCCAGCTAGTGTACAGTTTTTTATTTGCTTATGTCCAACAGACAGACTCTTGCCGGACTAAATCTTTACTACATTTACCCTAACGGATAAAGAGATTGGTCCTGGATGGCTACTCTTATTCTCTACCTCTGCCTCTATCCATCTTCAGCTGTCTCTTGTCTTGCCCCTCTTTCTCGAATGTGCTTCCTCTTTGCCTACCACTTCATTGTGGTCCATCACACCAGTTAGTTATTTAGTTAACTTTATTGTCATTGCACCTCATACAATGAAATTAAATGCCACCTTCAGTGTACATTATACACCGTTCCCTCTAGGTAAGCACCATCTCTCACACTATTAGAATAAACAAGGAGCATTGATGAATGTATAATATTGAAATCTAATTTTCATTCTCCAGATGGGTTTTGATTCTTACAGGTTGTAGAGGAAGGTTCAAGGATAGAGGAAGATTCAAGGATACAGAGAAAAAGAACAGAAGGATAGGGATTAAACCCTACATTGCCGGGATCAGCACTGCATTTTAACTGCCAAACTTTGCGTTATACGATACAGGGAATTTTCAGCACCAAATCAGAACTAAATTATTGCAGTCATTTAACTGTTGTTGTTTTTTATTTATTAAATTTATATCCTACCTGTTGTAATAGGAACATATGGCTCTATAACAGCGCTTCCCCCCCCACAATGACCAGGAGGATCTTGGGAAAGTAACTCAGTGAGCACCAGTGGTTGTGGTACACTGTTGTTATTATTATAATTGTTGTTATTATAATTTATTAAAGTTGTTCCCCTCCTCCTTGTCCAACAACTCCAGCACCTTGGCTGTGCATTTTAAAACTCTCAAGCTATTTTGGAAAACACATATATTTTTGCTCCTAGTATTTCTATTTAATAGGAAGTTTCTGCTAGACATTTTAAGCCTCTGAAAATGACAACAATGTGCCTCATTTCTACATCTAAACATAACACTAAAAATTGCAGTCTATGCCAATATTATTACACATAAGGTAAGAAAATGGCCTAGGCTGACCTGCAAAGACAAACCAAAGTTAAAATGAACTAAGTTTCATATGCTGTTAGAATGTTAGATCTTTCATTGACCTAGTTAAACCGGTTGTATGAACACACGCTGCAATGCTTGAATTATAGACCAAAGGCTATTCTGCTGGGTTCTTTCAATAGGAGGAGAAAGGACCTATGTGAACTTCATTTCTACATGCTGTGTGACTCATAATATTTTACTACTCCTTAGGGATATTTCAGATTCTAATTTAATGCACTGATTGAATAGCCTGAGTGGATATCTTTTGGTTTATGTTGAAAAGTTTAATACGCCGCTATGGCAAATAAATATGCTCAGAGACACATATCATTTTGTGGTTGCCTTCTAAAGAAAGAGGAAAGCAGACAATTTATGTCCATAGATAATGCTATTAGAATTACAATAGGGAACAGAACAGAATCAAAGAAACTCTGCAATGGTCCTCTTCTTTTCTACTGCACAAACTACTGATGTCCCATACAGGTAGTCCTTGACTTATGACCATAATTCAGCCCCAAATTTCTGTTGTTAAGTGAAACATTCGTTAAGTGACTTTTGCCCTATTTTATGACCTTTTTTGCCACCGTTGTTAAGCGAATCCATGCAGGTGATAAGTTATTAACACGGTTGTTAATTGAATCTGGCTTCCCCATTGATTTTGCTTCTCAGAAGGTCGCAAAAGAGAATCCCATGAGCCTGGGACACTACAACCGTCACAAATATGAACCAGTTGTCAAGCATCCAAATTTTGATCACATGACCATGGGGATGTTGCAACGGTTCTAAGTGTGAAAAATAAGGCATTTTTTCATTGTAACTTTGAACAGTCACTAAATGAACTGTTGTAAGGAGATGACTACCTGTACTTACTGAAGGCCAAACTGCAGTTCTTGAAAATTCTTGATACATACTTAGTTCTAAATGTTTTCAAAGGGACTAGGATAGCGAGTTTGGGAGGAAGAAAATGATCCTGCAATTTTTGTCACCAAATCCCATTCAATGGAGTCCAGCTAACAAAGATGTTCTATTTTAAGATGTTCAATGTGAGACTGATACAGCTTTGCCATTCTTTCTGATGGTTCATAAATGACATAGCAGTCAGTCCATTTTTAACCCTTGAGGGAGGAATAGGTTTCTCACCACATCAAAAAAAATACGTCCTGTTAAAATGATTAATGGGGCCATGTTGATGAAAAGCATCCTTGGGGATGGGGGGAGTCAAAAAAATTAAGCTGTGGTCATGTGAGCTCTTCCTGTTTTTCATATGCATTGTGCATGCAATGCAGGAATAAAAGGGTGGAGCTTCACACATAGGGACACATCTTGGTGTTTTTTTTAAATTAATATTCTCCCAATAGACACGCCTGAAAATAAGAAGCTTTGAAGTTTAGAAATTTTCTTTTGATTTGCGATTGATGTCTCACTCTCACTATAGTTATCCAGCAAACACATTTTTTTCTAAAGCTAAGAATTTCTTTTTGTGGAGAAATTCAGGATTGGCTTATTCATGCTAAGATGCATTTTCCATTGTTACTTTGAAAAGCCCCTATCAATGGTTCAGCAGCCAGGAGCGGAACTTTGGAACCTTAAGGCATCATATGGCCTCCAGAGCATTTCCCCAAATGGCCCGGGAAGTTACATTTTTTAATATGACAGTAGGAACAGAGGATTAAATATACATGTGCTTGCCTACATACCTAATTTCACCCTCTTATAATTGCCAAGCATAATTCATGTGAAATTATAATTCAAAGTCTATTTTTTCCACATTTTGTAATTAAAGCAAATTAGGTTATTTATATAGCTGATCCTATACCTGCATGGTTGAGGTTCCATCTTGCTTACGGTACTTCAGCAAAGCCTCTGTTATGACTCTACTACAGATGTGTTCATCAGATTCTCATTAATAGGCATATATTTTTCATAAGGCACGATAAAGCCTGGAGTTTGTGTTAGATATACTACTGGGTACCAGCTGTTCTTGGAAAGCAAAAACATTTTTTCCCTATTTTGATTTTGTTGTTCCTGTTGCCGTCAAAGCTCAGTGCTTCCTAAACCAAATAGAGTCAGAAGCAAAAGCTAAGAGAGGCATCAAATAGATGAATACAGAGACCCCACAAAAGACCCGGTCAAGAATTGGATGGCCTGTCGCTAATTAAGATATAATTCCATTGTTTTCCCATGCGTTTGTGGCTCAAACTGAGCCGTGCCAAAGAGGCATAGATTTTTTACTGGCACCTTGATTAAGTAAGTAAGTTGACTTATCTTTGCCAGTTGGCTGCAGTTTTCTTCCCATCTATACTGAACATGACTGGAATAGCTAGGTTCATAATAAGCATATTCCTTTTGAGCTATTCCTGGGCTCTATACCAGGGATGTCCAGTCCCCAGTCCGTGGACTGACACTGGACCGCAGGATACCAGAAACCTGGTCTTCCTTAAATTGATGTTCTCAAACCAGTCTTCAGGACCATAATGCAAGTAGTCCTCAACTTATGGCCCCAGTTGAGCCCAAAATTTCTATGGCTGAGTGAGACATTTGTCAAGTGAGTTTTGCCCCATTTTATGACTTTTCTTGCCAGTGAATTGCTGCTGTTCTTAAATTAGTAATTGTTAAGTGAATCTGGCTTCTCCATCGACTTTGCTCGTCACCAGGTCACAAAAGGTGATCACACGACCCCAGGATACCGCAACTCTCATAAATAATTGTCATGCCCTTGGTAGAGTCGAACTCTGAGGGAGAGGAGGAACAGCCAACAGGGAGTGGAGGTGTGGCTCCAGAGGTTGTGGAGGAGGCTGGGGAAGGGCAGAGGCTGGCTGGGCAGTCAGAGGAAGAACCAGGCCCATCCCCTCTGCATCCTAGGACACGTAGGAAGGAACGGAGAAGGCAACAACTTGGCTTACGAGAGAGGAAGCGGCCATGATCCTCCTCATTGGTTGCAGCTGGGGAGAATAGTATATAAGAGAGACAATTACAACACAGCGTTGCCAGAAGCAAAGCGTGTTTTGTCTTGGGCTGAAATTATCTTGGTTGGCATTCTTCCAACAGACTGTGCCTTGTTATCTCCTTGAATTTGGTAATTATCCTGGTCCATTGTGGAAATTTCATCATTGTAGTTTGTTTGGTTTTTTTATTTCACCTCTATCTGCTCATTAAGTTTGGATTGTATTGCTTTCTTTTGAAGACTATTTTTGAGTATGTTTTATCTCCAACTGAGAATTATTGAACAGTGGGGCCAAGTTGGAGGCATTAGAGGACATTTATTTACATTTTGGATTTTGTACATTTGTGTTACTCTCCGGGTCATCACAATAATATGAACCAGTTGCCAATTCAAAATGTGAATTTTTATCACATGATCACCGGGATGCTGCAATAATCGTAAGTGAACAACAGTCATAAATGATTTTTTTTCAGTGCTGTTATAACTTTGAATGGTCACTAAATGAGCTGTTGTAAGTCGAGAATTACTTGTACACTCTGGGTATTGCTATCCCAACACACCCAGAAGGCATTAGGTTGGGGAAGACTAAAATGTTTGGCATGAGGGTATATTCACAACTAAATCAAATTACTGGGTTTAATCTACCAAATAATCATCTTCTCTTTGTGTACTTGAAACAATTATCTTACTTGTCTTACCTAGTTGTATTAAAAACATCATTAAGTATTTATAATTCTTCAGCAAGAATTTGTAACATCAGTCCTGTGATATTAGGACATGATGGTCCCTGTTGCCTGATATTTTTGTTCACTTAGAGATAATCTATGTGCTTCTTTCTAATCATGGTATCTTATTAAAGATATGAATTTGCAAAGTTCTTTTTTAAAAAGTTATTTTAAAATTAAAGGCAGTTCAGTGAAAATGTTTCTTCCTTTCTGCATAAGAATTTCTTCCTGTTTGCTACATGTCACACACAGTAGCATTGGATAGGAAGATGCTGAGCAATATTCTCCAACAATTGCCAAGACAGTGACATTTCCAAAATGGGAAACAGATACACTGTTCCATGAATGTGAAATCGCTTTTTTGTTCCATGTGTTGTAGAGCTAAATTACAGTCTTGAGATTTCTCTTTTTGGCATTCCCCTTTCCACTTTCCCTGCAGCAGGTTACAGGGAAGAGAGAAATATTCCAACTAGGCCTGAACTGGTCTCTTATATAGGAATTCTTAAATTTGTCCCTAGGCTGGGCATGTGACATTATCTAAGCTGAGCTGCAACTTGCCTTCTCATGATGCTTCACCATTTATGGTACTATACTCAGGAAAAAGGAATGGAATGGGTGCATTGATGAATGGATGCATGGATAGATGCATGGATGGATGGACACGTGAAAAATAGTTGTGGTTAATGGTACCGGTCATTTTAATATACAGTCACCAAAAAATACATTTTACGCTATTTCAGTTCTGGAAGTTGAAGTCCACACACCTGAAAACTGTCAAAGTTGAGAAACAATGCTCTAGAGCAGAGTTGGCCTCTTTAGGACTTATGGAATTCAACTCCCAGAATTCCTGAGCCAGCATGGAGTTGAAGTCCTCAAGTCATAAAAGGGCCATCATTCCACATCCCTGCTTTAGAACCTTAATGGGATTCGGGGGGGGGAGGGACTTCGGCTTGGTTGGCAGAACATCCCAATTTCATCTTCCCAATCTTCTGATAAACACTTCGATGTGGCAGGACAGAAAGAACTCTGTAAAAATCCCCCAAGGAAGATTGTTAGCAGTGGGTAAAAGAAGCAGTTATCGGAATGAAGCCATTTCACATTCACGTATGATCTTATTCCTTTAAGTATCTGCATGATGTCAGACCTAGGTATTTATCCCATTATTTATGTCAATAAAATGAACTAGCTGAGGACATTTTTCCATGACAACACCAAGCACTGCCATATGTGACATAATAGAGCAGGTATTCTAGATAGATTGATTGAAGGAAGGTATGCAATTAGGGTGAGGGCAGCAGAAGCATGTACCATTGTAGACTGGCCAATGTGTACCAATAAAAACTACTTTTAGGCTTTCAGCATCATTATCAATCATGACTGAGGTGTTAAATAAAGAGCACAAGATTTGAGCAAAATGTTTTCAACATTAAGTAATTGACACTCTCTATATTTATAAGTTATATATATAAGGTTATCTAGATCAGCTTTATGGGACAATTGTAATGAAATTTAAATCATAAAAAGTTTTAACGGAGGACCAGCTTAGTGTAATGCTAAGATGTTGGCCTAGAACAGGGGTGTCAAATTCAAGGCCGGTGGGCTGGATGCAGCCCGCAGGATACTTAGATCTGGCCCGTGGGTTTGCCCTGGAAACAGCGAAGGACTAGACTGCAGTGCCACTTCCAGCAAAAATGGAGCTCAGGGGGACTGCATAGGGTGGCCCTTTTTGCTGGCAGAGGGCTGCAGGAGGCTGTCACAGCTGAAAATGGAGCCTGTTTTGGCTGGCAGAATGGCAGCAAATGAAACTACTAGTAAAGTGGATTCCCCCAGCCCCACCCAGGCCATCACAGGTGCCAGAGTGCTACCAAAACAAACTACTAGCAACTAGTGGATTCTAGTGGATACTAGTAGATTCCCCTAGCCCTGCTCGGCCCACCACAGGTGCCCCCGACACAAGTGACATTGAGCTGGACACGCCCACCTGGACACGCCCACCCAGCCCACTGAGGTCAAACACAATCCTGATGCGGCCCTTAATGAAATCGAGTTTGACACCCCTGGCCTAGAAACTAGGGGACAGTGAGTTCTAGGCCACCATTAGCCATGAAGGCTGGTTGGGTGACTTTGGGCCAGTCTCTTTCCCCCAGCCCAACCTACCTCACAGAATTATTGTGGGAGGGGAGGAGGGAGCATTACATATGCCACCTTGAGTTATACAAAAGGAAGGATATAATCAAATGTCAAATTCATTAGAAAAATTATGTTTGTTCCTATTTTTCTCTTAGCTATGGCATCTACTATTGCTTGTTTCCATAGCAAAACAATGTGCATCTGCTATATTTTCCAGTATTTGGTATGATAAATTTTGTTATTACCCATAAGATTTGGCCTTCACCAACTATTAGGAACATCCCCTAAAATCACTGTATTTCGATTAAATAGTAAGACTTTGTGAATTGATACCCATAGTACTTGTTCCAAAAGTGTATTAATAGGGTATATAATCACCATAAATAAAAGATTTGCCACGAGACAATTGCATTCCAGTGTTCACCTCAATCCATAAATCAATGCTTCAAATAAAATCCAGTATGTAAACAATCCCCTCTCCTCCATCACCAACCATCATCAAAACCAACAAGGCTTTTAATGTGGCAGTGCAGATAAAATGCGCTTCAAACAGAGCTTGATTCCTGGAGTCTTCATAGTCATATTCCTGCAGTTTTCCTGGCAACAATATTGAAGTGATTTGACATTTCCCTTTTTAAAAAAAAAGTTTCCTTATGAGTCCAGACTTAATGTTTTCAATTTCCTTATCAACTTGCCACCAGCCTTAGACTTAGTTGACTTTTATCCAAATATTAACCAACTTTGACTGTGCTTAGATCTTTTTTTGAGATAAGCCAAGGTGGGTTAAATGTTGTTATACACACACACAAAAACACATACACACGCATATGTATGTACATCCATCCACCCCAATAATGGCTAAAGGCTCACTATATTTTCACTTCTACAACTACTTGGAATTGTTTTTAAGGACATTAAGGTATTATGTAATTTATTTGAAAATATGCCCCCATCAAACTTCTTTGAGTTATAATTGTGAGTAATCTTGAATAAAAGAGGACTGGAATAAACGTTACAAAACATCCATTTGGATGAAGGGCTGTCAGATGTTTTGAATCTCTGGATGAGTGAGCTTTCAAGAAATCTAAAATGAGAATTTTACAAGGACAATGTGCTTATAAAATGTGTCAAAAATTAATTCAAAATGCATGTATTAGAGAAAACTCTATATTCAGATGCCCCCCCAAAATAGCACAGATGTGGCACTTTAGATACATGAATACTTATGCTAATAAAGAATTTCATGTGTGCATGCAGGCATTTGCCTTTCAGCAAGATGAATAGACTTGGGAGGAGAGGGATAAACATTTGGATAACTTTAATGCATGTTATTAATTTATCATAACCGGTAGCTTAGAATATATGAATAATATAGATTAGAACTCTCAGTTGGTCTAAACCATGAGTGTCAAACGTGTTGCATCACTTTGCCGTCGCATGACATATCGTGACATTTTTCCCCCTTTGTGGATCTGGGGTGGGCGTGGCCTGAACGTGATGCTTCCTGCCTCTCGCCAGTTTGACACCCTGGTCTAAACTATGGCTACATGCTTTTGCATACAAGATGAAATTTGAAAACACTCATCTTACACCAACTTTGCTGGACTAGTTTATTTTTGGCTTCAAACCCAGATGCTTGCCTTGACCAGTGATGAATGGATGCATGGATGGATGAAAAGATGGAGCTCATCTATGTGGCTCACAAAAACCTGTGCCTTTTAATAAACTTCGTTAGTTGGAAGAATTGCCACGGGACTTCTTCTGATTAAATTTGTATAGATGCAAATTTAGAGTGACTAAATTTTAACTAGAAATATATATTCCTCACCTGACTGGGAAAGACTCTAACTAGATTATGAGTGTACCTGGTCTTTCTAATGCCCAGGTGTGAAAAGATGACTTCAAGGACCCCATTCTTTCACCCTGTGTGTTTATTAAATATTTTAATCAGACTTGGGCAGAAATATTTTTAAGTAGAGTGCTATCAAATATTGACTTTGTGAGAAAGGGCACATTACAAGATTCACTAGATTGCAGGATCCAATCTGCGTGGATCACATCCTGGTGGCAGAGAAGTTCCATGAGGATGGGCTCCAGCATGAGTCTGAAGCTTGGAGGACTAAACCTTTGGTCCTGGCGACTGACTCAGATTGGATCCTGCAACATTATCCTGGGACAGGTATATTTGCCTTCAACTGGATTGCTATAGAGCTCAAGAGCTATGATAACTACCCACCCATACTGAATGATTAAGTGCAGGAGAACTGCTTATAAATATGCAATAGCTAACATTGGTGTTCAGGGTAGAGTTTAATCGTTGTTTTACTATTCGTATTGTATTATATATTGTGATCTTCAGTTTTGTTGTAGCTCCTATTGCATTTTTCAATTTCTTTAGAAGATATGAGCAAACTTAATAAAATGCCAAATTAATAAAATAATGTGACTAGCCCCACTTAAGAATTCTGAATTTACATTAATTTAATGAAGTTATGACAGACAATTAAGCTGCACTTAACTCATTTTAATCCACAATAGAGGATTTAAATTTTAAAATGCATACTTTTAACAGAATCAAATCTAGGGTTATCAATGCATCATTTCCTGAATCATATCCAGGGTTATCAGTGCAAATAATTTGATACAAAGAAGACTTGAAACAAAAGCTTCCTAGATACTCTGTTCTATACTTGCCCTCTAACATTTTTATTTTGGTCCCAAAAATCTTTTGTTTGTAGCCATTGAGCATATGTGTTCTTTACTCAAGAATTTCTTGATGAATTTGCACCATGTCCCTTTCCCTCAGCAAAGTTTGTTGTTCTTAGGACCGTGCTGATTTCTCCTTTCTTTAACATTCACACTATCTGTGCCAGTGTTTCTCATCCTTAGTACCTTAAAGCTGTGTGGAGAGGTTAAAGCAAGCAAGGTTGAAAAACATTGGTCTATGAACACAAAATGGATATTTCATCTGCCACTGGGTCTTAATTGCTGGTGAAAGAGATGTCCTCTTCCCCTTGGTATCCTGGTGTTGCAGTGGTTAATTCTGCCAACTATCAGCAGTTCAAATCTCACTGGTTCAAGGTTGACTTAGGCCTTCCATCCTTCCAAGGTTGGTAAAGGACCCAGATTGTAGGGGGCAATATGCCGACTCTGTAAACCGATTAGAGAGGGCTGTAAAACACTGTGAAGCAGTACATAAGTCTAAGTGCCCTTACTCTTGCTATCCTGTATAGCACATTTAAAGTCTACTCAAAAAGTGACATGAGGAAGGACAGTTAAGGGAAGTCCTACTGTGCAATCAAATATTTTCTTGCGTGTGGTTGCATCTATCCTAAAGCCTTCTTAAGGTCTGAGTTCACTATTAATATACAAACCTTCAAGATGGAGCTTAAATATATGCATAGGTTTTTTTAAAGTAATGTTCATGTTTCTTTCTTAGCTGCCCATACTGGCCTCTTCTGTTGTCAGTCTCTATTTCCTTGAACTCACGGATGTCTTCAAGCCAGTACATGCCGGATTCAGCTGTTATGATAGAAGTTTGAGTATGCCATACATTGAACCTTCCCAGGAGGCTGTTCCTATCTTGATGTTGCTCAGTTTGGCTTTTGCTGCTCCTGCCATTATGGTGAGTTAGAGAATTTCCCATTTGTCCTATTTGTTTTGTGTTTTGCAGGTGCTCAGAATAGTGTCAGCCCATTAGCAGAAGACCAGATCCTCAGATCTACAATTCCTATCTTCAATAATTGATCCAATGATTTATTTGCAGAGAGCCCTATGGTAAATTTTGCTCGCCTATAGTCAGAAAGATCCAGTGGTGACAAATTTGGGCAGCTGAGTCTGAAAAGCTGCTTGTTAAGGAGTGCTCTCCTCTGGGATAGGAAAGAAACTTTGATGGAGAGCAACAGCTGGACGGGTAGTCAAACATTATTAGTTATTTTTAATCCTGGTTTACATTATCAAGGCTGAATCTTGGCATTCATAACTAGGTTATATACCAGATTTTTAGTATATCTCCTTGAACTTGAAAGAATAATGGATTGAAACATATAGATAAAACAGAAGAATCAGTTGCCAGAATAATTTAGGCTAGGTTATACAATATGCTTCACTGGATCAGTTTAAATGCTTCCCTGCTTATTCACCCATGTTTAGTTTCAAACTTGGTTGGTGTTCCTGTGGCTTGGCATATTTATTTAATTATTAGATTTTTTTTTAATCCCACCCTTGTTCAATCATAAGTATCTTAAGGTGACAAAACATACCTATTTCACACTCTTTCTTCCTCCTATTTTCCCTAGAACAACCTTGCGAGGTGAGCTGGGCTGAAAGAGAGTGACTGACCTAAAGTCACCTAGCTGGCTTTCATGTCTAAGGCAGAACTAGAGCTCACAGTCTCCTGGTATCTAGGCCAGCTCGTTAACATTAGTTCAAACATAAACCCAGCCCATTCAGCTTAGCTTACAGTTCACTGTTATATGCAAAGCTGGAAAATTGCTTAATTGTGTTGTGGGAAAGCATTCAGTATCTAAACCCCAGTCAACAGCTGCATGGCTTGATTTATGCTCCTTCCAAGAGAGATTTTCATATATAACAATTGAAAGCAATTGAGAATTCTGTAAAAATAAAAATGTTAATTTTCAATACCACTTGTTGCTCTTGATCAAAGTCCCACCATCATAATGAGGCCCATTATGTTAAAGGGAAATCCATTAAGGTAGGTAGTGCAGCTCAGAGAAGGTCGAGCAGTAATGTCGAATTACTATACTTTCAATTACAAAGATACCAGGAGATCGAGTGCATCAGCAGTTTTCTAAAACTGGTCTGCCATAATTTTTAATTAATGCTTTAAAAATGAAAAGTCAAAAAGATTCTTTGCATGACTTTTTACCTAAAACACTTGGGGACTACTCAGGGGTGGGATTCAAATTTCTTAACAACCGGTTCTATGGACGTGGCCTAATTTGTGGGTGTGGCTTGGTGGTCATGTGACTGGGTAGGCGTGGCTTGCTGACTGGGTGTGGCTTGGTGGTCATGTAACTGGCTGGGCCTGGCTTGTATGTAAATATTGTAATTATTTATGTAAATATTGATTTTTTTTATTTAAAAAAAGAGCAACTTTTACCCAAAATCAGGCAAAGCAGACAGGTAGATTGAGTTGCTTGCAGAATCACAGATTCACTCACAGATCTACCTTTCTGCAATCTGCTACTTGAGTCTGCACTGAAAAATAGAAGCTTCAGTCCTAAGGAAGGTTCAGTTCTGCTCTCAGGCCACTTCTCCCCCCACCCTGAAAACCACCCCTGACTGGCCCTCAGGGAAGCCTCCCGGGTGAAGGCAAAGCAGTACCACAGTGATTTAGATTAGTTAGAAAGCAAGAAATCCCTTGATTTCCTGCTTTCTAGCTAATCTAAATCATGTGGCACAGCGGATAGTCGGAACAGCTGATAGTTGGGGGGAAGGGAAAATAGCAACTTACCAAAAATTAGGTGAAGGCACAATACAGGCAAGTTGGATGGTGCGTATGCAAGATAAGGAGTGACTGGGCGGGGTGGGTGGGGCAGGGCCAGCCAGTGGCACGATTTGCCTGTTCTCCGAACTGCGCAGAATTGTAACAACTGGTTCTATAGAGCCGGTCCGAATTGGTAGAATTCCACCCCTGGGAATACTGTGATTCTTAACTAACTAGAATCCATTTCTTTTTGCTTTCTTTCCAACAAAAACAGAAGCTCATATTAAATAATTGAGAGTTGGTTCATTCATGCTTCTCACTCAGTACAGGGCAATTAAGGCTGCGGTTCTAACTAACATACCTGTTGGAGAGAAATAAAAGAGGACCAGCCGCCTCTGTCAACTATATAGTAAGATCTGTTCGATAACAGTGAGCAAAAGATAGGCCACCTGGAACTTTGGATAATGAGATGGGCAGCATATAAATTAAATAAATAAATAGCAACAAAACTTCAGAAGAACCAAATTAAACCACATTCCAATTTCAGCAAAATAGGGAGATGGCCACAACATCAGTCAAGCTAGGCCAAGCTGTTGGCATTCTTAAGGAATTGAACATTGAACAGTTCATGAACCATGGACCCTGTTCAGTTAGTTTCACCTACCATTAGCTACTTTTCTTGTTCTATTACTGCGAGATAGGATGCTTGTGGCCTAAGAACGGGTATCACTCCCTGTGATTGTGCTGTCAAACTTGGTGGAAAGTTAGCCAATTTTGGAAGTACATTTTAAATTGCTTAAAATAAGAACGAGAAGAGAAGTTTTCAGAGAAGCAAACTGCCCATTTTCTCCTCCGTTTGCCGCTGAATTTTAATGGCATAATTTGGAGGATGGTAATGCAATTTTCAAGCCAGTTTGATTCCCTAGGAGTGTCGCACAACAATTCCCACCCTTAATTCCTCCCCAAATTATTGCTCTAGCCATTCTGGAAACATCTTCATTAGTTAAAAAAAAAGCCTCCTCCAGCCATCTAATCAACTTGTTATCTGAGCTGTGGATAAACTTAACTTTGAGATCTCAAAGTTGCTCTCTACAAGAAGAAGTAGTTGCTTCTTAGCTACTCACAAAATGGCGGTTATGGGCCTCTGCCAATATCATGCTCAATGAGACAAAATTGCCAAACACCAGTCAAATCTCTTTAGCTACTCAAATGTGATAGAAGTGAATGGAAATGAAGCCGAAAATACTGGACAAGCAGTAGAAGTGCTACTAAAAATGTATTAAAGATACTCAGAGCTAATGTTGAAAATTGCCAACCCAGGGTAGTGTTTTCATGATTCAGTAAAGCTAATACAATGTGAAACAGGTAATTTCAGCCCAGCCTTGACCGCTGTGATGAGCACTGACCTCTCAAAATAGCAGCAGGTATAGTCCAACACATCTACAAAGTACCAAGGAAGAGAAAGAATATTTTCAGTCTGGCAAAACTAAGTTCAAATCTTCAAAGTTTATTTAGTAACCCTGAGCATTTCTCCCAAAGTTAATTACCTCAGAGGTCAATTTTGAAACTAACATATTGTTTCACAGTGATAGCAGTATATATCCCTTTGTGTCAGCGTTCCAGAAAACTCTGACACCAAAACTCGGAGACAGGCATTTTCTCAAAGTTCCATTTTCTCAACATTCCAAAACACACTTCATTTTGTTTGTACATATGAAGATATTCATTCTCTGCTTTCAATCCAATTATCCACCAGCAATGTCAGAGGGCTGGAAGAGATCTTAGATCAACTGCTGTTTCAGTCAGCAGATCTGATTGTTCCTTTTGCAAACAAGATCATGTAAACATGCAATATATTCCTTGCCCTCAGAAAATTGAATTAAGAGTCACCTGTGATGTAATAAGATAACTTTATTGCCATTTGTTTTTACTCTGAGCCCACTGGCCTACATTAAAAATGAAATTCTGTTGCCTGCTCTCAAGAGAAAATATATATCTACTCAAACACCTACATAATGCACACATGCACGTGCCATATACAGGCATAAATATATATACCTGCAAGCATCCACACTTTGGTGAATGAAATTTGCACTACAATAATTACATGTAAGTGCTTTGTTTTGAACCTGACCCTGCTCAAACTGTTGCCACAGTTACCTTGCACCCAGCTTTTGTCATTGCAGATTATGGTAGGTGAGAGCATTCTCTACTGCTGCCTTTCCAAACGACGGAATGGAATTGGAGCCGAGGCCAATATCAACGCAGGTGGCTGCAATTTCAACTCTTTCCTTAGGAGAGCTGTCCGATTTGTTGGTGAGTTTTTCTGATGGGGTTTTGGAGTTCAATGGGGACCTGGATGAAGCTTTACCTTCACTGAATATATGCCATCCAAGATGGCTGTCTCACCTCTATATGCTTGCTTGTCTGTATGGGTTGAAGTACTCACCATGTGGATTGGCAAAAAAGAAACTGTCTGATTCAGAATTATAATATTCTGATATAATATGGAGAAATAACTACAGTACTACCACATTACATTATCAGCTGGCATTTTACTCTGTGTGCAGATTTAGACCATAGTCTATAGATCACCAGCTGGCATCCCAAATTAGAATAAATATGTCTGTTTGAGTAAAGTTATGGGTCATAGCGTTATCATATCATATGGAATATCATACATGGACTAGCAGTATAAATCAACGTTTCAACTAGATTAGTAGAACCCAATAATATATAAATGTCAAGAATATCTATGTTCTAATATCAATATCTAGGCCAGGCATGTCAAACTGGCTGCCTGCAGGCCACACCCACCCCAGCTTCACGAATGGGAAAAAATGTCACGAAACATCATGTGACAGCAACGTGATGTGGCAAGTTTGACACCTTGGATCTAGGCCATCTAACCAGTGAAGCGCAGTATTGTTTATATTGCAAAAATTAGATACAGGACCAATATATGCCCTCAGCTTAAAGCTGGTAACAATGTGATCTGCAGTTTGATGTGAGACCCCACGTCATACGGAAGGGAGGATACTATGTCCTATTTATACAGTGAGCACCACCAGAGGCCATGTGATGTGCGAATCCTATTCAGTGTTGTCTATTGTTGACGTGGTAGTTCACAGCCTAGCACCTTTTTTGTGGGATCATTTACATGCCTTCCTATAACTGGGTGTTTAGCGACCCATTTGGCTTTCCATTGACCAAAGTGCAATAATTATTATTTTTTGTTTCATTTCTAGGTGTCCATATCTTTGGCCTTTGTGCAACCGCACTCGTCACTGATATCATACAGCTGTCAACTGGATATCAAACACCATATTTCCTGACTGTATGCAAACCTAATTATACTTCCCTCAATGTATCATGCTCAGAAAATTCTTATATCGTGGAGGATATTTGCTCAGGATCTGATCCCATTATCATCAATGACGGCAGGTTAGAGACATATTCAGTGTTTGTTACCTCTTGTTCATCATCTATGTGCATCCTTGTCATTCTGATTGTAGTAATTATCTGCACATTTTGCTTTTCCACAAGGCAATCCTTTGCTTTGTAATTTACGTAGAATATTTTAGTGTGTTCTTCAGATAAAAATGACTTCTAAAGTTGCTTGCAACCATCGCCAGCAAGGCAAGGCCTAGTACATATATAAATGTGACCCACAGGGTACAGAAAGCTGCAAGAGATGAAAAGAAAAGAACCAAGCTGGAGTCTCAGTTTTTATAGATTACAGGTTTTGATTGAAATCATATGGGAAAAAATGTAGTTTGGTCAATTTTGGAATGGCTTTTTCAGGATGACAGTTGGGAAGAACCCAAGGACATTGGCATCGCAGGAGAGGTGATGAAATAGCTGTGTTTCTCTTACCTTGCTCTTAGCTACGACCCTAATGCATTATGGTAGCTGCCAATTTAACTATTAACCAAAAGCAGGAAGTGAAATGCCCAAGTGTCCATTCCATCATTCCCCTCCAGTTCTAGGTAGCATGATGTGATGCCTGATAGCTACAATTAGTATCAAAATTAGCTGGGATGATGGTAGTTACCTTCAGGTAAATTACCTTTGTTGGACTGATTGACAGGTAGGTGACGCTGGAATGAACCAAAGACAGCTGGTCTTTTTTCTTCTACTTCAATTATGTTAATGTGGGTCAACCCTTTGGCTGTGTTTTGCCATATATTAGAAATAGTGTATTTAGAAACAGATTAAAGAGGGTAGAATTCTACAGGGAGAAACTGATCTAACTCTCAAGGCTCTCCTTAAGGATTTTTTTTTAATTACATTTATATGCCGCCCTTCTCCGGAGACTCAGGGCGGCTTACAATTTTTTGGGATACAACCCAGTGTGCTCAGCAATAGCCTTCATTCCATTGTATATGCCTGCTTATTACTAAGCGGCATTTTTACAAGGTCAGCTAATTGCCCCCAACAATCTTGGGTCCTCAATTTACCTACCCTGAGAGGATGGAAGGCTGAGTCAACCTTGAGCCTGGTGGGATTCGAGCCTACAGCAGTTGTAGGCAGCTGGATCTTAAGAGCAGGCATTTAACAGCCTGAGCCACCAAAGCTCTTTTTGATTCTCATAGCAAAAATTTGCTCAACTTACCACCACAATTGAGCCCAGAATTTATGTTGCTATGTGAGAAACTTGTTACTCTGAGTTTTGCCCCATTTTACAACTTTTCTTGCCACAGTGGTTAAGCGAACCACTGCAGATGTTAAATTAGTAACACAGTTCTTAAGTGAATCTGGCTTCCCCATTGATTTTACTTGTCAGAAGATTCACGTAATGAATCTTCTTTATGATCTTTATGATCACATAACCCTGGGACGCCGCAACCATCATAAATGTGAATTAGTTGTCAAGCACCCAAAGGTAAAACACGTGACCATGAGGATGCTGCAACAGTCGTAACTCTGAGAAATGGTCATAAGTCGCTTTTTTCAGTGCCGTTGTAACTTAGAACGGTCACTAAATGAATGTTTGTAAGTCAAGGACTACCTTTATAAGTGAGGATAGTCACAAAATGGATGGACATTTTAGTTGCTTGAAAATGGAAGTGAGTAAACGGGCTACAATTGCAGGGGTTTGTGTCTTGCTGAAAGAAAGGGTAATTTTGTCAACAAAGTGGGTTTTAATAATGAGAAAGATTTCCCGAAAAATAGGCCTAGGCAGTAATTGAACAATATTTTCCTGCTCCTGTGCTCTCTCTCCCGCAAGTACGTAATATTCTAAGAAAAACACACGTTTAGAATTTGCAAAGGAGATGCGAATACCTCTCCGTGCATCCATTACTCTATCTGAACTGATTCCAAGAGTAATCATCATGCGTAAAATTAAGTGATTTATAAACAGATATTTAGACACTGTAATAGCATTTGCAGATAGCAGGCTGAAATGAGGCACAAGGCTTTCTTTTTTCAGAGAAAATTAATACATAAAGTCTAATTTTAAAAGAAGACAGTCTAACCTCAGTTCTTTAAAAAGGGGGAAAAAAACCCTAAAAATCTTGTTTCAATTTCCCAGCTTTATGGTAATTATTTTTGAGATTGCCTCAATATTTTTTTTAAATAATGCCTATCTCAGAATAGGTTATTGTGTATTCTCTAGTGAGAATTTTCATGTACAAATCTTCATGCATAAGCGTTGATCCATCACAGACTTTGCTTGAATGCATCTAAGTCTCTTCAAGTGGACTTTGATTTTAAGTGACTTCATGGACATATCACTATCGTTGTCTTGACAAAAGTAAAGAAATGGTTGCCACAGCCTTCTTCCAAAATGTCTTTGGCAACCTTACAGTTTAGCAATAGCACTTTAGTGCTTTACAGCCCTCTCTAAGTGATTTATAGAGTCAGGATATCGCCCCCAACAATTTGGGTCTTCATTTTACTGACCTCGTAAGGATGGAAGGCCTAGGTGAACCTTGAGCCAATGAGAATCAAACTGCTGGCAGTCAGCAGAATTAGCCTGCAATACTGCATTCTAACCACTGCACCACCAGGGATCTTCAGGTTGGCCAAAGTGGTCCTTATCCAAGGCCTAACCAGGTTCAACACTGCAGATCAGCCAAGGTTGGCTAAATGTTGAACTTAAGAAGAAGCGTTTCCTAAATGTTGCCTTTTGGAGATATATTTACTACAACCATTAAGTTTTTCAATGGTTTTTAGAGAGAGAAATCTTAAAATATTACTCCATGATATTTTTAAAAATGAAATAATTAGTTAAACACCTTTCCCCTATCTACTAACAACCGCCCAAGCTCTTGCATTTTCAATCAATCCTTGGAAGCAGTGTTTTCTTGAGCTTCTGCTTTCAGAACACTTTTCCACTTTTAAAAATAATAGAGGACCCCGAAAGAGCTTTAGATTGTGTAGGTTACATTTATCAATGTTTACCATATTTAAAAAAAAATTTTAATTCATATTTATATGCCGCCCTTCTCCGGAGGCTCAGGGTGGCTTACAATTTTTGGAGCGCAACCCAATGCACTCAGCAATAGCCTTCATTCCATTGTATATGCCTGCTTATTACTAAGCAGCATTTTTACAAAGTCAGCTTATTGCCCCCAACAATCTTGGGTCCTCAATTTACCTACCCTGAGAGGATGGAAGGCTGAGTCAACCTTGAGCCTGGTGGGATTCGAGCCTGCACTAATTGCAGGCAGCTGGAATTAAGTGCTAGGCATTTAACAGCCTGCACCACCAAGGCTCTTAAATTAAAATTGATGTATTAGCAGAATATTTATTTATAGAATCATGTCAAAGTAACAACTTTAAAACCTATGAAATAAACAATATTGAGCAAATTAAATGTATGTTAGATGTTAACATAAACATTAACATATTAAATAAACCTGTATTTTTAAAAAACTAAAAGTGACATTGTTTTAATCTTTGCAAATATTTTCAGTGTCTGGCAAATAATTTTGATTTCGTGGACGTCTCTGGTAAGGGACTCTGGGGTCCTTGGACCACACTTTAAGAAATACTGATTTAAAGTTTTCTAGATTTTCTTTATGTTGCTGAACATCTTAACTGCCAGCATCACCATGGATCAAGACTCAGTACTTTTCTGAGATATTTACTTCTTTACATCTTTAAAAAACTAGGCGGTGATTATTAGGAAACCATCAAGTAAGCACCAATAGAAATCCTGGAGGAGGAGAATTCTGCTGCCAATTTTGGGGCAGTGGGTTAAAGAGTTCTAACTGATGGGTGCAATGCTTATCCAGTCACTGGGAAAATTAATGGCAAGAAATGAACTATTCCCAAATCTTTATGCAATGCTCATTCTGTCATAATTGGAAATTTTCTTCATTCAGGATTTTAATCAGTGCAGTCAAAATGTCTATTATGTTTGTTAATGTGAGCTATAGCAAGTCATTCTTTACAAAATACCAAAAGGTCAGGTTTTTTCCAAACTGATAATGTAATAATAATTTCTCAGAATATACAGGCTTGTAGGTTAAACACGGTAAAACCAAATTGGACCACCCAGTGCTTTAAGTTATTTTTAAATCAGGCTTGGCAGAATGTCTTTTCAGTGAGAAATTTAATTTGAATGTCCTTCCTTTGCAGAAAGTCATTTCCTTCACAACATGCCACCCTGGCAGCATTTGCAGCTGTGTATGTTTCGGTGAGTAATTAAGCCTTTTCGTATTAATGTGTACAAAGGAGGGGGGGTGGAATCAGAATGTCATTGCTTCTCTTGTATAAAACAGCCTGATGATAAAGAAGAATCACCCCAGCTTCATTTTTTTCAAAGAAGTGAAATATAAAAATTAGAGATTATGGAGAATTGGTTATAAACACCATTTTTATTAAATATCCTGTCCTTTGGAATGAGGAAATACTTTTCAAAGCAGCGTAGTGAACTGTGGCCAAGTCATAATGATATAAATGTCATATATGTATACTCCTAAGTAACATCCAACATGCTCAGTGGACTTACGTCCAGGTAAGAGAAACGTTTTGTGACAGGTCACAAAAATCTACAACTTTCTCTTTCACCATTAAATGATGTTGATTTATCTGCATTAAATGAAAGGGACATTTTCATGATTGAATATATATTGTATGCCATGAAAGAACAAGAAGCTTCCTCAGTTCTGACAGAATGGTGGAGAAGGGAAGGATTTTTATTTCTAGCAAGCATCCGGTCATCAGCATTCTCTTTGAGTGTTGTAGAGGCCACTTGGAGGTTTATCTGTACCCTTGGGGTCACCTGAATAGTGCAAATGGGTTTGGAACATTCTTGAACTGCTGAAAGGACTGTGTTACAAACGGGAGATAGGCGGTGTCATATCCCTTCCCCTCTGCTGGCAAAGGGGACAACACTCTCCTTTCAACAGTTCCAAGAAGGTTCCATATCCATTTGCACTATTCAGGTGACCCCAAGGGTACAGATAAACCTCCAAGTGGCCTCAAGGGCTTTGAAAGAAAATGCTGTCAACCAGATGACTGCAAGGAATAGAAATCCTTCCATCCTCCACCATTCTGACAGAACCAAAGAAGCTTCTTGGATGAGAAGCGAAACGTCTTCAAGGAAAAACAAAAGAAAGTCCAGGTGCCTTTTGAAAAAGCACCTTTGAGACAACCATGACCTGGATGCCTGAGAATCCCCATAGGCATCAAAGAACAAATTAATATCAGAAATGAGCCAGTATTTCGGCATTTATATCAGGCTTCTAATTTTTCAAGCCAACTCACTGCAAATTTAGCATGAAAGCAGGTGGCTCACATTCCTTTTGACACATACTCCTCTTATTTACTGATAAGTGGGCATGGCATAGGACTGCACATGTTTTTTTCTCTAACTGCCAAGAGCGTTTCTCACAATGCATGGATGATTTAATTTCTGAAATATTTGGAGGACTCCCAACTATGGCTCTTCACCGCTATTAAGCTAAGGTGTCACCTCATCCAGACTATATTCAGACATCTCCAACATCATTAGTAGGAAGCAGTGATGTGAATGAAATGACAGATCTGATTATTTCTAATGGGTAGAGAAGGGTAGAGGTTGGGGTGTGGGGAGGACAAGATTATCATTGAAGTTACTGTTAGCGTTCCAGAAAACCTCCACTCCAACAAATGACTCCGAGACAGACATCTTCTCAAAAGTTCTGTTTTGATTGGATAGTAAACTGGCACACCTGGGGAATCCCGAATCTGGAAGTTCCGGGCTTCCTTGCAATAAATAAAAACTACAAATCCAACCCCTGCACGCATCATCACATCACATGCCCCAATCATCATCCGTCCCAGCTTGAGACTTCCCCTCACTTAGGCGCAGAATAACATGGCCTTGACTTAGAAAAAGAATGTTATTATGTCTAACTACATACACTCCAAGACATTCCCCGCCTCCCAATTTCCCAGGCTCAAAATGTGGCAATATGGAAGCCTCTGGTCTCAATATGGCTTCCAAAGCTGACAGTTATCCTATTGTAATATGGGGGATGGTCCTTCTTTTCTCCAAAGGCTTTGAGGGATAAGCAGCTCTGATTTGTTTCCGTTAGCACTTGACCCTTCCTCTGCAATTTCCCTAACACCTCCAAATAAATTCCCTGTCTGGTTCATCCTGACAGGTGCTCAGTTCACACCATGAGAAATTACTCAGATGGAGTTCGGAGTTCTGTGTCAAAGAGGTTCTTTCACCTCTCCACTCTGTTGAATCAGAAGACATTTTGAAGATTGGCTTGTCCTCACCTGGTCCCACACTCTCAGAGTTAGATGGACATTACTCTCTCAAAGAGCCACTGACCCTCTCCCAACCCATTCACTCAAGAAACTGAGCTATTCATTTTAATTACATTTGTAAACCAGCAATAAGACAATTCTTATAGTTCCCATCACTGTTATTACCCCTCCAAGTCATGGTTGGCATGTTGCATTTTTCTCCCAAATTCCAAATAGCAAAGGAGAAAATCCTTGACTCCTATCTCACAACGTATCAACTGATTTTTTTCTTCTTCTTTCAAAACGATCCACAGGATTTTTGCTTGTTTTCCTTTATTACCTTCCTTCAAAAAAACAGGAAGAGAGAGAGTACCATTCCAAGGGGAAACGTCACTAAACTTTTTTTCAAAAATGTATTTCTTTTAAAGATGTACTTCAATTCTACGCTAACCGACTCCTCTAAACTTCTGAAACCACTCCTAGTCTTTGCTTTTATCATCTGCGGAATTATATGTGGCCTGACACGCATCACCCAGTACAAAAACCACCCAGTGGATGTTTATTGTGGCTTTTTAATTGGGGGTGGAATTGCCCTCTACTTGGTGAGTAGAATTGCCTACATGCCTTATAAATTAAGAGGTTTTATGTGGTTTTAGATGTCTCCTGTACATTATTCAAATTGGCTCTCTACAATGTACTTCTAAAAATGAACAGATGGCCTTGAAAAATGGAAAGGACACCGATAATCTATTCATAAGATAACATAATGTATTTAGGGCTCTATAAGCCTTCCTGAAACTCACTTGGACAATCTTGAGCAAATCAGTCTCTCTCTTTAGTATGAAATTGGTGAAGTCCGGAGCAGAACTACATATGCAGCTGCATGACAAGTTGCCTCATGTAGAGCTCTGGGAATCATGGATGGAATATGGTGCTTACTATAACTTGGTACCCATTAGTCTCTTTTTTTGTATCAGTAAGAACTTTAAAGCAAGAGTAACTGGCAAGTGCTATGTTCCTCCTGGTTTTTTTTCCCAGAAATTATTTTGATTAAACAATTGGTGCGTGGAAAGCTGGCCCACTACAAAGTGTCAAACTTTTTTAATTTCAAAGGATTCCCATGTGAGCCCATGCAGATATCCTTGGATCAATTAAAATGCTCAATGAGTACTCTTTATTGATGGCAACTTATTCCCTATGCTCTTACTAAGCTGCTGAGCTTTGTTGCTTCTGGTTTCCTTCCTCTGTATTAACCCTTCTTTAAAGCTGGCGGACTCAAAAAGGCCTCTCCGTTTAAACAATTCCGAAATTGGTCTGAGATATTAACAGCTTTTTCTTAAGTAAAGATATATGATAAAGGAGTGGAGGTATGCACGGATGTCTTCACGTTCTTTTGCCTGTTCCAGCTGCTGATGAAACTATTTCTTAGGGATTTTAAGACAGGGACAGGGTTCTTAAGACAGGGACAGATCCAGATAATTGCTGGGAATATGTGTGTTCCCATTATGAAAAAAAAATATCTTTGGCTGAGATATTAGCAGTTTTAAGAGTTCATTCCATACCCACAACACTTGATAAATTTAACTATCTTTTGCTGAAGTGTTTATACATATTTACTTTTCCATAAAAGGGTTCTATTTTTTTTCCCTTCCAATACCAGGGTCTGTATGCTGTGGGGAACTTTCTGCCAAGTGAAGACAACATGTTCAATCATAACGTACACAGAGAGCCATTGAGACCCTTGCCTGACCTAAGCCAAGATCCCAATCGAATTTTACCAGGGAAAAACGGTAGTGGAAACGATGCAATCACAACTCATCACGTGGAGAACATGTTGAACAGGAACCACAGAGACACCGGCTCCTTGACAAACCTGAAGAGAGCAAATGCTGACGTAGAGATTATAATGCCACGAAGTCCGATGGGAAAGGAAAACATGGTCACATTCAGCAACACCTTGCCAAGAGTCAATACGCCTGCAGTAGAGGAATCAGCTCGACGGAACGCGTCCATCCATGCCTCCATGGATTCTGCCCGCTCAAAACAACTCCTCTCTCAATGGAAGAACAAGAATGAAAGTCGGAAGCTGTCCCTGCAGGTAATTGAAACCGATTCTGGGCAGTCACCGCCTAGGGCCATTGAAATGAGGTCAAGCTCTGAGCCATCTAGAGTGGGTGTTAATGGAGATCACCATGGTCCAAGCAATCAGTATCTGAAAATTCAGCCTGGTAGCATGCCAGGCTGCAACAGTGTTGGCCTATCTGGGGGACCCAGAGTTTCCATTCAGTCACGTCCAGGATCTTCCCAGCTTGTGCACATCCCTGAAGAGACCCAGGAAAATGTGAACATGTCTCCCAAAACGAATTCTGCTCGAGCAAAGTGGTTAAAAGCTGCTGAGAAGACTGTCGGATGCAGGAGTAACAGCCAGCCAAGGATCATGCAGGTCATAGCCATGTCAAAGCAACAAGGAGTCCTTCAGGGCAGCCCAAAGAGCTCTGATGGCGGTACAGTCACCTGTACAGGAGCGATCCGCTACAAAACCTTGACAGATCACGAACCGAGCAGCATTGTAAGGGTAGAGGCCCATCCCGAGAATAGCCGCCCCATCATCCAAATGCCGTCCGAAGGAGAAGGCAGCGGCTCCTGGAAATGGAAAGCCCCGGAGAAAGGCAGCCTTCGCCAAACGTACGAGCTCAATGATCTCAACAGAGACTCTGAGAGCTGCGAATCTTTGAAAGACAGTTACAGTTCCGGGGATCGGAAAAGGAGCAACATCGAGGGCAGTGACCATCATCACCATGGGATCACCACGATAAGAGTGACCCCTGTAGAAGGCAGTGAGATCGGCTCAGAGACCCTATCCATTTCCTCTAGCCGTGACTCAACACTCGGAGAAAAGGTAATATCATTTTAATACCCGAAAGAGGCAGCAGCCCCGAAAATACCAGGAATATCTTCTACAAAGGAACATCTCCAACAAGAGCTTACAAAGAATGAGGGCTGGTGCTTCAGCCAAAACAACAAATACCACTACAAATCAATACTGTTTGGGTGCAAGCATTGCACCCTCTTTATTTTTAGAGCTGATGCCGAAATATTCTTGATGTGCCAACTATTGACCATCAGCCTGACTGTTTATGGATGTTGCTGATGTGTAGTGATTGTGCATGAATTTGTGGGTTTCATGTCGCGGGGGGAAAAAGCACAATGCAAGAACCTAGTGAAGGGGAGCAAGCTTTTGTTTTCAGAATCAAAATGTTTTCCCAGTGGGATCTGTGTCAGCAAAAAGAGTGGTCTTAAATCTAGACCGCTTGGTTCCTGAATGTGCCAACTTTTCAACTTATCTCTTATTTCATGGTCAAAGAGAAGCAATTTTTTTAAAAAAAATAATAATAAGCAAAAGCTGTACCAGAGTTGTACTTCATCTTTGCGGGTTTTGCACCAAAATTTAATACCAAACGGTGCTGATTCTAACTTTACATTTTTAGAAAACTTCTACTCCTGTGCAGCTCTCTAAACACCATACATTTTGATATGCGAGTATTCTAGCTGAAAACACCATGCTGACTGCATTCATTTAGAATAGAAGGGTATCAAGAATCAATACAGCTTTGCTATAGTGCAGTTTTCATCTCAAATGATTGCAAAAGTTTCGTGTAGTTTTTTGAAAGATTTTCTGGAGCCAAAAAAACCAAAAAAAAACAGAAACAAAAGGCGATATTCCATGAAGATGAATAATTTCTTTTCTCCTGAGTTAGTTTAGCTTTGCTTTCCTCCAAACTTTATTCAGTTACAGGTGCTATAAAATAGGTGTTGCTTTTTAACAAGATAGCTTGGGATTAATTTAAATATTGTGCTTTTTGTTTTTTTTTTGAAGATAGGGATCTCTTACAGCACTAATTCAAATTCTTCATTTTGAACCGGGTTCTCAGTTTGCTTCATGGCTTACATTTTTCTTTTCTTTTATTGTTCACTGTTGATTAGCTAGCACTTCACCCTGATCACTGCCACTGTGTTGTAACAGTGCAAATAAATCTTACAAGTCAGATTGCCTAATCAATTAGCAGGCGTGGCCTTAAACATAGGAACATCACAGACAAAGGAGCCCTGTTATTCTTTTCCCCAAAACTGGGTGATGCTTCTGAATTTAATGACCTGAATTTAATGAAGGAGCATGATTGGGAGATCCAAGCAATCGTAATAGGCTTATCTTAATCTCCCATGGCTGGTAAAATAGTCAGTGGAAATGAGAACTGAAATCAAGTTGCTGAATCCTCTCCCATATGGCAGTTTGCTATCTTAAGTGCTTAAACGCCAGGTTACATTAGATCACTTATCCCCTTTTCTTCTGCATCAGTGTTGAACCTCTGCCTCCCTCTGAGTTCCTAATATACTAAAAATGATTTATAGTTCTGATGTCAATGAAAGCAATGGCTGACTTGTAGCTGGCTACCTGGTGGCCTGTGAAAATGTGGGATATTGGATAACACTCCTATCCAATAGATGGGCTGGTCTTGTCATTTAGGACAGCCACAGATAAAGTTGATGCTCATGCTCACACAGAGAAGTGGTTCTCTTAGTTCATGGGCATCAAATTTGATTGCGTCATGTGACGTATCACGCCTTTGTGGAGCAAGGTAGGTGTGGCCTGCATCTGATTCAGCCGGCCTATGGGCCGCCAGTTTGACACCCCTGTCTTAGTCATTTGGAATATAAGATGACCCTTCAATTGCTTGCAGCGTGTTCATCAATCAGTGTTAACTTTTTTTTATTTTAAAAAAAGTGCCATGCCCAGTAATCATCAAACATATAAAAATGCTGCATTGTACTACCACTACTCATATTCAGTTAATATAATTTTCAGTTAGGAATATAATTCTTTTCCCCTTACCACGAACATATCCTGAACAGTGATGGGATTCAAATTTTTTTATTACCAGTTCTGTGGGCATGGCTTGGTGGGCGTGGCAGGGGAAGGATACTGTAAAATCTGCAGTCGGAGGTGGTATTTGCTGGTTCTCCAAACTACTCAAAATTTCCGCTACCGGTTCTCCAGAACTAGTCAGAACCTGCTGAATACCACCTCTGTCTGGAAGCCTCAAGATGCTGCTGAAACCCAACTAATAATGCAATGGCTGATCTGTATATTAATCCAGCAGTTCACATCAGAACGCTTAGCCAGGAAAGAAAATTGAGAGGTATCTGGCATCTAGCGTTTAGAAGATACAGGCCAAATCCTTATATTCTAGAAATCTATATGGGCCAACATCAACTATAGTTTCTTGATTATGTTTCCCATTCTCCCTCCAAAGAGCTTTGAGTGACAATCTATCCTCATTTCTCTCCTACTGGAAAGAATTGGAATCCAATCTATCTCTCGGAAACCTGTTGATTTTTCTTGTTAATAACAAAAACACTACATAATGCAAGAACATTTTGGTCCTAATCATGCAATAAATCTATATCTATTAAAACAGTGTTTAAAAGCACTTTGAAAGCAAAATGCAAATGTTGCAAAATGTTGCAAAATGCAAATGTTTAAAAAATGATGGCAGAGGGGGCAGATTATTTATTATATTCTATTCATTGAATTCATATCCCCCTTTTCTACCAGGAGCAAATCCTCTTGCATTCACCCTCCCACATCACTGTAAGCTCAGAGAGCCAGCTGTGCCCACCACTTAGCAGCATCTCTCTCAGTCTCAAGGCAAAGTTCCTTACCAGCTCAATTACCTAAGATTCTTTCATCTAGCATGACTATGCGGAAGCTTAGCCTGCAGTTGTTCAAAAGACGGGATCTTCTACACAAAGAGTGTTCTTTTTAGACAATCATTCTGAAATCTATTGCAAGTGACACAGCAAGCAGTTGTTTCTTGCGTACCCCACAGTAGCATTGAGGAGTTAACAACTCTAATTGGATTAGATAGAAAGGAAGGCATTATCAGGGACACCATTTAGAAGAGATTAGAATCATGACTTGAGATACGCATCTCGAAACTGGCCTACATTCCATTCCTTCCGGTCCCAAACTGATCATCACACATTCCTAGTCCCAATCCAGCTCAGGAATAAACCATGCAATCCTGATTGCTGGGTGCAGGCATCCAGCCGATATATTTTTTATGTCCAACACCCTTGTACCAACAGCTCCTTGCTTTATGTTGAACATTTGATAAGGGTCCCGCTAGTAAAACATGCCTGCTTTTTTTCAGAGTGGGCTCAGATCTAGTCTTTAACTAGAATATCATACCACAAGCTGCACCCAAAAAGTAGGAAGGACCAAATGCACTAAGTTTGATTTCAGTGTTGGTACAATTCAAACTTAACATACCATATACGATGATTTCCCACGCGTCGTAGAATTTCTTCTTCTCTCGCATTAAAAAAGTGTAACTTCGTGGCTTGTTTGAAGAAGCTCCGGAGCTGCTTTTGCTGGGGCTCTGAAGCTACATTTTTACCCTAGCTGGATTGGAGGATTGACTGTCTATTTACAGAATTTAAGGTTAAATATAGTATTGAACTTTTTCTCCAGAGGAAAGGCTATTCAGATTGATGGCTAAGATTAAATGTTTTCATTCCAATCAATTCTGATGAACTGTTGACTCGGAGGCAGAGGGGATTACATTTTGGTTTATTAAACTGGGAAATCTTCAGAAGACTTAACAGTACATAGTACACAGTCATTGCTAGGCTAGAAACATGATATACAAGTGTTAATAAAGTCCTCCTCCTGCGTACCACTCTCAGTTGTACTGCACTCATCAGGACTTGTGCTTCAATGAATAAATATAGGATTACGATCTGAACAACTGCAATAATACAAGCACTCCAAATAGCCATTCTAGATAACATCTCTTTTTTTTTCCTGTTGCATGTTTATGTTTTTGGAGGGAGTGGTTGCTTCTCTTTAATTATCCTTCTTGCTTTGCTTTAGTTAGCCAACCACATATAAATAATTGTGAGATGTTACTTGGACTCTAAACTTCGCTGCACACTTTCAACGGCAGCGATACTTTTCCTATCTAAACTTTTCCTACTTACCAGCCAACAATTTTAAAAGCACTTGCAAAATCATTGAAATTACATTCTTTACTTAAAATACTGAAAATACTTTTTTACACAGAAGTGCCAAAGGCTACTCTTTTTAATAACGGCTTCTCAGTAATTACACTAAAGAACAAAAAGTGTAATAATAATATACATTGAGATTCTAACTTCTGTATGTATATCATCTGTGAAGCCTTTTGTAAAACAAATCTTTGTTTACATTCCACTGATACCTTAATTTCAAAACCAATCAAATTGACAGGTGGCATCTTCGAGTTTTTTTCTTACTTGCTGAAAGGGGCACCAATTTCTTTGTTAGGCTGTGCTTTACTAAGAAAAAAAATATTGGGTAAAATACAGAATATGTTTTTAAATGAGAATTCTATATAAAGTATTGTGTTCTAATAAAATGTTATGCACTGTTTTAAAAAAAAACAAACTTTGTAAATTGCTATAAATGTATTTTGTTAAATAAGTACAAAATTCAATGCTACTGTGTGAGTTTATTGTGCTAATATCATTAAAAATGAATATTAATTCCGCATTGAAGTAGAGAGGTCTTATTTGTGTGTCCCGGAAGTGTTTAGAGTTTGTTCCTTTCTTTCCCCATGTAACTAAATAAATAGAGCCTTTTCTTACAAGAGGGCGATCTACATCTCCATTTCAAGACCAATGAGTAGCAACTAATAGAGTAAAATCTGCAGGGACTACTCTCCTCTTCCCTCCACTCCCCCTTCTCCTCTCCTCTCCTATCATCTCTTTCCTTTTTCCTTTCCTTTTTTCCTTTCTTTCCTTTCCTTTCCTTTCTTACAAGAGACAGAAAATCAAAGCTTTCCTTTAAAAAAAACACAGGTACAAAATTTGTGCTGCTAATAGATCACAATCAGTGCAATGTTACTGCTCCCAGCAAAATAGCAATTAAAAACAAGAGACAGCAAATTTCTGGAGTGGCCACTATGGCCAATATACGTATATGTAGCAGGGAGAAATCAAGATGGTGGCAATGACTGTGATGAAAACCCCACCATTTTTTTACTTTGTGTCAAATGTAAAAGGAAGTTGAGTTTCAATCATAGCTATCACGCTGACTTTTCGACCCTCACTTGTGGCCAATCCTTGCCATCCTAAATAATGGCTTTAAATCTAGTCTTTTAAAAGTTAAATGCTCTGGATTGTCTTCCCTTAACGGACAAATGGATGGATCTGCCCACTTATTCAAAGAAGGTACATTGTCGTAAGAAACTATTTCAGACAGAAAACCAACTTGGGCTTTATATATAAATACTCCTTAAAACTTAGCTGTGGAAAAAATTGAAAGTTCAGCTTAAATGTATGCTACGTCAAATTGTGATTGTGTAGTTTATTTCCTTAATTAGGATGCCAATGTATGTTGCATACTCATTCCATATGAAGGGGAAGGAATAGTATGTATGTACACTGCATTGAGTCACTTATAAAGTAATAAAGGTGGGGGAAATTATAAATAAATAAACTTCAAGTAAACTCCCAGGAGAGAGAAGCCTAACTACATTATCTTTGTTAAATCGGTTAACTTTTTATGCATAATTTGTAAGCTGAGTAGTTTCAACCACAAAGTAAGGTTCACAAGCAGGGCCAGGAAAATCTAGCACAGCATGAGTGCAAAGAGAGAGAAAGCACCCAATATATTCAAAATAAGTCAGAGAAACAAAATCAGAAGAAGGGAAGTGGTATATTAAATGGTCATCTATTTTAGAAGTGAACAGGAAAATCCATTTGCAATGTAATCTCCTTAAAAATCTATCCCCATAATGCTATTATCTTACTGCAGTATTGAAATACTGACCTAAATTCAAATCAGCGTATGTCAAAATGCACAACTTTGTAATACTGTTGAAAAACCAAAGTCTATACAACATTGTCTGAAGTAAAACTCAAAAGATACAGAAAGGATAAAATGGACCAGGTTTAGCCTGGAGGGACAGCTTTATGTAATCAACTGTAAAAATGCCCAAATTTACTTCCAAGGTGATCAGATGATCTGTTGCTAGAGTGACAGAGGCAGAAGATCTGTTGCCAAGGAAACCAATCAGCATCCTATCAGCTGATTTTTGATAGCTTGATTGACTGCGAGCCCAGGTTCGGTATCTCGGAGAATGGCTTCAAAATCTATCGTTCATTGCTCCAATTTTATTTCTCAATCTAGAAAGGTGACCACAACATTGCAAATTTGTGGTTTTTAGCCTAGTTCCACAGTACTAGGGGGAGTGGGGGAGTTAAGTTTGCTTTATCTGCTTTTGAGTTTTCTAAATATGAATGAAAACTGAAGATAGGCAATAAAAAAAATAGCTAATGGAGAAGAAACCTGTATTTTGACAGGAAGGGGCTCATTTCTAGATGATCAAAGATTTCATTCAATTCCATTCTGACATTGTATTTTCTGTTCCCATGGCAACTAATCTAATTCTCTGCTTATAGATAGCTATTGCGGCTTTATGGAAATGGAGTTTTTAATCATCCCTGAGCATTAACAGGGAAAAGGAATGCTGAAGTCAAGAGAAATGTTCTCTATGGACATCTAGCAGTTGGGCTGCTGGTGTGCAGAAGACCTTACTGAACGCAAGAGTAAAAAGGAATTACACATCAAAAGTATGTTATACCCAAGTGAACACTTAGGGGGTTGATCACTACTAAAATATGCATGGTTCTGCTATCAATAATTTACCAACCCGACATTTTCTGCCTTCTGAATTAATAAAACCTTGTTGAACCTTCTCACTCAAGCCCTTTTTCACAGCATACAAAAGCAACCCAAAATGTCTTCTTCGTACGGCAGCTATGAGACAAGTTTTTTTTTCACGTGCAACTAGTTCAATGCACAGCAAGTTCAACTATATGATCCATTTACATACTATAACAAAACTATATCACTGCATTTTCTGGGTAGGGTGGCCATAGGGGATGATGGTAAGAATTGCAGTTCAGCAAGTTTTGGAAGAGAATCGAGTAGGAGGAAACTGATTTATTCTAACCAGCATCGGATTTCCAGTAAAAGGCAGTAGACTTCCCAGAAAGTCTTTTAGTGGATTTTTAAGAGATTTTGTACGATAATAAAAGCAAACATGCAATATAAATTTAAAGAGAAGAAAAATGGAAATGGAAGGGAAGGGAGATAAGGAAGGCACTATAATAATGTAGACTTCTATTTAAATAGCAATATATTTTTATAAATATAGAGCTTTTGAATCTTATATTTACACTGCATATAGATACCGATTCATTGTTTCTGTTTATTTAGCAAAGGCAACACATAAGGAGAGGTTTTTTTTTTACATGTAACTTTGCTTCCATTTATTTCCTCTAGAACAGCCATGGACAAACTACAGCCTGGGGGCCAGATCCGGCCCGTTCGGCTGTTCTACCCGGCCCGCGGAGCCAAAAGAGCGGAGGGTTCTCTTGCTCTCCCAGAAGGCTACGTGAAGTAATCTAACTTTGAATTTATATTAGTTCACACAAACACTCCATCCATGCTTTTGTTCCGGCCCTCCGTTCCAGTTTAAGAACCCATTGTGGCCCTCGAGTCAAAAAGTTTGCCCACCTCTGCTCTAGAATCTCATATTTACATCTACATTGCATATAGATACCAATTCATATTTTTCTGACTATGATTTAATGATATCATTCACCGACACTCTAAATTAGGAGCCAAATAATTTTGAGAAGAAACTCAGTTTGGTGTAGTGATTAAGGCATCAGCTCTATGTCTAATTTTCTGTACACAAGCTGAATGAGAATGTAGTTAAGACAAGACTTAACTTTCCCCCACAGGTAGATCCACTAACATAAATGAGCAGTGAATATTGTGTAACTCAATCTTTCCATTTAAAAAGTAAACAGATAAATAATTCCTGGTGACTACAAGGACAAATCTGTGTTGTTTTCTTAGCAATAATATGGACATCATCGTTTTTTCCAGGTTATTTTTTCAACTATTAAATCTAGGCCTTAAGACTGGTATTTCCTCCCATTATGCAGTAAGCAGTTTTATTGGCAAGATTTTTCAGGTTTGCCATTGCCTCCTTCCTGGGCTGAGAGAAAGTAATTGGCCCAAGGTCACCCAGCAGTTTCATATCCAACATAACACTAAGGCTCACGGTCTTCCCATTTCTAGCCAATGCCTTAATCACTACATCAAACTGAGTATCTTCTCAAAATTACTCCACTTCTAATTTAGAGAGTGTCTGTGAATGATATTATTAAATCACAGTCAGAAAAAAAATGAATTAGTAAATATATGCAATGTAAATATGATATTCTAGAGCAGTGGTAGATTCAAAATTTACTTCCTGCTCTGTGGGCGTGGCTTGGTGGGTGTGGTGTGGCTTGGTGGGCGTGGCAGGGGAAGGATACTGTAAAATCTCCATTCCCTCCCCACTCCAGGGGGAAAGTTACTGCAAAATCCTATTCTCTCCCCACCCCGCTAACCTGCTTTCCAGCTCTGTTTTCCTGTGCAGAGCAAAAAGAAGACCCAGCCGATCAGCTGGGACTGAAAAAGTAGAGAATAGATGGGGGCGAGGCCAGTCAGGTGGTATTTGCTGGTTCTCCGAACTACTAAAATTTCCACTACCAGTTCTCCAGAACTAGTCAGAAACTGCTGAATACCACCTCTGTTCTAGAGGAAATAAATGGAACCACAGCAAAATTACATGTAAAAAAATAACTCGTTATGTTTTGCCTTTGTTAAATATGTACGAAATTTTAGATAGCTGCCCATCTCACTAAATGTGATTCTGGGCGGTGTACAAACAAACAAAACAGCCATTAAAAACAAATACAATTATCAGTTTGATGGTGTTTTTGACATGGGCGTGCAACAAAGACTTCAATCATCCTATCATATACCCAGAAAAGGTTTTAATTAAGCTGATACAAACCAATTTGTTTGCTTTTATTTTTTTTAATTTTAAAAAACAACTTTATTTACAAAAATTAAAAACATACAAATTTAAAAACTACAGAAACACTAGTATGTAAATAACACATTACTCTTTACATTTGATATTGAATTTGATAAGTCCTAATAGTCCATATTAACTAATACCTGGCGCGTCTTCATTAACTATCACATCCTAAACACTAAATAACACACAATACTCTACTGCTCTTATCATTGGTTTATAACTATTATTAAGTTAATAATACCTTCATATTATCTAAGGGATGACTAAAAAATATAATAAATAGAAATAATAATGAAAGAGAAAAGGAAATTTAAGACCTTTGTTATTTCTTATACATTTCATTTATACAGCTGAATATAATATGTTTCTTAGGTTCATTTATTCTGCGTAAATTTTCCCTTTTGATCTACCCAGTTGTACCATTTATCCCATATCTGATAGTAATCTGTATCCTCCTTCCCATTAATTTTGAGCATAAGCCTCTCCAATTGGGCACACTCACAGGTTTTTTGAATAGCAATGTGTATCGGTGGTACATTCGGTTTCTTAAGTTTGCTTTTAAATCACTCAGAAATCACCCACAATAGCTCTTTATTTAACCTGTGTTAAAGATTTCCTTGATTTCCTTGATTTTGCAGAAGCTGTATTGCCCATATGCTGGGAGATTTTTGCATTATATGAGACCTAAATGAGTAAACGTCAAAAGCTGCTTGGGAAAATAATAAAGCAGTGCTAAGTCTTATGGGTGAATTCACTCATAAATCTGTGCAGCTTTTTGGCAACCACAGCATAATGTTAGTTGGAATCTCAGGGTATTAGCAGTTTGGATAAAAAGTTATGAAGGTAGTCCTACATAGTAATCAGTAAGATCAATAGGAGTCCAGGTTAATAAATGAAGATAGTAAATGAGATCAGCGGGGACCCCAGTTTAATAAGTCAAGGCATCAGGTGGCTATAAATTACAAAGGAAGAATTTGGCTTAGCATTGAAGAGAGAAAAGATTACACAACAGAACTGATTACACAACAGCCAACAGAACTGTGAAGTGGTCAAATCCAGGGGTGCTTCTGATCACTTGCTACCTGACTGGAAGAGTCTTCATTTTCCCATATCTTTTTTTTATAAGTTTTTATTAAGTAATCACACACAGACAAGCAAAGACATAAGCAAAACATAACCAAACAAAAAACATACATTGAATTCGAACCGAGTACTGCTGAGCTCGTATCACTCATTGTCCATCATTTGTTAAGTCCAATTCAGGAAAGCTATTGGATCTTTCTCTTATCTAGCCATCCATAGAAATTGTTCCATATTTTGTAATAGTCCGTTTCTTCCTTATTTTTGATTTCCATTGTCAATTTGTCCATCTCCGCGCACTCAATAATTTTCCTTATTAATTCTGCTTCCGTTGGAGTTTCAATGTTTTTCCAGTTTTGTGCAAAAGTCATCCTCGCTGCTGTGATAATATGAATCATTAAGTAGAAAATTTCCTTCCGGTATATCTTATTTGTAATTCCAAGTAAAAAGAATTCTGGTTTAAAGTATATCTCCTCATCACAGATTTCTCGTAACCATTTGTATATTTCATTCCAAAATTCCTGGGCCTTTCTGCAACTCTACCATATATAGTAATATGTACCTCTTTCCTTGTTACACTTCCAACAGATAGGGAAAATTTATTATTTATTTTGGCTAGTCTTGTTGGTGTTATATGCCATCTGTAGAATAGTTTGTATAAGTTTTCCTTATATGGAATTGCTAAAGTTATTTTTTTATTTCTAGTCCAGATGTTCTGCCAATCATCCAAATTTATGTTGTGACCAAAATTTCTCATCCATAGTATCATTGTTTCCTTCACATTTTCTTCTTCTAATTTGGCTTGTAATAGTACCCGATAAGTTTTTTAATCATTTTTTCATCTGGTCCTAGCAAAATTTCATCTAATTCCATCCTAGTTTTGCTAATGCCCAATTCCTTTTTGTCTTTTGCGTGTTTAGATTGGAGTTGCAGATAGGCCCACCATTCCAGTTCTATTCCCTGCTCACTCAACTGCTGCCTAGTTTGTAGATCCCTTTTTCATCTAATAGTTCTTCATAGGTAATGATTTTATCGTATCGTAGTAGATGTGGGTGCATCAAGGCGTCTAGTGTCGATAACCAAATTGGAGTTTGAATGTACATTTGTTTCTTAATTTTAAACCAGGTATGTAAAAGTGTCTGTCTAACTTTATGTTTTTGCGTAGCTGTATCCCTTTATGCTGTCTTGTCCAAGAAAGGCGTGCCATCCTGACTGGAGGTTGTATCCTTCTAATGTTAATATTCTTGTATTTGTGTGATTAATCCAATCTTTTAACCAGGTCATTGTTGCAGCACTATGATACAACTCCCAGTCAGGTAGGCCAAACCCCTCTCTCCGTGGCATCCTGTAATAATTTTAATTTTATCCTCGGCCTTTTCTTTTGCCAAATAAAGTTTAATATTAATCTATTCAGTTCATCAAAGAAGGTTTTTTAGTTTTATAGGGGCATTTTGAAAGAGGAATAAAATTTTAGGTAAAATATTCATTTTTATCGTGGTTATCCTGCCCATAAAAGATAAGTTTAAATTATTCCATCTTCTTAAATCTTCCCTTATTCGTTTAATAAGAGGGTCATAATTATCCTTCTTAAGTGTGCTATGCCTGGCTATTATAATAGTTCCTAAATATTTTATTTTTCAACAATCTCAATGCCCATTGTTGCCGCCAGTAATTCTTTCTGTTTATTTGTCATATTTTTAGTAATCATTTTTGTTTTATTTTTATTTACCTTTAGACCCGCTACAAGATCAAATTCATCCAATTTTTCTAATAGTTTAGGTCCAGAAGTTTGTGGTTCTTCTAGGATAAAAAGTAGATCGTCGAATGCTTGTAATTTGAACTCTTCCCTTTTATTTTTAATCCTTTTATGTCACTTTCTTTTTTAATTGTCCTGATTAAAGCCTCTAAGGTCATAATAAACAACAGTGGCGACAGTGGACATCCTTGTCTAGTTCCCTTCTGTATTTGAAATTTTTCTGTAAGTCCCCATTAATTAAAATTGTAGCTTTTGTTTTTGGTAAATAGCCTTGATTACATTTACAAATTTGGGTCCTAAATTCAAATATTTGCTTTGTTGTAAAATAAAATCCCATTTCACGTTATCAAATGCCTTTTGGGCATCTAAAAATAGTAGTGCTGCTTGTTCTGCACTCTGATCTTTGTAGTATTCTAATACATCTAATGTTACCCTGATATTATTTCTAAGATGTCTCTGGGAGAAAACCATTTTGGTCAGTAGATATGAGTTTATTAAGTATTTTTTAATCTTTCAGCCAAAATAGTCATGAAAATTTTGTAGTCTACGTTAAGGAGGGAGATTGGTCGATAGTTCCCCAGGTCTGTTAAATCGGTACCTGCTTTGGGAATAATGGATATTTTTGCTTCTTGCCATGATTGGGGACACTTAGCATTGTCTAAAACTTCATTAAAATTTTTAACATTTCCTTTCCTAAAATTTCCTGTTGTGTTTTATAAATTTGGCCGGGAGGCCATCTGGCCCGGAGCTTTATCTATTTTTGCCTGTTGATGGCCTCATAGACTTCTTGAAGAGTTATGGTGTGATTTAGAGATTCCTTATCCGCCTCTGAGATTTCTGTGAAATCAGCATTTTTTAAATAGTTTTGGATTTGATCTTCTGTTGCGTGGTTTGTCTCTGTATATAAATCATTATAATATTTTGGATAATCTGCCTTTTTCTTCCTCTTTGAAACATATCTCCCCTTGTTCGTTTCTTAATTTAGTGACCCATCTCTTTTCATTCTGTTTCTTAAGTTTAGAGGCTAGCCAGCCCTGGTTTATTTGCATTTTCAAATTGATATTGCTTTGTCTTCTTTAATTTCTGGGCTAATTCTTCCTTGTCAATTAAATTTATTTTATGTTTAATTATATCCAATTTTAGTTTAACTTGTTTGTCCTGTGGTGCGGTCTGCAATTTCTCATCCCATTCGTTATATTCCTGTTGTAATTTTGTTCTCTTTTGTCTTTTTTCCCTGTTTTTCCTGGCCATATATTTAATGGACACTCCTCTCATTACTGCTTTGACCGTATCCCAGTTATTTTGTAGAGAGGTGTCCTGGGGATTATTTTCTTGGAAAAAAAATTCTAACTCCTTTATCAACATTTTATTAAATGTTTCATCTTTTAAAATCGACCTCTGGAGTGTCCAATTCATTGGTTGTTGTTGTTGTCCCTCCCACCTGAGCCTAATCATATTATGATCTGCTAATACGTTTGGTTCCATTGTCATGTCTCGAATTTCTGAATTTAATTTTTTGGTCATCCACATCATGTCGAGTCTTGACCAAGACATGTGGTGGTTGGAGTAGTAAGTGAACTGTTTTTTCCCTATATTCCTTTCTCTCCAGGCATCGCTAATGTTGAATTCTTTAATGAGGTCAAAAATACTTTTGGTAACTTTTTTCTTTTCTAAGTTGATATTGTTTCCCTTGTAGTCTAGTGATTTATCTATGACCGCATTAAAATCTCCTATAATAGATAGTTCTTGATATTGTAATTCTTTAAGTTTATTATATAGTTTTTGGAAGAAGGATTCTTGGGGGCCGTTTGGTGCATAAATTACAACTAATAGGCATTTAGTCTTTCTTAATTCGACTTCTACCATGAGTATCCTGCCTTCTTTATCTGAATATATTAGTGAAGCAGGAATCTTGTCCTTTATATAAAGTACTACTCCTCTCTTTTTCTTTTGATCTAAGGCCCAAACAAATTCCCTAATTTTTATTCTCTAATAAATGTTTTTGTTTCTGGGCAATGTGAACTTCTTGTAGTGCTATGATATCAGCTTTTTGTATTTGTAAGTATTTAAAAAGCTTTTTCCTTTTTACTGGGGAGTTTAATCCATTTATATTCCAAGATATGCAATCACACAAATTTATATTTTTATTGGATCCTGTACTTGGCACTTCTTGTAATTCTAATGTCTTTGGGCTCTTCTGCAAGTTCCCCTTTCCCATTATTGTCATCTTTATTATCTATTATATTTACCTTTTTATGTGCCTCTGGTCTTTCCCTTTCCTCTTTTCTCATTCCTTCCCGATCTTCATCTTCCCCCTCACTATTTAATTGTTGATCGAAAAACATCTCTGCCTTTTCTATGGTATCCCTAAGGGATTTCTTAACCAGCTTGACATGTACCTCTCTTGGCAAATTGAATCTCCTTGCATAATTAGTTTGAACCCTGTATAGTTCATCAATTTCCTTCATTAAATCTTCTTTTTCTATCTCCAGTAAGTCAGCTAGTATACCTGCAATGACCTCCCATAGGTTTTCTCCCTTTTCTTCTCTTACATTTTGTAATCTCAGATAGTGGGCTGCTTTTTCCGATTCGAGATGGATTATCGCTGTTTCTAATTCTTTATTCTCTCTTTCTAACTTTTCTGTTAATTCATCTACTCTTTTTTCCTCCTTGTGCACCCTTGTTTCAATTTCTAATATTTTCTCCTGATTTTTCCTCATCTCTTGCTGAAATATTTCAAATTTTTCGTCTATCTTTTGTATTTTGTCCTTTAAATCTGTTCTCACAGACCCTATTTCGTTTTCATCTCCTCATGGTTTTAACCATCATTTCTTGCATACTTAATAATAGACCTTGTAGGTCCTTTGAAGAGTTGGAACGTTCTTTTGGGAGCATCTCGTCAATAGCCCTCTGTGCAGAGGGACTCAGCACCGTTGTAGTAGTTGATGATTGGGTAGGTATTTTTCTAACTGTACCAGTCTTAGAGACATTGGTAGTGCTCGTCATTTTCCAAGGTTTACCTACAGTTTTCGCACAGTGACAGTTAAAGTTTACTTTCTCCCCTTATTTTCTTTCCTTCAGATCCCCTCTGTTTCCCAATCTCCTCCCCCTTTTCATAAATTCATAAAAAGAATAGAAAAGAAAAAAAGAGTATATCTATATTCTCCTATTTAACGTAAGAACTATAATTAAAGTATTTTCTGTATCAACAAAATTATCTCAATATATGTTGCTAATAATATAATGTAGTTATACTTATTCAATACTTATCTGCTATATATCAAAGTTTTACCTATTATTCCAACAGTTTCATTAAGTCAGTGATTAAAGAATACTAATAATAGCTTTAGTTACTTTCTTCAATTAATTAATTAATTATTCTAAATACTCTAATTTCATTAACTCATAAACAATTATGGGTAGTTTGTTTCTAAATCAACTATTATGATACTAAATTAATTAACTTATCAGTTATATAGTTCAATAGTTTTAAATAAATAAATGTTTAAATATTAGGAAAGACTTCTAAATGTGCAATGGCAGTAAAAGAGAAAAAAGGGGGTATGGAAAGGAGGGTATCTAGTAAGAAAAAGAAGGAAAGAGAGAGAAAAATCAATTAAATAAGAGTCTGAGAGTTGCAAAGTTAAAGCTTAAAGCTTAAAAAGAGAAAGTAACGCAAAAGTATAATGTATCACTGTTCAGTTCGCTCCTTCATGCTACAACGTGACTCATGAAGTTTCCTTTTAGTCTTCCTCCTGTTTCCTCTTCTCCCGTTAATTGCTATCTTCCGGATGTTGTTTCCAATGAAAGATTCTATATGACTCAGCGAGCTTTCTTATTGAAATCAGATCAGATCAATAAAGTCCAAGTCTATTTAACTATTGTCTTGGGGTTTGTTAAATCGTCTCTCCTTCGATCCCATTTTCCTCGAACCTTCATGCCTGAAGATTTGATTTATCAAAGGTCCACAGCGTCCGTTTCAGTCAACTCCGCTGCTATCTTTTAGTTAAAAAGAGGGGAAAACAGATCTCTATTTCTTGTTTCAGATCTGTTAGAGTCTAACCCGAAGCCACACACGTCTTATTCAAGCAGCATATATTTATTCAATTGTCTAATCCTCTTCTTCTCCTTCTAACGATTTGAACTTTCATTCCTTTCCCTTCTTCCGCTCGCCATGGATCTCGTCGCGCAACCACCCTCTTAAATTGGAGCTATTTATCTTCTCTTCAAGTATTTCAAAAGTTATCTATTGGCGTCTGAATTGTCCTTATTTAATGCTTTGCTTACTGGATGATCTTTGAACTTGCAAAGCTGTACCTTAGGTTCCGCTTGGTCACCGCTAGTGTGGTCGGCTGTCAGCACTTGGGGGTGGCCATTGCTGGCCTCCCGCTCCTCCGCCCGCTCGTTCTTGGTTCACCCCGATTCTGCCGCAGACCGCCGTCTGAAGCTTCTCTCTGGGGACCCCTCTCCTTCAGGAGCTCTCCAAGCCCCCTTTGAACTCCGTAGAGCCCCTGTGAGCAATGAATGAAGGTCCGTGCTCCGCAGAGTCGTCTGCCCGCACGTTCCTTCCCTCTGACAGCCAACCGGAAGTTTCCATTTTCCCATATGAGCTACACAAATCCAAGTAAATACTAGGTGGCAGCAACTTGTAATGGTATGTGGGAATGACCTTGGATAAGACAAGAGGCAGCTAAGCCCACAGAAGGAGGAAGCTTCTTGGATGAGAAGCGAAATATCTTCAAAGAAAAAACAGAAGTCCAGTTGTTTCTTGAAAAAGCACCTTTGGAACAAACATGACCAGAATGACTGAGAATCTCCATAGATATTTGGACTGTGAAGAGGTGGGGTGGGAGGAGATGTACTTTCAGACTTGCAAGATTCTGTTAATATGACCTTACAATAAAGTCAGAAGTAGTACTTCTGGGTGTGTGTCTTGTCTATACTACCTCACAAGGCTGACACAAAGAGTTTTCGGTATCTCTCTGCTGGCTTTCAGTGGTCATCTAGACGATTTTTGCAATACAGATATAGCAGCCCTACCCGCCCCTTCCTCCTGCACATGCTTTGCTCAATAGCAGCAGCAGCAACAGTGGCACTACTCACTCTCCAAACAATCAAGTGATGTTTGGCCTTCTAAATAGCATCTGAGGTAACCTGGCAGCCAGCATGGCAATCTATTCCAGTCAGTAAGATGTCTTTGGTGCACTCATGTAGCTCTTCATACAGTGGCCCAGAAAAGTAATGAGTGTAATTTAAGCCCAATTTTCCATTCATCTGGGCTCCCCCTAAAGCAGCTGCTTCATTTCATTTAACAATTGGGCTAGATCTTCTTTTAAAACATACACACACACATACCAAGCATTTAGCATTCCCATAAAGGCAATGTGTTGATCTGTGTCTGATTATGAACATTTCTATAAACTTTCCACATACAGGTGAAACTCGAAAAATTAGAATATCATGCAAAAGTTCATTTATTTCAGTAATGCAACTTAAAAGGTGAAACTAATATATGAGATAGACTCATTACATGCAAAGCAAGATAGTTCAAGCCGTGATTTGCCATAATTGTGATGATTATGGCTTACAGCTCATGAAAACCCCAAATCCACAATCTCAGAAAATTAGAATATTGTAAAAGGTGCAATATTCTAGGCTCAAAGTGTCCCACTCTAATCAGCTAATTAACCCATAACACTTGCAAAGGGTTCCTGAGCCTTTAAATGGTCTCTCAGTCTGGTTCAGTAAGAATCACAAGCATGGGAAAGACTGCTGACCTGACAGTTGTGCAGAAAACCATCATTGACACCCTCCATAAGGAGGGAAAGCCTCAAAAGGTAATTGCAAAAGAAGTTGGATGTTCCCAAAGTGCTGTATCAAAACACATTAATAGAAAGTTATGTGGAAGGGAAAAGTGTGGAAGAAAAAGGTGCACAAGCAGCAGGGATGACCGCAGCCTGGAGAGGATTGTCAGGAAAAAGCCATTCAAAAGTGTTGGGGACGTGGGATTACTTTGCTTGATTGGCCAGCAAAGTCGCCTGACCTGAACCCCATAGAGAATCTATGGGGCATTGCCAAGAGAAAGATGAGAAACATGAGACCGAACAATGCAGAAGAACTGAAGGCCACTATTGAAGCATCCTGGTCTTCCATAACACCTCAGCAGTGCCACAGGCTGATAGTTTCTATGCCACGCCGTATTGAGGCAGTAATTGCTGCAAAAGGGGCCCAAACAAAGTACTGAGTACATATGCATGCTTATATTTTTCAGAGGTCTGTTATTGCTCTATGTACAATCCCTGTTTTATTAATTACATGTAATATTCTAATTTTCTGAGATTGTGGATTTGGGGTTTTCATGAACTGTAAGCCATGATCATCACAATTATGATAAATCACAGCTTGAACTATCTTGCTTTGCATGTAATGAGTCTATCTCATATATTAGTTTCACCTTTTAAGTTGCATTACTGAAATAAATGAACTTTTGCACGATATTCTAATTTTTTGAGTTTCACCTGTAGCTCCCCTATTGATGGGATCAAGTTTGTCATTCAGTATAGTCATTAGATTTTGTGCATTGCAAGTACTTAAGTCAGGTTTGGATAGCCATCTGAAAGCAATGGTGCAAGTCCACATCATGCAGGATATTAGATACCATTCTTCCAAAACTAATAGTTCAGGATTCTCGTAATAATAATGATTACTCATTTGGAATTCGATTTTCTATCAGCCTGACTTAAAATCCTGCTTAGATGCAATTTCTACTTTGTCCCCAGACAGCTTTCCTGAATACTCAAGCAGGTTTCCCTCAAAACAGAAGGTAGCTTGTGTGTTTTCATAAAGCACATCTAGTTTATGGGAAATGTAAGAGGCTGCTTTGTGTAGCTATTACTGGAGGATGTTTTAATAGCTTGGGTCAAGCAGATAACACAGAGACTTCCTCTCATTTCACAGCTCAGGCTGACCTTATCACACTCTCACAAACTGCAGCTTGTTTCTCTTGCATAAATGAAAAGGCTTTCTGTCTCTCCAGAATATGAGGATTCAATTACATTAAGGAGCGATTAATTCAGAAGTTCAGCTATTCACTGGGGCTTGCACAGTCTGCTGTCAAGAGTAGAACAGCATTTCGGCAAACCGAGGTCTCCGTTTCCACGAATTGCCAGTCAATCATGCTCCAAACCAAACGAGGATTTCAGTAAATTGCTTCATTTGATTTTATCATATAAGAAAATAATATCCGGAATATAGTCTGTCATTCTCTAGAGCAGTGTTGTTCAAACTTGGCCACTTTAAGATGTTGGACTTCCATTGCCAATATTCCCCAGCAGCATGCTGGCTGGAGAATTCTGGGAGTTGAAGTCCACACATCTTAAAGTGGTCAAGTTTGAACAACACTGGTTTAGATACACTGAAGAGTACTGTGGACTATCAGGTGACTCTCTGCATCTTTGCTTTTTTTAATTATGTATCTAAGCGGCAGTGTTGATGTTTTCATTTTAACAGTTGGTTTCTAATATTATTTATTAAACGCCTCCATAACCTCATATTCTTAAGAATTGAAATTAAAGTCATGTGGATAGTTTGCAAGATGTTTTTTCTTAGTAAGTTTTTCAGCATAAATGTGTCAAAGAAGTCATTAATTTCTCCAGAAACTTAAGTGAGTTCCAGAATTTTGAAACAGTGGAGTTTTGATGATTACCATAATTTTCCAAGGCTTCACAGACACACAATAATACATGGATACATGTGCATATGTATAAGATACATTCAAGAATCAATTCAGGACAATCATTTCCTGTTTTCTCATTTTTCAGTAAGTGGGTTTCAAAGAAAAGTGTTGTGCAGAATGCCTGTATATTAGGATTCAGACTCTTGAATTTGCTAAATATCTTAAATGCAAATATTGTATTTGAAACTACAAAGATATGTGTATACATGAGAACAAAAACCTACAAGCAGATAGATGTACATGTAGATGTAGATATTTTCAATTTCATTGTACACATGTTGTGCATTGACAATAAATGTTTGATTGATTGATAGATGTAGATATACTGTAGATATAGATGTAGACATAGGCATAGAGTAGATGTAGACAAGAGACAGGCATAGATGTAGACGGAGATGGAGAGGTAGAAGTAGATTATGTAGATGTAGTTAGGGACAGGGAGAGAGAAACAGAGCCAGAGATACTCTTCTCACCCCTATGTATGGTATGTGCCTTCTTTAATCTCGGGTCTTCTACCAGCGACTGGGAAGTTTGAGGATTCTGGACAGGATCTTACCTGTGCCTAGCACTGCACTCTTCTGGCAGAGAGCTCTGATGTCATTCCTAGGATGTATTGGAGCCACTCTCCCAGTTTAGGAGTCACCGCCCAAGGGCTCTTACCACTATTATATAACAAACACCCATAAATTGAGCATTTATGAGCACCCATAAATTGTATATCTAGATCTATATCTATGAGATTACTTGGGAGCCATTTTGTAGGAGCAGCCACAGTGCGTTCCCAATTTTCAAGTGCTTCTACCAAACATTCCCAAATGTTTGATCAGTGATTCTTTTCTGCCCCTGGAAACAAGGAAGGTAGTCAATGCCAAAGGAAAATAGTTTTTTTCCCAGATAGGGCACCTCACTCTGTACTATTCACATGCTAAAATCACTCATTAATTTCATTCTATGTATTTAATCCAGCACATTCAAAAAATGGTTACTGTAACTAAACATTCCTGACCCAGACAAATTCCTGCTTTGTTGGCTTGTGTTGATACCAATTCCACATGGTAGCCTTGCAGGAAATCAAATACGTTCTAGCAAAATCTTTCTAACATGGTTTCATACTGATTTTTCAGCCAGCCTGGTCAAAATAATTTTGGGAGTTTTTCTCCCATGTCTGCCTGGGAAGCAAATTCTAAAACCTATGTTCTATTTCTCCCCTTATTTATTAATTTTTTAAAAACATAGTAAATGCATACATTTTCGCTTGTCTTCATTAAATAACATATACTGTACATACACACATACACACCTATATGAAATAGGAACTGTATTGTTAACACATATGGAGGGAAGCAGATGGGGGAAACCCACCATAAGAAACATTTGGTATGTTAATATCTCTCAACCAGTCATACCTATTCCCTACAGTATGTAGAATACAGAAATACTCCAGGTGGGATGTGAATCAACTTAGTGTTTAATTTGCAAAATTTTCAAATTTCAGAGTCATCATCATAATTCAAAAACAAGAGATAAAGTGGGAACTCCTAAAACCAACAACCACTTGCCACCCATCAACACACCAATCAGCCAATAGCAAGGCACCACATAAATATGACTCATAGAATAGCCCAAAGCACATATTCCAGTAGACAGGAGTTTCCTGAAGATGAGTTCCAGCATGAGTCCAAAAGCTCAGAAGAGTAGACCTCTGGTCCTACGGTTCTGTGGGCGTGGCTTGGTGGGTGTGGCACTGTAAAATCTCCATTCCCTCCCCACCCCACTAACCTGCTTTCCAGCTCCGTTCTCCTGGGCAGGGCAACAAAAGAAGACCCAGCCAATCAGCTGGGACTCGGCAGGCAGAGAATAGATGGGGGCGGGGCCAGTCAGAGGTGGTATTTGCCGGTTCTCTGAACTACTCAAAATTTCGGCTACCGATTCTCCAGAACTGGTCAGAACCTGCTGAATACCACCTCTGCTCTGGTCTCAGTTCACAGACTCGGAATGGATCTTGCAACATTATCCTGGGACACATATATTTGCCTTCATTCCTAAAACCACTTGGGACTTTTATCCTTGATTTAGCTACTCAGGAACCTCGGAACTGGGCTCAGTTTAAGATGGTTGCTGGAGCCCACTGAAATCTTGGCACTTACATGGTGTCTTCGTACAGGGAGTCATTTCAATATCTGCATTTCATTTTGCAAGATCTGTATGGAGAAACGGATTTGTATTCTGGCCTGTTTACCCATTTAAAACTTATACAATAATTCCAGAATATAAAAATATCTGCTTTGGGTGGGTGAACAAGGCCTCTTGTTCTATACTATTCCATACTATGGAATCGACTCAATTCTCTTGGGGCTATTTTTAAAAAGCTATGTAATATTAAAAATTGTCTTTGTTACATTCTTGTGTTTCTCGGCAGTGACAAGCAGAAGATAAAGAGTAAGAAGGCTAACTTAAGTGTAATAATTCATTAATATAGGATTCTTGGAAAACCAAGGTCTCCTTATCAAGAAGCCTGAAGCTTTGCCATAATAAGTAGGAGAAACATAGGAGTGAGAAAATGAACACAGGAAAATTTCTTACTTCATCCATCAAACCAATTATCCTTGGGAGTGCTGTATGGTAGACAGCTGGATGCCTATGCATAACACTAGAAGGAATTCATAAAATGAGAGGAGAAAAAGATTCATTAAAGGCTACAGTCACATTACTCTGTAGGCAATCATGATAACAGGATTGCATCATCCAATATTATAAAGAGGAGAGGAGACTAAACAATAAATATTCTCACACTATATATTAAAAGGTATTCTTATCATGAGAACTGTTCAGAAAGAGGGGAGAAGATGAGATAAGGAAGAGGATTTCCATGCTGCTGCAGTAAAAGGATATAGGATGTTCTGCCTTAAGTTGCACATTCAATGTGAATGTTTAAACGCCATGGTGACGCAGTGGTTAGAATGCAGTATTGAAGGCTAATTCTGCCGACTACCAGCACTTCAATTCTCACTGGCTCAAGACCCAAAGGTGGAAGCTTCTTGGATGAAAAGTGAAACGTCTTCAAAGAAAAACCAGAAAGTCCAGTTGCCTCTTGAAAAAGCACCTTTGGGACAACCATGACCATGGATGACTGAGAATCTCCATAGACATTCACCAGATCAAGGTTGACTCAGCCTTCCATCCTTCCGAGGTCAGTAAAATGAAAACCCAGATTGTTGGGGGCAACATGCTGACTCTGTAAACCGCTTAGAGAGGGCTGTGAAGCTGTATGAAGCAGTATATAAGTCTAAGTGCTATTGTGATTGCTATTTAAAATAATAATAATAAACATGGACCGGGATACCAAGTGCCATTTAAGAAATTCTGTTTGCTTGATGGAGTTGGCTGAAATGGCAAAATTGACCACTTTGATTAATGAAAAGATCATAAGTACTTTTATTTCCACATGGAGACCACTTCTGAACTTTGTGCTTGATGTGGGGAAGAATGAAACTCTGACTTTGGGTTTTACTGATTAGACTAATAGATCTTTATAGAAATGGCTTGTTAATATTATTATGAAAAAGCAAAAACTCACATTTATGACGGTTGCCATATCCAGGGGTCATGTGATCACCTTTTCATTGCTGGAATCTCACTCAAAATGAAAATATTTAATTATATTGGTATAATGGAATTTCAACAACGCCATCTCAGTCAAGAAAAAATAAAACATCTCCTTGCACTGCAGTAACATTATATAATTATTTGTAGACCTGACTACCTTCAGCAACTTAAAGTAGCTTATAATAATACTGCAATGTGTGTCATTGCATAACACATGTTTGTTTTAAAAGAAATTAAAATCTCACTCCACGCAGAACTATAATAAGAAAAAACATGGCATCATAAAATGTGCATTCTTCTCAGTCAAAACAAAAATATGTACTCATTTTGGTTATTTTTTTTCTCCTCTGCTGTTTTTGTTATTTATTGTCCTGCTCAGGACAACGAATAACAAGAACAGCAGAATACAAAAAAAATTAACCAAAGTGAGTTCATTTTGGTTAATTCCAAGTCAACTGGAATTTCCTGAATAAATAAGCAAACAAACAAACAAACAAATTACTATTGTAATCCTACTGTAATATCTACCCAACGCACCTCTATCTACAGGAAGTTCTTGACTGTCTACCACATCTGAGGCTAGAATTTGAGTTGCAAGTCACTGTGGTACAACCATACTCAAGTCACCATTTGACTCAACTCAATTTTATGGCCACTTTTACAAAAGTCATATTTTTATTATTTATTCATCACATTTTTAAGCTGTTCTTTTCCCTCACAGAGGGACAGATAGCAAGTCATGTGATCATAAGAAATGTAATAATGTGACCATGGGAGCGATTGAAACTTCACAGATGGGTCACACATAATTTGTCCAAAACCATCATAACTCCAAGCACTCATTAACTGACTGGTTAATGACAGGACTACATTTATATACTATCCGACCATTTCCATATCTCACCTTCTTTCCAGTATTCATTCCTCTTCAATAAGTGCCAAAAGGAAGTCATAAAGCAAAGCAATTTATTCAGTGACTACGGTAGAGAAACAATATCCATGTTCTTCCTACCACTTGCAACCAAAATCAAGAAGGTAACCTATCTTGGAGAATGGTTGTTTTTCTTTCCATCTCTCTTCTTTTACTCTACAGGTGAAACTCAAAAAATTAGAATATTGTGCAAAGTTCATTTATTTCCGTAATGCAACTTAAAAGGTGAAACTAATATATGAGATAGACTCATTACATGCAAAACAAGATAGTTCAAGCCGTGATTTGTCATAATTGTGATGATTATGGCTTACAGCTCATGAAAACCCCAAATCCACAATCTCAGAAAATTAGAATATTACATGCAATCAATAAAACAAGGATTGTACATAGAACAATACCGGACCTCTGAAAAGTATAAGCATGCATATGTACTCAGTACTTGGTTTGGGCCCTTTTGCAGCAATTACTGCCTCAATGCAGCATGGCATGGAAGCTATCAGCCTGTGGCACTGCTGAGGTGTTATGGAAGACCAGGATGCTTCAATAGCAGCCTTCAGCTCTTCTGCATTGTTCGGTCTCATGTCTCTCATCTTTCTCTTGGCAATGCCCCATAGATTCTCTATGGGGTTCAGGTCAGGCGAGTTTGCTGGCCAATCAAGCACAGTAATCCCATGGTCATTGAACCAGGTTTTGGTGCTTTTGGCAGTGTGGGCAGGTGCCAAGTCCTGCTGGAAAATGAAGTCAGCATCCCCATAAAGCTCATCTGTGGAAGGAAGCATGAAGTGCTCCAAAATCTCCTGGTAGATGGCTGCATTGATCCTGGACTTAATGAAGCACAGTGGAGCAACACCAGCAGATGACATGGCTCCCCAAATCAACACAGACTGTGGAAACTTCACACTGGACTTCAAGCATCTTGCAGTCTGTGCCTCTCCATTCTTCCTCCAGACTCTGGGTCCTTGGTTTCCAAATGAGATGCAAAAGTTGCTCTCATCAGAAAAGAGGACTTTGGACCACTGAGCAACAGACCAGGTCTGTTTTTCTTTAGCCCAGGTAAGACGCTTCTGACATTTGAAGCCCATGTCCAGGATCCGTCTGTGTGTGGTGGCTCTTGATGCACTGACTCCAGCCTCAGTCCACTCCTTGTGAAAGTCCCCAACACTTTTGAATGGCCTTTTCCTGACAATCCTCTCCAGGCTGTGGTCATCCCTGCTGCTTGTGCACCTTTTTCTTCCACACTTTCCCCTTCCACATAACTTTCTATTAATGTGTTTTGATACAGCACTTTGGGAACTTCCAACTTCTTTTGCAATTACCTTTTGAGGCTTTCCCTCCTTATGGAGGGTGTCAATGATGGTTTTCTGCACAACTGTCAGGTCAGCAGTCTTTCCCATGCTTGTGATTCTTACTGAACCAGACTGAGAGACCATTTAAAGGCTCAGGAACCCTTTGCAAGTGTTATGGGTTAATTAGCTGATTAGAGTGGGACACTTTGAGCCTAGAATATTGCACCTTTTCACAATATTCTAATTTTCTGAGATTGTGGATTTGGGGTTTTCATGAGCTGTAAGCCATAATCATCACAATTATGGCAAATCACGGCTTGAACTATCTTGCTTTGCATGTAATGAGTCTATCTCATATATTAGTTTCACCTTTTAAGTTGCATTACGGAAATAAATGAACTTTTGCATGATATTCTAATTTTTTGAGTTAAACCTGTATGTCTCTCTTGCATAGATTCACTTACACCCCGCTCAGGGAACCTCTTTGTATCAGAATAGTATTAATAATATACTGTTAGTTGACAGTTCCCATAATATGTTCAACAGTTAGCATTCCCCATATGGAACAGTTGTGATGGGCAGAATTTTTCAGAGTCTATCAATTGATGTTGCCCAGTTGATAAGTTTCTAAAAACCAAATAGTTGTTAGTTAGCAAAACCATTGGAAAACCATTGTTGGGAAAAAAACAAATGAGTTTCAGATTAACTAAGAATTAGAATGGAGGTTCGCTGTCTGAGCTTGTGAGTTGGTTTCCAAGATTTCATTACCAGGCTAGGTAACATATTCAGTGAAGTTTAGGGATGTCAGTGTCAGTGTTCCTCTGTTTATAAGGTCCGTAGGTCTTGGGGGAGCTTATGCAGGGGTGGGATTCAGCCGGTTCGGGCCGGTTCTGCCGAACTGGATGTTAAATTTACATCTGGTTCACCAAACTAGTAGTTGAACTGACCAGCTGGCCCTACCTACCCCACCCCACCCCTCCCAGAAGTCTCCACATGGCCCTTTTTGGATACAGGTAAAAGCATGGAGATTCTGGAAGGGTGAAAAATGGCCCTCCCAGAAGTTCCAGAAGTCTGGAAATGGGCTGGTTTCCAGCTTCCAGAGGGCCTCCAGAGCCCAGGGAGGCTGTGTTGCCCTCCCAAAGGCATGAGGCAAGCCTTTGGGCTCTGGGGAAGGCAAAATATGGCCCTCCCTGAAATTCTGGTAGGCCACACCCACCATGGCTATGCCCACCCAGCAACTGGGTAGAGAACCAGTTGTTGGGATTTTTGAATCCCACCCCTGGGCTTATGGAAGTTTTAATCTTAGAGGCTAGAGATAAGAATACACAGTGCCCAATGCTATCCTCACACACAGAAGCCGATATGTTTATAGGCAGTCCTTGACTTACAACCACAATTGGGGCCAGAATTTTGATCATAAGTCACATTGGCCATACGTTGAGGTATGTGATCAGAGCCAATTTCATGCTCCTTTTTATGGTGGTCATTCAGCAAATCACATGGTTGTAAGTCCAAACCACACAGCTGTTAAGCAAATGATGTGATTGCCTCTGCAAACCTATTCTCCAAATGGAAGCTTTTTCTGGAAACCAGCAAAAAAAAATCACAAATTGTACATCACATGACTGCAGAACATTGCAACCAGTCGTAAATATAAAGCAGCTGCCAAGGTCCTGAAATGTGATCATGTGACCACAGGGATGGAGGGCAGCTTTTTATAATGACATTTTATAATGGTCAGGTGTGTTTATGGGCTATAAATTACCTTTTCTGAGGCTATCATAATTCTGAACAGTCGTTAAACCAACAGTCATAAATTTGAGGATCACTTGTATACCAAAGCACTAACTTCTATGCAGGACAACAGAGAAAGCACAGGCTTTAGCAGAGTTCAGGTAGAACTGCAAAAATCATAAAACAGGAAGACATCTTAAAGTTATATAGGAAACCCAAACTATAGCATAATTTCTAGTTGACCATCACACTCTATTTTTCAGTCTCTAATTTTTAAAAAAAGAGTCTCTTTCTATTTTATTAGCTTTTAAAAATATTTTTGAAAGTTTTAAAAATAATAAAAAATAATACAAACCCAATTTAGAAGAGAGAGGAAAAATGAAAACAATGCCTACAGTCTTTAATCATTAGTGTCTAATTTTTGAAATTATAATGGCTCAAATCTCTGTTGTTAGTTTGACAGACTGAACAAAATGTTATTCCCAAGAATGTATTATTTATTAATTTAATTTCCCCCCCACATCTTTTAATGAAAGTCATAAGGTTCCAAATTTTTCTGACCCTTAATATAAAGTTTATATTTTTATTAAAGTCTTGTTTAACTTGTTGCTGTTTGTTTCTATTTCTTAATTCTTAAGCTATAGTTAATTTTGAATGAAGTTAAACTCACCAAGTGGCTTTTTAAATCACCATTCTGAAGCTTTCTAATATCCTTAATATAATGTAGTTAAATGGCTAATTTCCAAAAATGATTAGAAGTGAGGTTTGTGAACTCAGTGTGTTCATAGAACTGCACATAGAACTGGTAGGAAAAAATTTGGAAACCCACCACTGGTTGCTAACGTCAGTAGCACCCCCAATTTGACCTATCAACCATAATATAAATTCAGCGTGATAGAAAGATTAAGTTCACTGTGACTGATTATTACTTCTTAACCAACTCTTCTCCAAGTAAATATAGTTTGTATCTTCTACTGGCCTACCGAAACTGGTTTCTTACCATCTGTGTTGTTCTCCTCTGAACATGTCTACTTTACTGATAATTCTTGCGGAACAGATAGATACTGTGCTCTAGATGAAATTTGACTGACATAAAATTGAGTGATGCTGTTATTTCTCCCAAACTAATAATATATTTCTGTTCATGAGACCTCAATTTCTATTTGTTTCCTTGGCCACTACCTCAAAGCTTGATCTGTGTTTAGTTTGTGGTATACTAAATCAAAACTATATGATTTTTTTTTCATATCTCCAGCTAATGGTACATCAAATCTATTTGTGCATTTGATTTGATTTTCCTTCCTAAATACAGAACTTTTATCAATGTAATTGCAGTGATCTTCAGAAGCCTGTGGCACATAAAATGAAATATCCATCATTTAAGAAGAACACAGATACAAATCTCATACATGAGTATCAGCAGATCACTGTGATTTCATGCAAAAATCTATCATACTGGATTGAAACTATAACAACACTATATAAGAAGGTATAAAATGCTTGCTCCATAATGTAGCTGTAACTGGATCTTTAAATGTCAAATCAAGGAACCACATGACTTGACATACAGTAATGTGTCTGAGAATTAAATATGAATGACAGCTGCACTGCTGCATTTATTACTCACTTCACCCACACAGTTTAATTTATTGTGAATAATTTTTGTATCTTCGTTTTCATAATTGTTTTTGAGTCTTCAATCAATCCATAACTGTGGAAGAGGGGGAAATGCCATGGTCCTTAGGGCTCACCACAAAGATAGACAGTTGTCTGAGGGGAGAGAAAAGCTGGGCTAGAATGCACATAGAGGTTTTCTATTAAGCTTTTCGTTTATTTTTTTAAAAGAAAAACATACCAAGCCTAAATTACTGATGGGTCACTGCAGTTTCAAAGATTCTACGCCTGAAAGAGTAAGTTGAAACAACACACTTCAGTGTTCATAATGGAAGGTTCTGAAAACCAACAAAGCAGTGGTGGGATTCAAAAATTTTTACTACTGGTTCTGTGGGCGTGGCTTGGTGGGTGTGGCTTGGTGGGCATGGCAGGGGAAGGATACTGTAAATCTCCATTCTCTCCCCACCCCGCTAACCTGCTTTCCAGCTCCATTCTCCTGTGCAGGGCAACAAAAGGAGACCCAGCTGATCAGCTGGGACTCGGGAGGCAGAGAATAGACAAGGGCGAGGCCAGTCAGAGGTGGTATTTGCCGGTTCTCCAAACTACTCAAAATTTCTGCTACCGGTTCTCCAGAACCAGTCAGAACCAGCTGAATACCACCTCTGCAACAAACCCGATTTCCTGAAAAAGTTGTTACCTAACATAGTGCAAATTAAGGAAGGACAGCATCTAATTCCTGGTTTCTAACAAAACTCTCTCTCTCTCTCTCTCTCTCTCTCTCTCTCTCTCTCTCTCTCAACAACATAAGAGCTTAAAGCAAAACATTAATGGCCACTCTAGTGGTATAATGTTAGCACTAACTGAACGTGACAGGTAGCCCTGCAGCCCTTTTCCTGAGGGACCGTCAATTTGTACCCCCAGATCATTGTCTAACCTGGTCTATTTTTATGATGCCCTGGAAGTAGGCCACTCATGAGATGCCTTTCTGATATGTGATGTGATAGCTATTGAGCTTGGGGGAAGAAAGAAATAGACTCTTTCTGGAGCAGTCTCTGTTTCCTACTTAGTTTACATGTGGTTTTAAGTCTTCTTTGGGAGTAATTTCAGCCATCTTTGGAATAACTGGGCATCAGGGCTAGAGGTCCAAACATTTACAGTTAAGAGAAAGAAACCCCTATCTAGATAACTCATTTCTGACTGTCATTAATAGCAGCAATACAGAAGAAACTATTTCACTGAAATTTGAACCTACTGTTCAGCATTATACCACCAGGGCTGGTTCAAAGTCAAAGTTAATATGTAGAAAATGATACTTAAAAAAAAAACCTTTATTGGTCATATTTTCACAATTAAAAACATATTTCCACTCATTACAGCGTGTTCATAACGGTGTTCACTCACACTGACATAGTCCTAAGTATGCAACTTGTTACTAAGTATTGTTACAATTATTTTTATATTCAATTTGTGACATACATTCATATATTTATATAATTATTTAAATAGTTATACACAATATTATTTCACCTTACCATAACCTTTCTTTCATTTATCTACTTTACATCTGCCTTCTAGCCAGTTATACCATAGGTTCCAAATTTCATGGTACTCTATTTCTTCTCTCTTTCATTTCCATCGATAGCCTATCCATCTCTGCACATTCTAAAACCTTTTTATTATCATGATGTTGGAAGGAATATTATCACATTTCCAATTCTGGGTGAAGGCAATTGTTGCCGCAATTATTATATGTAATATGATATATTGGATTTTTTTTGCTAATTTTATCTCTTAATATACCCAATAGGAATATCTCTGATTTCAATTCAATTTTCTGTTTTGTAATTTCTTCAAGCTAATTCTTAATTTTAAGCCAATAATTCTTAGCTTTAAGGCAAGTCCATCACATGTGGAAGAAAGTTCCCTGTTCATAATCACATTTCCAACAATTTGCCAATCTATTAGGGAACATCTTAACCAACCTTGCCGGAGGTAAGTGCCAATGATAGAACATTTTATACAAATTCTCTTTATAGGCTGCTGTTAATGTTAATTTATAATTTACTTCCCATAGTTTTTCCCAGTCTGCTATTGCCAAAATTTTTCGCCCAAATTATCATAGTTTCTTTTACTATTTCTTCTTCCATTCAGAATCTTAAGAGATAATTATACATTTTAGTAATTATTTTTTCCTCTATCCCCTGTAATATTTTATCTAATTCCTGCTGATCTTTGTAAATTCCATATCCTTCTATATCTTTCTTATACCTTATTTGGATTTGTAAACATGGCCATCTGTTTATCTTTATTCCTTGTACCTTCAATTCTTGATTTGATTTTAATTCTCCTTGTTCATCTAATAATTCTTTATATCTCACTATTTTATTTAAATCTAGGGCATTAGGATATACCATTGTCTCCGTGGTGGATAGCCAAATTGGAATCTTCATGTAATGATTTCTCTTAATTCTCTCCCAGACAAAGAGTAGGGTGCCTTTAACTTTGTATCTCTGGAAGTATGAATACAGTATGTTTTTCCCTTCCCACATGAACACATGCCAACCAATCTGCAGGTCATGCCCCTCTATTGTTAACACTCTTTTATTATTCAAATTTACCCAATTTTTAATCCATGTTACAACTGACCTCCCTTACTTTTACTATCCTGCAGAAGTTTCAGTTTTATCTGGGCCTTTTGCCCTGCCAAATAAACTTTTCCATTGTTTTGTTTAGTTATTCTAAAAACTTTTTCCTAATTTTATTGGGATTGTTTGAAAAAGGAATAGTAATTTTACTTCTAGTATGGATTGATGTCAAAGATCAGGCAGAAATAGGGAGAGAGTGAGGCTCAGCAGACACAATTAGTAACAAAGCAAATGAGATGAAACGGTAAAGCACCACAACCACTCTCACACTGTTTCCTATGCTTCATGAGGATTTCTAACCCTAATTCTAACCCTAAATGGACTTCCAATCCTTAAGCAAACCCTAAATCTAATCCTAACTCTAAATAGATTTTCAACCCTAACCCTAAGTGAATTTCCAATCTAACCCTAACCCTAAACATAATCCTAATCTTAACTCTAAATTGATTTTCAACCCTAATACCAATCCTAACCCTAATTAGATTTTCAACACTAACACAACACTACTACTAACCGTAAACTTTGGGACTGAGATTCAAGGTTTTAGTTTTAACATACAAAGTCCTTCACGACATGGGTCCTCAATACTTAAGGGAGCGACTCCTGCCGATATCGAGTGCCAACTGCCCTGTGCGAGTACACAGGCAAGGACTCCTTGGGGTCCCGGTGGCGGGCCAATGCCGGCTAGTGGTCCCCCGGTGACGAGCCTATTCTGTCGCCCCTGACCTCTGGAACCAACTTCCCTGGGGCTCCGCCTGGTCCCTGACCTCCACACCTTCCACCATGATCTGAAGACCTGGTTGTTCGACCAATCCGGGATGTGACCCTTCTGTGTGGGGATGGGTTTTAAACTATTTTAAATATTGTAAATTGTGTTTTTGTATTTTTGGGCTTGTGAATTTGGTTTAATTTCTTTTTAATTATTTATTGTCGTTGTTTTTAGCTGTGAGCACCCCAAGTCTTGAGATGGGGTGGCATACAAGTCCAAAAATAAATAAATAAATAAATAAATAAATAAATAAATAAATAATACTAAAGGCATGTCCAACCTTAACCCTATTTCCAGTCTTAACCCATAACCCTAAATCTAACCCTAAGTGAATTTCCAAACCTAATACCAGCCCTAACCCTAACTGGATTTCCAACACGAACAAAACACTAACACTAAATGGATGTCCAACTCTAACCCTAAATGGATTTCCAATCCTAACCCTAACCCTAAACTTAACCATAACCTTAAGAGTAACTCTAAGTAGATTTCCAACTGTAATCCAAATGATAACCTAAGCAGAATTCCAACCCAAACCTAACCCTAACCCAATACTAAGTGGAATTTCACTCCTGACCCTAACCTTAATCCTAATCCTAACCCAAAATCTAACTATAATCCTATGTTGTGGTTCGCCAGCAGCCTGTGCAGATGGCAGCAGAATCAGACAGTGGGGAAGAATGGGGACCAGTCCGGGAGTCTGGGGAAGACTCGGATGAGGGTCCTGCATCTGATGCAGAGACAGGGCCATAACCATCTGGGAGTTATGTGCTGACTCTGGAGCCTCCAGAGTCTGGCAGCAGCAAGGCAGAGGAACAAGGGGAGCCTGTTCCCAGTGTGCATGTGCGCAGAACTGCTAGAAGGCAAGAACAGCTAAGACAAAAGGGTTACTCAGGAGTAAGGCTTGGAGGTGATTGCCCCTCCCCTAAGGTATAAAGGAAGTGCAAAGGTAGAGAAACCTTTGCAGGAAGAAAAGTTGTTCGCTCCATTCGGATTAAACCTTGAAGCTCTGTGTGGACTTTGTACTTTGGTTGGTTTTTTATAGTTCATTTGGCACTTTAGTTGTTGGCAGCAATTCAAAGGAGATAAAGGTGGGTGCTTATCTCAAGGGACTGTTTGGGACTCATTACAGGCTGAGAATGAACATAATTCCCAGCGTTGAAATAAAACAAGACTTGTTTGGACAAAGGGTGTGCTTAATTACGGTCTCATGAAGCCTTGGTCAGAACATCTTAAATGAACCCTAACCCTAAGTGAATTTTAAATCCTAACCTTAACCATAATCCATATCCTAACTCTAAGTGGATTTCCAATCCGAACCCTAACCCAACGATGCATATTCTCTCACATACACACAGTCCTCAGGCTCCATATATCCTTTAAATGCTACCTGTGCATGTCACAATTTTCAGAGACCTGTTTCCTTCAGTCATCCGCCCTTCATTGGGCAGCAGGGAAAATTAGTTACTGAGTCTCAATACAGGTACAGGAAGTAAATGTTCCAATGAAGTTCTTTTAATATTTCCCATTACAAGAAACAAGCTCCACTGAGACATGAGGTAAAATACAGCCCTGCTTTCTTGCTTGTAAAGATAAGGGACACTGACAGAACTTGCCAGCAGGAGGGAGGACATATTTCAAGCAATCAAAAGCTATAAGAAATCCATATGGTTAGCTTTCCAAATGACTTGGCTTCCATCACAGGTAGAATTGTCCATAAATGAAGTGAAGCCCGGCCTAAATCATCAGAAGGGAGCTTTAATACCTTGACTTTTGAATTACTATTTTCCTCACTTCCCTGAGAGTGTGTGATCTTTGTTACTATTTAAGTTTGCATGCAGCAAAGAGCATCTGGTGATCACATCACTTAGGGAGGGCAATCTTGACGGTTCTGGATCCACTGTAACTAGGACTTCATGGATAATGAAGTGGGAAGAGACAGGAGTCGCAGGCAAGCAGGTCAGAAGGTGCATAGGTGTGCAAAGGGCACTATCAGAATGCAAACTGGTGCATGAATGCTGCAAGGGGCAGGAAGGATGCAGGCAAAAGCTACTGAGTATGGGCAGGTGCATGGATGCCACAGGCAGGCACTGTGGAATGCAGGTGGGCAAAAAAGCATGGGAGCAATTTTGACTTCCTTTTGGCTCCTCAATGACTTTGTGCTAAGCAGCAGGGGCTATCAGAAATTGTGATCACGTGATTGAGGCTCACTGTGACATCATAATTGCAAGCCAGAGTCCAAACACCCAGATCATGATCACATGACCACAAGAGTGCTATGACAGCCGGAATTTTGATGACTGGTCATAAGTACCACTCCTTCAGAATTGTCATAACTTTAAATAGTCACTGAATGGGTGACTGCAACCCAAGGGCCACTTGTAGTTAGACTATCATAGTAAACATTTGTGTGTCCACAATCCTGGACTGGAACATGCTTCTTTTCTCTTAAATCGATGCATTAAACTGATCTATAGAAAGTCCCTTAAGTTAATTAGTCTTCCCAATAAAATCCTTGAAGTTTCTTAGGATGGCAATCCTCAATTCCTGCATATTCTGCTACTTTTGCTTCTTCCTAATAAGATGGAGGCTAAACTCCCACGATCTGCTCTTTGAATGTAAAGAGAAAACTGAGAATTTCAGCTTGGAGAACTGTATGAGTTGCAAATTCTGTGACTTGCAGTGCCAGCGACTTTGGATAGTGCCAGCTTGTGAAGACATGTCCCAGATAGAAGAAGACCAGTGGAAAATCATCTTGCTTTAAAAAAAATGATGATTTGTACTTTTCCAGCAAGCAAATGAAAAAAACGTTCAGACATCTTGTCATCACTGTGATCCACCATTTATAATATAAAAGATGTTAAAAAGCATGACCTTGTCCTTAGAATTAAGGCAATGCAATCCAGTGATTCTGGAATCTTCAATCAGTAAAAAAATGTTTCATTCTGAAGCATTCATTTCTCTCCCACCCTTTCATGTTGCAAAACCTACTTGCATTTTTCTAAGAATAAGCCTAGTTAGGCATCTTTAAGGCTAAATTGCAATATTTGTGGAATATATATATTTGATCATAAGAAAGCTTTGTTAACTTCTCTCCTTCTAAGGAAACAGAAAATTATACATGGTAAAACATACCTATGAATTACTGAAAAATTGAATCATCTTTTTTAAAATACATCAGAGCATATTTTTATTTGAACACCCTGTTGAAGCCCTGACAAGGATTTTGTAGAGCACTATTAAACTTCAGTAAAAGTGCAGATAAATTTCCTTTTCCTAAATAAAGCAAGATGCTTAATTTTTGTGCCTCTATGTATTTTAACTGCCAGTTGCTTCGAGTCTTCTTTCTGAACAGAAAAGCATACACATACACACACATGTATGAATAAACAATATACCTACTACTATCATTATTATTTTCAATAAGTTATGTTTAAAGGTTTGATTGATCCTTAGAAGTCTTGTAGATTGGGGTGTAAATATTTGTTTTGTCGGAAAAGTGGAGTTCTGGTATTTTGAAATCTGCAGTTACCAAGTTGAGTTATTAGGTTCCTACTGGGTTTGAACACAGAGAGATCCTTCCAAACATTTGAAATGCAATCTTTTTAACTGCAGGAGGGACCTTCTTTTTGACCTTATGGATGCCCCATCTCACAGTTTGGGTAAGCAGAGTCAGCACATCATAGTCTTCGAAGTTTACACCTTGGAGCTTAATACAAAATGGGTCTTCATGATCCATACAGTTCATAAGAAATGTGCCATGCTGCTAGTACAGAATGAGTACATATGGGCAGCTGAAAAGATGGGCAGGAGAAAAGTTATGCAGTATTTCTTCTTTGCTTCAAGAGTTTGAGACAAAGAAGATTGATAGACAAGATTGAGTATCTAGAATTCTGCGCCCCTGTAATTTTGCTCTTCTCCAGTATTTGAGAGACACAGATCAGATGAAAACTTGCCTTCCTTTTTAATTAGAAACATGACATGGAACCAGCTTCAGCACATCTCTACAAAGATTCATAGAATTGAAGAGGTCATTTAGATTAATGAATTCATGTTTTTCTTAAACATTTCCTAAAATACAGAATCTGTCATTCTATATGCTGGGCAGGTCTTTCTTCTGAATGAAAACTTTTCAGTGTTTAAAAAGTACAATTACATCTCCACTTACTCATTTTGCCAAGAGACTAACTAAGCAGGCACAGGTCTTACAATGTCTCCCCTTTAGCCTTGGATTCCAGTACAGGTATTGTCCATTTTGCTATTCCTATATTCTATAATATATCTTTTTTTTTTATAAGAAGTTTTATTTTTCCAAAAACACAAACATAACAAACAAACATACACCACATAGATCCATATCAATTTCAAGTATGTCGGTCAGTCAAAAATCACAGTGCCTACCCCTCATTATTCATACTCAATATTACAAAAAAGAAAAGCTATAATCATTATTATTAATCCTTTATCATATTATAATCTCTATATTGTTTCAACAGTTCTATCTTTATATTCCCAAGAATACATTACCAAACTTTTTTGTCTAACCATTGGTAGAACATATTCCATATCTTATAAAACTGCTTTTCTTCTTGATCCCTAATTTCAAATGTTAATCTACTCATTTCGGCACAATCCAAAATCTTCTTAATCACTTCCTCCTGCGTAGGTGTCTTATCATTTCTCCAGTTTTTAGCAAATACAATTCTAGCGGCTGTCAGTACATTAACAATCAGATATTTCAGTTCTTTGTTAAATGTCTCTGGTACAGTTCCCAACAGGAATATCTCAGGTTTCAAGTCTATATGTTGTTGTGTCATTTTTCCAACCACATGTGGATTTTAGTCCAGTATCTTTTAGCATCAACGCAAGTCCACCACATGTGGTAGTAGGAGCCAGGTATCTGATGACATTTCCAACACTTATCCGATTTGTCCTTGAACATTCTTGCAATCCTTCTCGGGGATAGGTGCCACCTGTAAAACATCTTATACAAATTTTCTTTATATGCAGTTGACATTGTCATTTTATAATTCTGATCCCACAGTGTTTGCCATCTCTCTAAATCTATCCCATAACCAAATTTTTTCCCCCAAGCAATCATTGTTTCCTTAACCTGCTCCTCTTCCATTCTAACTTCTAATAGATAACCATAAAGTTTTTAAATCATTTTTTCATTCGTGCCCATCAAGATTTTATCTAATTCAGTTTGCTTTTTATAAATCCCTTCAGTCTTAACATCCTCATCATATCTAGATTGTACTTGCAAATATGAAAACCAATTCATTTTTATACCTTGTTCTTGTAGTGTTTGCATCGATTTGAGTTCACCCTTTTCATTTAAAATCTCTTCATATCTAACTGTTTGTTCCTTCTTGTATATTATTGCATATGAAAAAGCTTCAATAGTAGATACCCATAATGATTCTATAATATATCTTTTATTCACTATTCCTGTCCAGCTTTTCAGAATCATTCTTAAAATACGGTGACTAGGAAGTTGACACAGTATTCATGGTAGATTGTGACCAATACAGAATATAACAAACATTTGGAAACATTTTTCTAAATTTTTAGAAATTGCCATGGCGAGATGGGTGGCATAGAAATCTAATAAATAAATAAAAATTGCATTGCCATTTCAGGGCCTATGTTGCACTGCTAAATCTTATTCAGTATGTTATCATCTACAGCAGTATTACTCAACCTTATGTAGACTTCAGTTCCCAGAATTCCCCAACCAGCATATTGGCTAGAAAATTCTGGGAATTGAAGTTGACACATTTTGAAGTTTCCAAGTCTGATTTGACACTGATTTAAAGTGTCAAAAATCACTCCACACATACTATTTTCAATGCTCTACATTTATTTTTATGTTTTCTAACTTTTATTGCTTTCAGCCAATTTCTCTAACTCAAGATCATTTTGAATTTTGATTCTGAATGATCCCATTCTATTTAGTGTAATCTGCATTCCTTCCCCTTTCATTATCCAAATCATTGCTAAAAATTGCCAGATCCTTTGGCTATTTGGTACCCAGACTGATGTGGAACTCTTGATGAACACTTGTGAGTACAATTTTCAAGCTCTTATGATCCATCTACCGGTAATAGATCCAAGATGAATACATAAAGTATGATTAAATAACACACAGTCATGCCCATGGGACATTAAACCAGAACAGGAAAGTTTCAGATAAGAACTCAGACAGTTTCGTTTCAAGCTCCTTAAAAGTTCATTTGCATGCTTATGGACTTGGTTATTTAATGTAACATAAATTACAGCAAAGCCTACAGTTGGATTTACATCTTTTACAGTAATTTAATATTTGATTAATCAGTTTTTTTTAAATTTGGTACCTCAAGTCATTACTGACTCCTGACAATTGTCTGGGCAATTTCTCTGCAGTTTTCTTGGCAACATGCCAATAACTTCTCCCTAAGCTGAGAGGAAATGGCTGGCCCAAATCTTTCAGTTGGTTTTGTGCCTTACAGAACCAAAACTCACAGTCTCCTAGTTTCTTCCTTGTGCCTTAAAAATCTACATCACACTGTGTCTCTTTTTAAAAGGAGCAAACATATAGCAGTTGAATATTTGACCTAAGCTGCTTATATCAAAGTATGGCACAAAATACTTTGACGTTTTGACACAGATGATATTTCTTATTAGAAGTTACAGTCCTGAATGTAATGTAAGAGACAATGTATGTAAATAAGACTCATATTCAACCCCTCCCCAAGAAGCTTCTAATTGCAAACCAGACTGTGCTCATTGTGATTTGGGGTGGAAAAAACTTGTAGGAGATTTTGGCTGGCTATTTCTAACATCCATGTCATTGCTTCAAGAGCATTCTTGCCAAAAAGTCATCCTGCAAGAAGCAATTGGGTAATTGTGTTCAACACACAGATACAAAAGATCCTTGGGGCACTGTAGGTAGGACATGTGACAGGCAGCTCAACACTTCTCCATCCCTTGGATGAAAATAATTCTTTTAAAAAATGGATAGTATGTTGCCCAAAACATTTTCAAATGAGAAACTGCAAGGAACCATAAAAGCTATAATAAGCACGTCACAAGTTTGGATGTCATTTGGAAAGGCAAAATGCCGTCTTCTTCTGTGCTAGCGAACCCTCCCATTTCTTGCCTTCCGTGTTAATCAGGGTAATTAATAGAGCTCAAGGAATGTTACATTCAACTCATTTGCATTTAGGCGGTCCCACTCTTCCTTCCAAAGAGACAACAAGATGTTATTATTGTTGGCATTCTTGCTAAAAAGCTGTCAGACTTTTATTTACTCTGAAGTACAAAATGTTTTGTGCCTTGGCCACTTGCCTATGAATGTGTTAATTAAAAAGCTTCTACTGCCATAGAAACTACTCCGAGTAAGGTTGCAATGATCCACAAGAGCTCCCCAATTGGTAGGAGTTGGTGGGGGGAATGTCAGGAATCGAGCAGAATGTTGCCTTCAGAACGCACCAAGTTCGTCTTTCCTCCACCTTCAGAATTAATTATGGGAACATTCTTGCTAGTTCAATCTTGCAAGAAATTCTATTGCGCCGTTCTAATGGCTTTGGTGGAGACTCTCCCATTCAACCAAGAATTGAAGTCAGTCTTCTTTTTATCCCTTCTACAAAAGACATATCACTAAAGTGAACACAAGAGAGAACTTCTGGTGGGGAGTGGAAGAGGCTGCAACAGAAGTATTGGTTGGCTTCAACTAAATATGGTACTCATTAACATTTCACCCAAACAAGCTCTCTTTCTGTTTCTTGTCTCTTGTTTCCCCACTGTCCTGGTCATTTGTTCCCATTCTCCTCTGAACATACCACCCTTCTGTCTTTTCCAGGTTCCAATACAGTATCTAACTTTTCAAGCCCATTCTGCCACTATGGAAGTACAAGACATCCTTGTCTTACAACCAATCACTTAGTAACCTTCAAAATTACAACAGACTGCCCCTCCTGAAATGTACTTAGTTTCAAAATTCCAATGTTCCCCCCCCCCATGGTCAACTAGAATTGGCAATGAGCTTGCATTTATCGCCATTTGCCGCATCCCACAGTAGTCATTGATCTCGACTTTACGATATTTTTGCCAAAACCTGACATTTATTTGGGGGGGGTTGGCAAACAAGCCCCATGGTAAACAATAGGTTCTCCTAACGACCATTGCATTCACTTTACAAAAAGATTGCTGAAAAGGTCTGGTTACATGGTGTCCCAATTTATAACCATCACAACTTATTACCATAGTTGAGAACTACCCGTATCTTCCAGTTTTGGTCAGCAATACCCACAAATCAGTCCATAGGTTCTTTGTCTCACATTAGTGAATTCTTCTGCCCTTATGGAAAGTACATTGAAAACTTGAAGAAATCGTAGTATGTGGGTAGCACATAACATACGTTTCATGTACCTGAGCAACCTACCTTTTTTTATTTCCACCCAACACTACCAAAATCAAAACTCTGAAAAAGGTCTAAGGTGCGTAAAAAAGCAAGTCCTAAGTAAAGTCTACCAATTAATAGCTAATTATACACGAGTGCAGCCTAAAGCTAGAAACTGACTGAGATTCTAAGCAACCCAAAACGAATCTCCTAGGAAGCTTAATCCTATTAAAGTAAAAGTAGAGAATTTGGAAAACCTAATCACATCCCTTTGAGTGGTTTTTATTAATTAAGCTAACTGCATTTTGAAAGAGAAGGTTTTATATCAGGAGGAGACTGCATGCAATGAACAAGGAGTTTTTGGACATCAGGTTGACAGTGCTTCTGAAATTGGATAAGCCATCAAAGTGGACATGTTGCATTAATCAGCATTCATTCCTCCTGAAATATTGACATCACACAAATTAAACTATGTAGGTCAGGATAACTCCATTTTGCTTTCTTTTTCAAGTCATTAGCAAAATATTCCAGATTGTCAGGAGCAAAGTTGATAGATCTTTTTTTATTAAAAAAAATCAGTAAAATATTTACTTCCATTTTAATTCAGAACTTTCTTTAAATAAGCAGTCCTGGTATGTGCAGTTTACATAGCTATAGTTTTGTATTCCATTCCTAGGAGTTTGGGAATGGGAAGCATAATGCTACAGTGGTTCTTCTCCTTTCTCAGAATCAATTCCAGTCAGTTTGGTGGGTAGGGAAGCTTAGCCCTAGCCTTCTGCTTTGCAGAGTGTCTCCATGCTCCATCCTCTCTCCATTCCTTCTAACATCTGTATGAAACTCCTGGGTGAGGTCATCAGTTAACACAGGATGAGGTTCATCTGCCCTGGGCTGAGAGGTGATACTGTCAACGTTCTTTCCCAAATCTGGAGGCTGCAGAAATCTAAATAGGAAAGGTTTAACCCAGCTCTGGCAAGCTGTAGATTTTTAGGTTTTCCAGATAATTTTCCAGATTTGACTCTGGCTGGAGCTGGGTAGGTGTGGCCAGGGTAGGTGTGGCCAGCTTGATTTCACTCGTGTCAGGGGCGCCTGTGGTGGCCCGATGTTCTGCCAGCGAAAACAGGCTCCCAAGCTCTGTTTTCAGCTGTGACAGCCTCCTGCAACCCTCTGCCAGCAAAAATGGAGCTCCGTTTTCGCTGGCAGAGGAACCTCAGGCTAGTCCTTCATTGTTTCCAGAGCAGCCCCATGGGCCAGTAAGCACCCTGTGGGCCGGATCCAGCCTGCGGGCCTTGGGTTTGACACCCCTGCTCTAAAATATTATGGTATGCAAGGTTTTATAAATATAGGACACAGGCCAAGGAAAGAGCCAAAGCAACTTGAATTGTGCATTTGCTATAACAGTAGGATGCCCAGTCCTGTTTTGCTTCTTTGCTGTTTCAAAACCCTATCATCTTTCCTTTGGCAGAATAGACATAATGGTTGTAGGCACAGAGCTGAAAGAGTGAGGGAAATTACCCTGAATGAAACAATGTTCCTTTTTACCAGCAGGTAAAATGGCAATAGATTTTTATTTTATGCACAACAGGTCTTCCAAATTGCTTCTCCTTCCTGGGGTGGGGTGCCTAACATGCAATTGCTGGAGAAAAGCCCAGATGACAATGAGGAATCAAGGTTGGTTTCCCTTTCAACAAGCTAGGGAAATTGACAGGAGTCAGTTTTGGGAAAAATATATATATCACAGTTGATAGTTTAGTCTGGAAACCTGGAAGACAAACCATTGGCAAGTAATTTCCTTGCAGTTCAAATAGCCAGCGCCATTCTTTTATGCGTACATCAATAATTTCTACATTATTTAAATCACAACATATTTTGGATTTCTTTTTCTTCTTTCTTTTCTGTACATAACAGTCAATGGAGCTAGGATGATTCAAGAACATTAGATTTTAAAAAATAACTGGAGGAGGGGGAAGCACCCTGTGCCTCTTTTCTTAATAAAGCTGCATTAAGATGCCAACACTGAATTGTAATCTTTAGATTTGTTATGATTACGGAAATACTGTGTTTTGTTGGAATTAATAGATATAGACTTTATTTTATGTGTGTAGCTATTTGTTTAAATTGAAAGTACATGGTGTTTTATTATAGACATTCAATTATAGACATACTTAGTTATACATGTATTTCTGGAATTGTTATTATGATGCATGTATGGCCTATATGTTTCATTTAGAATAAGGTATTTATGTGTGTGTGAGAGAGAGAGAGAAAGAGAGAGAGAGAGGGAGGGAAGGAGAGACAGACAGACAGACAGACAGACAGACAGACAGACAGACTATTTGACGGGTATGTTTACCTTTCATATTTTACTTTTGTATCTGATTTTTATTAAACTAAAAGAACTGATTTTTTTTAAAGTCCACATCAAAATTTGCAAAATCACCTGCTGTGCTGTGTGATAGGAAAGACCTGGCACTTTGATTTTTCTTTCTTTTTGCCTCCATGCTAAGCACATGGAACCACCTTCCCTAGGCTGGGACCTCCAGGTGAATTCCCAAGAGGTTGTTTTTCGAGAGGTTTTCTCATCTAAGAAGCAAAACATCTTCAAAGAAAAACAAGGAAGTCCAGTTTCCTCTTGAAAAAGCAGTCCAGGTTATGGAACAACCATAACCTGGATTACTGAAAATCTCCATAGGCTCTAGGTATATTGGATGACAATCCCATTACCCAGCTAGCAAGGCTCAACTGAGTGATAGGATTGTAATTGTTTAGGCTGAAAGGCTCACCTTGACAAAAGCTGAATCTAAAGTCACACTGATTTTCCCTTAAAACAATAAAAACAAACATGACACTTTCACTCTTCTATCCACTCAACTTGCTTGCAGAGCTGATTCCCTTTGGTCACATTTTATGCATGCATTTGTGTAGTTTTCTTTTTAAAAAAGTTTACCATTATCTTCTTCCTGTTTTTCCCCATTTTGACTTCCCATCTATAGCCTTAGCTTTCCTGATGGTCTCTTATACAAGCACTGATCAGGTCTGATTCCACCTAAACTTTCCTCTTGATCAGCCAAAGTTCATAAGGGTCCCAGGTATGGATCTGCAAAGTTTAAACAACTAACCTTTTTCCTAAATGTACAAAATTAATAAAGATATGAATAAAAGTATCTCACAATGAACCTTCAGAATCTAAGCTAGCATAAAAGCACTAATGCAAATATCTGTGCAGCAAACAAAGGCTAAATATAGGCAGAAAGAAAAGAAGATCATATAAGTTGAGCACTAAAAGATGAAAGTCATTTAGAAAAAACTGAACTGGCTTTTCCTCCCACGTTTTGTTTTCACAATCATCTTCTGAAGTAGATTTCGTTAAGAGATAATGATAAACCTAGTAAACATCCGGACTGATTAGGGATATGAACTTGAGATTTCTCAAACTGCGTCTGGGGAGGAAGGGTGGCCTAGATCCAGGGGTGGGCTTCAAAAATTTTAGCAATGGGTTCTCTGCCCGGTTGCTAGGTGGGCGTGGCCATGGTGGGTGTGGCCTAGTCAGCCTCCTACATGATGGGGGGGACATTTTTGCCCTCCCCGGGATCCTGAGGCTGTCTGGAATCTGGAAATGGGCCCGTTTCTGGCCTTCCTGAAGTTCCAGGAGGCCCATTTTTCACCCTCCCTGAGCCTCCATGCGTGCCCTGCACTTACCTGCATCTAAAACGGGCCACGTGGGGACTCCTGGGAGGGGCGGGAGTGGGCAGGGCCAGCCAGGAGTGGAATTTGGGGGTTCTCAGAACTGTACAGAATCTTAGCTAGAGGGTCTCCCAAACCCCTGTGAACTCCCATCAGCCCACCCCTTCTTAGATCAGAGGTCCCAACCCAGAGTCCATGGACCAGCACTGGGCCGCAGCATGCGAGAAATCGGGCCACACAAAAAAGCGAAGCTCCCTCCACAGGATACAGACAGCACACGAAACCCCATCCCTGCCGATCCATGGGAAAGCCTCTCTCCACAGAACCAGTCCCTGGTGCCCAAAAGGTTAGGGGCTGCTGGCCTAGAGGCCCTGGACATTCTACTGAACTACAACTCAGAGCAACCTGGTAGAATTACCAGGAATTGAAATTCAGCAACTTCTGGCTGAGGAGAAAGACTCCTCTGCTTTGATTATTCTATAGAAGTTCCGTCTGTGCAAATTTTCTCATCCTGCAAGACAAGCTGTTCTTGTCACTGTGTCCTCCTACACACCTAGACATACATAATAATCAACCCACTGTAAGTCCAGATGGCAGGAGGATCATCTAAAGGAGGCAGCAACTGATTCCAATAATCATCCGCAACTCTCACAGCCAGAGGATCAGGTCAGGCAGAAATCTTATCTTGGTTCGCTACCTGGGGGGGTGCAGGGTATAGCTACTGCAGATGTCACTGCTCCCAGCCACTATAGCTCTTGTCTACATCTGGGGTCGCTAGCTCTCCAGAAGGGACTCCAGACTTCAGTTGCCAGGTGAATTCTGATTGTCATGAACCGGGCCAAGCCAGCTAGATATGATCCTTGTCTTATGAAAATGTGAAGCAGATGCTTTTGCAGGTTTTCAGATTCCTATGAGAAAGGCTGCAGAATGCATGGATATTCATTGCTCGTTGGACAACATATCTGCAATGAGATGTCCAGGTTCAACACAAATGTCATTTTTGGGTAAATTCAGGGGCAACTCCTCAATCGATCTATGAGCCAGTTGTATTCAGTGAAACCCTATGAGATCATTTAATTAACTTGATAGAAGTAGTGTTCTGAGTGCTGTAAGGGTGCCAGCTAATCAGAGAACTGGTTGATTATTTTAACAACAGTTTTATTGGTAGCAATCAGCAGGCAGCATCTTCTCCGGTAGAAAAACAAAAACGAAGTTCATTAAGTTGTGGACAACCTTCGTATGACTCACTCCGTCTTTTTCTCTCCCTTTCTCACAGAACTGAGCAACTAGAGTGCTTGCCTTATGTTTTACCTCTAATACAGGAATTTTGGGGCACCTGCAGATCGAGTGGCAGAAGAGTTTCCCTCTCAAAATCCAGGTTGAATGTCTCTTATAATTCAATCCAGAAGAGGGGATTTGCTGGTCCTCCATGTCACACTAGACCCGTGATGGCAAACCTATGGCATGGGTACCAGAGGTGGCATGCAGAGCCCTCTCTCTGGGCATGCAAGGCGTTGCCCCAGCTCAGCTCTGCCATGCATGTGCACATGTGCCTCCCATGGGCCAGCTGGTCTTTGGGTCTCTGCCGTGCATGTGCAGGGGGGACACACAGGGGTCATGCATGGCAGGGCATGCATGTGCATTGCATTTTGGGGATGTGCACAGTTTGGGCAGTTGGCACCAAAAAGGTTAGCCATCACTGCACTAGACTATAGCATTTGCTCTACTGATGATCCTTCTGATTGTTGGCTGCTGATCAGAATTTAATTCCAACATCCAGAGAACACAGAAGTCCCATCCTTTCTTTTTGTTACTTGACATTCCAATCATCTGGCAAGATTTCCATTATTCAGCCAAACATAGTAAAGTTGCATCAGGAAGCACATCAGATAGAAATAAGCCATTGACAATCTTCCAGGTACAGGTAGTCCTCAACTTACAATTCATTTAGTGACCATTTGAAGTTGCAACGGCAGTAGAAAAAGTGACTTATGACCGTTCTTCACACTTAGCACCATTGCAACACCCCCGTGGTCACACGATCAAAATTCAGCCGCTTGGCAATTGACTCCTGTTTATGACGGTGACAGTGTCCCAGGGTCATATGATCACCTTTTGTAACCTTCTGATAAGCAAGGCCAGATTCACTTAATAACCATGTTACTAACTTAACAACTGCAGTGATCCATTTAACAACTGTAGCGAGAAGAGATGATAGGCAAAAAGTGGAATATAAACTGGAATTTTTCTTACTCGGATACAATACAACAAATACAACAAAGAGGTGATTTACTTAATAATACATGTGATCACTGCTGCAAGGTTAGCTTTTGCTCAAAAGTGGAAAGATAAAGGAACTCTCGATGAAGATGAAGTATTAAAAAAAGATTTGGACTTGCACTGAGATGGAGAAATTAACTTTGGAGATGAAAGACAAAGACAATACAAAATACTATAAAGTATGGGATAAATTCTACCGATGTTGGAGAAAAAGGGAAGGATCTAGAATCAAAAGATAGGAAGGTTGGCAGAACGGATGGTTAGAAATAGAAAATGTATAAACGTATATAAAACATGTACTTTATGCCGTAATATGAATGACAAACAGGATTGTCAGGACAACCACATCATGTCCAAGGTTTTTAACAATTTACTTAATAAAACTTTAAAAAATAAAATTAAAAAAAAAAACAACTGTAGCCAGAAAGGTCATACAATGGGGTAAATGTCTTAACTTACTTAAGTCTCCCTTAACAAATGTCTTGCTTAGCAACCTAAATTTTGGGTTCGATTGTGGCTGTAAACCGAGGACTACCTGTAATGCAGAATCTCACCTCCCAACATTGCTGAAGAAATATTCAGGTCCAGTTCCAAGCCAGGAATAAAATGGAGGCTGATTGGAAAGAAAGTTTATTCTGTTTATTGGTGAATAGAACCTACACACACAAAGAGTGATGTTTCTGGGACAGCTGACAAAATGGAGTTGAGAGTGGGTGGGTTTTTATACCTTCTTTGGGCTTTGTATTTGAGCTTTCTGATCCTGTGCAAGAACATGTCCTTTAGTATTCTAATGGCTGTTGTCAGATTCCTATGGTCATGGCTAGCTCTACAGGCAGAAGGGGAAATGCAAATCCTAGGTGTTTATCTGAGTTAATCTTGTCAACTTAATTGCTTATCTGGAGTTTCTGTCTGGCCCAGTCTTTCTGAACAGATTACCAAATCTGCATTTCTAACAGCTGGCCTTCTCAGTTTCTGCTTGGGGCAGGGAGACTCATGCTGGTTTCTGTCTCCCTTAAGATTTTTAGGGGAAATATTCTATCCTGCCTTTTTAATAATACCCAAAATATTTCATTCTCTAGGAGGATGGGTGGGTGCTGACTTTCTACACCATTCACTATAATTCTGGCTGCCAGTACCTCTCTTTCCATAATGTCTGAAAGGCCATCATACTCTTTTCCTCTAACAAATAAGCCCCATTGAACCCAATTAGACTAACATCCAAGAAAACATTTTTAGGGCTCTGCTATAAATGGCTGTTTTCCATTTTTGTTAACAATTCTGATAAAATGTAATAATAATGCTATCTGGGTGCATAATACAGCTGGGGTTTTGAGACATTGGACTTCCAGTGGCTAAAACTGTCAGCAGGAAGCAGAAAATAAACCACATTTCTTAAAATAAAAGCTTCAGATTATCAATCTTCAAAGATTTCCCACTGTGCTATCTCAGTCAATGAAATTTCAGGAGTGATTCTTTTTTCTTATTACATCCTAAGCAGGGTGCTATTGACCAAGTAACATCTTTGAAAGCTTACCAAGCTGATGGCATTGAATGCTGCCAGGTCTTAGAAGGAAGGAAAACAATTCTGGCTTCCATCTTACACCCTGTTATTTACAAAGGATTCAGATTTCCTTCTAAGTTGATATTTTTAAGGTCCAGAATATCATCTTAGAGAAACTAAAATTGTAAGGTGAATTGGTCACATCATATAGTTTTGAACTAAGAATCAGTTATCCTTCAACAATTAGTGTGTGTTCCCAATGTTTTGAGATAATTGCTTTTTAAGGAAAACAAAAAAATGCACAGCTTGTGAAAAGAATCGACAAAATTGTATTCAGAAAAAAAACATTGGAGGATGAAGTGCTGTATGCAATGGCATCTGCAGGAAGAATCAGTTAGATCAGATTGACCTAAAATCCATCCCTTCGAATATATGTTGTGACATTGAATGCACTTCCATAACTGTTAGAAAATCTGTTTATATACAGCACTACAGAGCTAACAAAGATTACAGTCACCATGTGCTTTACTGCTCAACTGTTTAATTGTTTAACTGCAACAGGAAACAGAGCAAAAGAACATTGTGTGTGTGTGTGTGTGTGTGTGTGTGTGTACCATAGATCTAAATTTGTAAACACTGCCATCTACTGGCTGAATTTTCTGTAGTTGTTGCATAAATATATATTCCAAGGATTCCAACAAAAATGTATGGGGTTTGTGGAACAATAGCAAAATGCTATATTTGTTATTTTGGCAGAAACAATAGAAGCTGTGAATACCCACATGTGCATGTGAGCATGCCTGAGACTGGGACTCTGACTGAACAGTGATTAGTGGATTACTTTTTATGCTAATTAAGGAATGTAGAGATTTATTTACAGCAATACAATATAGAGATGGACAAAGCCTACCACCTAACTGTCTACAATCTATCAGGAGAAAAGTTAAGCAGCATGTGCTTTTTATGTATTTATGCTCGGAAGCAAAAAGCAGAAGGAAGTACCTTGGATTAGCAGTCTTAACAACCTAATCTATCTAGACAATAAGCAGGTTTCAGTTTTCTGGAAAGAAAACCAATAAACTAATTTCAAAAGTTTGACTGGAACTCTAGTTTATTGATATACACCCATGTGACACAATCTTGAAAGCCTGGCAGTATTTTTTATTTTTTATTTTGGTGCCTCCTTCTCTTGCCAAGAAGTTAAGGCAGAACCTGAAATCTGTTTTTTTCCCCCTATTTTCTTTATTTCCCAACCTTAACGTGTTTTGGCTCACATTTTTGTAACCGTTACTGAAATAGTTTCTCCAAGGTTATCTCTTTGCAGCACACCAAGCCAAAATAAGTGTAGATAGAGAGTAAATAACTACCCCCAATCTGTACTCCATTGACCCTTTGTGGTCAATAGGTCACCCATTACTGAGAGTTCTGAATCTGGCTGCCAACAAAGAATGTTTAGAAAAACAGTGAAATTGCAATTATATACATCTTTGAACCTGCTATTAAAAAATTTGAAATCTTTGTTTAGTAGAAGTTGATTGATTGATTCATGATTCTTTGCAGCTACATAGAAAGGTAAAAGTTTCCCTCGCACATACATGCCAGTTGTTTCCAACTATTCGTTGCTCATCTCCATTGCAAAGCCGAAGAGCCAGCGCTGTCCGAAGACATCTCTGTGGTCACGTGGCCAGCATGCCAAAGGCACACTGAACGCTGTTACCTTCCCACCAAAGTGGTCCCTATTTTTCTATTTGCATTTTTAGATGCTTTCGAAGTGCTAGGTTTGGCAGAAGCTGGGACAAGTAACAGGAGCTCACTCTGTTACGCGGCGCTACGGATTTGAACTGCTGACCTTTCTGATCGACAAACTCAACGTCTTAGCCACTGAGCCATCACGTTCCCCTGCAGCTATGTAGCTGGACCTTATTCAGGATGATAGTGGAAATGGAACCAAACAAGTCTAAGATGGGTGAAATAACAAAGAAGAAAAACGAAAGGAATAAAACTGCCCATCCTTATTTTAGATTACATTGGATGCAAATGAAGCAAATCTTTTTCACGTAGGCAGGGTTTAAAAATAGTCAGAAGATGTGAGGTGTGTAATTTCTCTTTACAATACCTGGCTCAAATTTCTCTGTTTTTTTTTTAAAAAGCCTAAAATGATGAGCCTTGGTGGCTCAGGCTGTTAAATGCCTGCTCTTAAGATCCAGCTGTCTACAATTACTGTAGGCTCGAATCCCACCAGGCTCAAGGTTGACTCAGCCTTCCATCCTCTCGGGGTAGGTAAATTGAGGACCCAAGATTGTTGGGGGCAATTAGCTGACCTTGTAAAAATGCCGCTAAGTAATAAGCAGGCATATACAATGGAATGAAGGCTATTGCTGAGCACACTGGGTTATATCCCAAAAAATTGTAAGCTGCCCTGAGTCTTTGGAGAAGGGCGGCATATAAATGTAATTAAAAATAAAAATAAAAATAAAAGCAAGATCATTTACGAGATCCAAAGTTACCAGAGCGTAACCATCAAAACAACAATTCAATTTGATTTTAAAAAATATATTCTTTGCACACTTTAAAATGGGAAGTTGGCAGATGCCAAGGGAAATAGGAGATCACCATTACCTGCAGCCTTTCGTAATAGGTGGTTTCTAATGAATGAATGAGATGGAAGCCATATTTCCTGGTTGTATATACAAGAGTCATTTCTTACTGTTTTAACCCAGAAAAGATTGTCCCACACAGCCTTAATATACTAGGCCTGCCACTGAGAAAATTTGTATTCTACTGTTCTTCAGGGTAAAAATAGTGAGAATAATAGCAGCTATGTAACAGTGCATGCCATCAGGGGGTGGGGGTGGGGGAAATCTCTCCTGTTGCTAGGTTGTTTAAATCAAACATTTGCGGTTGCAGAGAGCACAAGGATGAGTTTCGCTCCCACTGACTTCATCATTACCATTGTCAGTCAGGGATCCAAATCATTGGAGAGCTTGCAAATATAGCAGATCCTTCGCTTCATAGTCTATCCCAATATGTCAATGGTCAGGTGGGATGGCTGGCTGAAGGAACCCAGCAGGCACAGACCAAACCTGCCATCCCATGACACCTAGAATAGCCTGTTATCCCATCCACCCAAGTTTCATCTGGGATGGACTTTCATACAATTCAGGCATTGGGCAAAGAACTCTTCATTTACCCAGGCATATGAATCATGCAGTGGTGGGATTCAGAACATTTTACTACCAGTTCTGTGTGCATGGCTTGGTGGGCATGGTGTGGCTTGGTGGGCATTGGCTTGGTGGGCAGGGCAGGGGAAGGATACTGCAAAATCCCCATTCCCTCCCCACCCCACTAACCTGCTTTCCAGCTGTGTTCTCCTGTGCAGGGCAACAAAAGACAACCCAGCCAATCAGCTGGGACTTGGGAGGCGTAGAATAGATGGGGGTGGGGCCAGTCAGAGGTGATATTTGATGGTTCTCCGAATTACTCAAAATTTCCACTATCAGTTCTCCAGAACTGGTCAGAACCTGCTAAATATCACCTCTGGAATCATGGCAGCTGTTTCATTAATTGTGTTCACATTTTTTCTGTTGTAATTATTTTTCTGACATTTCCCCCCCTTTTAAACAGGTACTTTTGCTTTTTTGCATTTTAATCCATTGGAAGCCATCCTAGAAACTAGTTTAAAAGTTCCACCAATGAGTGTCTGGGTTGTATGTGTGTGTTTGGATAGCGCACACTCACGCACCAGTAATTAATTTGTTTTGCAGAGCGTAAGATGTGAAATCCATTCCTTTCCTTTTCTGAAGTACAGAATTTATTTTGAAATGGAGGGTTGCTCTTTGCACTGCTACAGAAAAGGTTTTCACAGAATTCCATGTGCTGGTTAGACAGTATATAGTTAGTTGGGAATGGGAGCTGTCCCCTTAAGGGAATGCTTCATGGGAAATGTAGTTAATGCCTCATGGGAGATGTAGTTCATGTCATGTGGTCACATCTGTAATCCAGATTGGTCACTATATTGACCCCTGGTAGGGTTGGGGGGAGTTTTGGTCATTCCTACCTGGACCCAGCATCGTGCTGGAGTCTTTCTTTGCTGTATCATTATGGGATGAAGATAACTATCTTTTCACACTATGAAGATAACAATGCAAAGATTGGACATTAGATGAATCTCAACATAACTGTGAGTTATACCTTGAGGATGCCTGATATAATCCAATAAAGAAACTTTGTATGGAAGCCTTTGTAGTGTTTAGCTCTTTATCCCAGGTATTTTGGGAAGATAAATATTGCCTGGGACAAGATACTCCAATCTCCTCACATCTTTTCTCCTTTTCCCTAGACTCTTGAGTAACATTTAACTGCAGCTTCACTGTGACTAAGGGTGCCACATTAAGGATGAAAAAAATTGCACTGCATTTCTGGCCATCAGGTCCCTTTTGCTATTACCACACATGGGAAACCTCAGATAAGCAGCATTTCCAACCCAATCAGCACATACGATGCTTTGCACAACGTGTGTTTAACAACTACATGAAGGCATGGAGTGAAGCCGTTCAACAGCAGGGGTACTGATGAAACCCAGCTCTATATCTCTGCTCAGACCAATCAAGCAAGGTTCAGCCTTTGTGTCTTCAGACTGTAACGTCTGGATGGGGAAGAACGGGCCTTCAGCTCAACCCGAATGCCAAAGCCAAATGGCTTTGATTTTTAGGGTCTGCTGGATTTGGGGATTCCTCCCTCCTCACCCCCAGTTCTGGATTGAGTTGCACTGCCTTTAGACAACTGGTGTGAAATTTGGTGATCTCTTGGATTCACAGCTCCTGCTCAACCAGCAGAAAGCAATTGTAGTCATGACAGCTTTTCACAAGATCATGTTAGGTATCCATTGCACCCTTTCCAGGATCAGAAGGCACTGCATGTAGTTCTTCATGCTTTGGTCACCTTCTGGCTGGATTACTTCAATGTGCTCTACATGGGGTTGCCCCTGAAGAACATCTGGATGTTGCAATTGGCCCAGGGTGGACTGGCAGAAACAATTATGGGACTGCCTTGGGAAGGCCACATTGCATCTTTGCTTCATGAGCCAAGCTCATTGGATCCCAGTAGACTTCCAGATGCAATTCAAGTGCTGAGTGTCAGTTATAAAGCCCTTATGGCCTAGGATTGTGATGGTGAACCTATGGCACATGTGCCAGAGGTGGCACTCAGGACCCTCTCAGTGGGCACGCACATCATTGCCAGCTACTCTTCTGGTTTCTGCTGCGCACCAACCAGCTGGTATTCGCATGAAAATGGCTTAAAAACGCCCAAAAAACAGGCTGTTTTCAGGCCATTTTCAACATGAAAAATGGACTGTAAACTGCCCCAAAACAGCCTGAAAATGGCCCAGAATATGGCCTGAAAATGGCCAAGAAACAGGCACAGAAAAATGGCCATTTTTGGCATGGAAAACAGCCGGGAAACTTCCCAGAAAAACAGCCTGAAAAACGGCCTGAAAATGGCCAAAAAACCCCAGGCCATTTTCCAGCCATTTTTTGGACCATTTTCCATGCCAAAACCAGCCTGAAAACCGGCCTGAAACTGGCCCCCAAAACAGCCAAAAAACAGACATGCATGCACCAGCTATCTGGTCTTCAGTTTTCCAGCACTCTGGCACATGCACATGCACGCACATTCCAGTTTGGGCACTCCGTGCCGAAAAGGTTCACCATCACTGGCATAGGATAAAGCTATCTGGAGAACCACCTCTCTCCAAGTTGTCTCTATCCCTGCTGTCAGATCTGGCAAAAGGGATGTGCTCAGTGGTGGGATTCAATTTTTTTTATTACTGGTTCTATGGACGTGGCTTGGTGGGCGTGGCAGGGGAAGGATACTGTAAAATCTCCAGTCAGAGGTGGCATTTGCCGGTTCTCCGAATTACTCAAAATTTTCGCTCCCAGTTCTCCAGAACTGGTCAGAATTTGCTGAATACCACCTCTGGACATGCTCCAGATCCCACTGCATATCAGAGGTGGTGTTCAGCAGGTTCTGACCACTTCTGGAGAACTGGTAGCAGAAATTTTGAGTAGTTCGGAGAACCGGCAAATACCACCTCTGACTGGAGGTTTTACAGTATCCTTCCCCTGCCACACCTACCAAGCTATGCCCACAGAACCAGTAGTAAAAAATTTTGAATCCCACCACAGGTGCATATCCCCTGGTAAGGCCCTAGAGAGCTGGGCTCTCCTGTCATAGGGCCAGGCCTCAGAAAGATGATTCCTCTTGAGGTTACATTAGCCCCCAGCATTTCTATTCAGAAAATCTGAATAGATGTGTTTATTCTGCCCTTTTAAAGCCAATTGGACTTCAGTGGCAGTTGAACTAAATCTGGCCCATCTCTGGAAGGATATATACACTGAAGCAGTATTTAAAAGTGCCAATCTAATACTTAGCTTCTTTGAGCAGGGCTGATGTTTAAACTTTCATGGGCTTTTCCTTTTATTCACATTTACATTTTTCATGATAAAGAGTTAACGCAGCCTAGAGTCTTGTCTCCAAAAGGCATTAAGCCAACAGAGCAGATAAATTCAGAAATATTAATAGTGTTTCCATTTAAATATTTAATATCACAGCGAAACACTGATTGTTACTTATTGGTTGCCTACGAATTAGGTTTACCCTATTGGCTAGCCATGGTGTGCAGATAAACTAAACCCCAATCAAGCTTTTTTTTTTCCTTCATGAACTCCTGCAAAACTTTAGAAAGAAGATAAAGTTAGCACATTCCATCCACTTCTTGGGCAATACCCACACAAGCAAAAATGCATTAAAGTGTATGCACACAGAATTAATACAACTATCGGAGCCGTGAAATTTACCAACCTGAATCATTACTTATGTAAGACATACATTTCTCTTTTTTAATATTGGGTCAGTTGGTGTATAGTGGTTAAATGGATCAGTCTAACAACCTGGAGACTATGCCAGTGGTGGGATTCAAAAAATGTTACTACCGGTTCTGTGGGCATGGCTTGGTGGGCATGACAGGGGAAGGATACTGTAAAATCTCCAGTCAGAGGTGGTATTTGCCGGTTCTCTGAACTACTCAAAATTTCCGCTACCGGTTCTCCAGAACTGGTCAGAACCTGCTGAATACCAGCTCTGCTTCCAGTCCCACCTCAGGCACAAAGTCAGAACTTGGACCTCTCAGTCCTAGGAAGCAGTCAAGGGCAAACCATTCAATAATACTGCCAAGAAAACTTCAGAGATTTGTCCGGAAGTCAAGACTGGAGTAAGCAAAAGAAGAAAAATTGCTGTCAACAGATTTTTTTAAAAAGAAATTTTAAGTGAGGCAAGACAATTAATGGAACAAAAAAGCTTTAAATAAACTTCTGCGGAATTTTACACAGACATATAAACTTATAATGGGATTATTATAATTTCCTGCCCTTGGGGCTGCCCTTGAAACTTTGAGTGATTCAAAATGCAAGTGTTAGTATTATGCCTCCTGACCACACTGCTTGTGGCACAGCTGCATTAGTTTCCACTTTGTTTCTGATTGTAACTCAAGATGTTGTTTGCGAACTTTAATACTTGTTCTGAGTGTGGCTCAGAATAAGGTATTTAAGAGATCATGGTTTCCAGATAGATTTTGCCTGTCCGGCCTAGATGCCCAGTGAAGTACAGTGGGAAGGGAAACAATGAGATATATACTGTGTGGAAAATCTCTACCTGCCTTGAGCTGCGGATGCCTCTCATTCTTTATAGTCTTCCAACAGGTTATAAAAGCCAGGCTGGAAGACTTTCAGTGATTGACTAATGTGAAGACTAATGTGAAGTATTAAGTCTTGGACTCTGACTTATGATTGATGATAAAAAATTCTATACTTTTTAATGGCTTAATATCTGTGTACTACCTAGAAACTGTTTAGACAGAGACAGTAGATAAATTGCAAAGGAATAGATAGACAGAAAGATAATATTTTATGGAGCAAGAAGACACAAGTCCATATCATGCCATCTGTGGAGAAAATGGTAAAATTTGGAAACTTGGAACCATCCAGAATACAAGGAGCTAGACCTACTGGAAAACTTTGGGTCTATTTCAGATTAAAAGGTCCAGATTGTTGATACTCCTCCATCCACCATTTTCTCATTTTAAATCATTTTTAATCAATTCCCTGTGGGTTTTTATCTTAGTCTACAACCTGGCAAAGCACCTCAGTGCTTCTGACATGAACAGGATTGGACCTGGCAAATGAAATCTTGAGAGAAGACCCGAATATCCTTTCAATGTGAAGTCTTTGGTGGGCAAAGATGCTCCAGATCTGGGGTGCTGTATCCCTCAGCAGCTTTTTAAAGGAACAAAGCTTTTTCCTGGGCTCTCAAAATAGTTGCACAAGCTCAGGGTGATACATAGATAGGTTCAGGAGGTATTGAGAATGCAATAGGGTACAACTATGTGTACCTTGACTTGGGATTATTTATTTATTAGATTTTCATCCTGCCTTTGTTATTTTTAGACATGTTTTCACCTATTGTTTTCTCTTGTATTAAAAAGTACTACTCTATCTTATCCATCCAAAAATTGAACTCTGTTTTAGGAGGTATACATGGAGGAGGACAATGGCCCATGCTTCCCTTTAAAAAGGGAATATTGGTGACATAGGTGTCAACAGGGGAGGCAAGGGCAGGCAAGTGATGAAAAGTATGTGACCACATTGCAATGCAAGTTCCACACCTTCTGCCATATGACAAAGTATATAAAATAACAGAGCTTGTATCTTGATAACACGATGCAGGTTTCTTTTGGCATCAGCACCATCACAGAACAATTACTACATCTTGGAAAAACATCCATTTCAACCTGCCAGTCTTGGGGCATGAACTCATGGTGATGAGTTCCATATCAGTGCAGAACCCAACTAATCCAATAATCGATAGAAGAGAATATTTGTGAGAGAATAATCCAATAATCATTGTGTCATTAAATCCTACCTTTGCTGACTGACACATAAGTGTCCTATGTTTATATTATCTTATGGTGTCCATGCATACTACCAATCCACACGCTCTGGATATCTGCATTCTTATAGTTTCTTGCCTGCAGTCCTTCCAATTTCTTCAAGCTTCCTTGGAAAATCAACCTTCTTTTTTTAATTCATATTTATATGCCGCCCTTCTCCAGAGACTCAGGGCGGCTTACAATTTTTGGAGCACAACCCAATGTGCTCAGCAATAGCCTTCATTCCATTGTATATGCCTGCTTATTACTAGGGTTTTTTGGCCCCCCCAAGCAGCATTTTTTACAAAGTCAGCTTATTGCCCCCAACAATCTTGGGTCCTCAATTTACCTACCCCGAGAGAATGGAAGGCTGAGTCAACCTTGAGCCTGGTGGGATTCGAGCCTGCACTAATTGCAGGCAGCTGGAACTAAGTGCTAGGTGTTTAACAGCCTGCACCACCAAGGATCCTGGTGGGACCTGGGAGAGAAAAACAGAATATATATTATGCATACTAACTGCAGACTCAGCTGGAGAGTGGCATCACCCTTAGTCCCCATCATTCCCTCTTTGTAGGAAAAAGGTTGAGACTTTCCTCTTTAGCCACTCCTTTTCTGCTTCATTTAATTATCAATGCACTATTTAAAGTTTATTTAGCATTTGTATTCTAATTATTTTATTGTTGGCTGTGTCACCCTCAGGTAAAATGACAGAATATAAATCACCCGTAAAATAGAAATAAATAATGAATAAGAATAAGAATAACCAAAATGGAGCCAATGACAAACATGTGGGAAGCTTCAAGCAGGGTGCAAAGGTTCATAATTATGGGAGAAAAACGACCCAAGCTATTCCCTGTCCACACAGAGCTGCATAACAGGTCCAAACACCATAGAAACTTAGTGTGTTCATGTTTACAATAGACTGAAACTTTTCACTCCTAGAATGATTCTGAAGGATCCTCCCATTTGGGGGAAAAACTTGAGGAAGAGAGAAGCAAAGACCTGCACAAGGTATCCTATGCTCCCAGAGCCAACATGCTCAGTAGCAACCTTCACACACATTTGGAGAATATCCAATGCATACAATAATGTCATAGACTTCCTTTCTTTGGGTTCACCCAAATCACTCCCAGGTTGTGCAACATCAATTTGGCATCCAGTAGCTGTGATTTGGTGTTATGATTTTCCTTGAATTTTCATTAAAATAAGCAATCAAATAAATGCATCAAGCATTAATGAGCCGTGATGGCGCAGTGTTTAGAGTGCAGTACTGCAGGCTACTCCTGCTGACTGATGGCTGCCTGCAATTTGGCAGTTCGAATCTCACCAGGCTCAAGGTTGACTCAGCCTTCCACACTTCCAAGGTGGATAAAATGAGGAACCAAATAGCTGGGGGCAATATGCTGACTCTGTAAACCACTTAGAGAGGGCTATAAAAGCACTGTAAAGCTGTATATAAGTCTAAGTGCCGTTGCTAAGGGTCAATGCACTGGTTTTGACCCTCAACACATTCCTGTTCCAGTGACAGAACACTGTCTTGAAATATGCTGTCTATTTATGTTGAGGCCAAAGGATCAGTTTTAAAAAATGTAGCTCTAAGGACAAAAAATATTGCCCAACCCTACAATACAGTTGCTGAAATGTTACTTTAAATAGATTTTACAAAGAAATCATTGTTTTTTATTCTTCAGCTAGTCCCATTAAACAATTTTATCCCTGTATCCTTCCTCCCTCCCTCCCTTCCTTCCTTCCTTCCCTCCCTTCCAGGGGTGGGAATTTTCAAAAATGGATATCTCTGCCTGGGTGCTGGGTGGGTGTGGCCTAGTCAACCGCCTGCACCACAGTGGGGGGGTGCTTTCCTCAGCCTCCAGGAGGGCAAAAACGGCCTCTCTGGGCCCCAGAGTCTCTCTGGAAACCGGAAACAGGCCCATTTCTGGCCTTCCCAAACTTCCGCAAGGCCCATTTTTTGCCCTCCCCAAGCCTCCACGCATGCCCTGCATTTACCTGCATCCAAAATGGGCCGTGGGGACTCCCGGGAGGGGCAAGGCAGGGTGGGTGGGGCTAGCCAGGAGTGGGATTTGGGGGTTCTCCGAACTGCACAGAATCTTAGCTAGAGGCTCTCCTGAACCCCTGCAAACCTCCAGCAGGCCACCCCTGCTCTCTTCCTTCCCACCCTCCTTCCCTCCCTCCCGCCCTGTCTTCTAATGCAGGGCAGTTCCATTTAAAGATATTTCCACATGGGGCCATAAGCTTTTGATTTAATTGGGTTGAGTAAATATTTTATTCTAGCATATCCATACCATTCAGTCCATATTCAAGTACAAATAATTTCCATGGAAACAAGGAGACTTCCTGGAAAGTCAAAATAAATCTACATGGCAGTTCCAAATGGCTTTTACCCTGGCTGTTCAATCATTTTCCTTAGGCAAACCGGTGAAAAATGTGTTTATTACCTAAATTGTTACTAAAATAGGGGTTAGCCCTGCTGGGAAAAGACAGGAAAGGAATGAAGAAGATTAATTCCCTGTTCAGGTACCACCTGTGTCTGATACAAGCATTTTCCATAACATATCAGACTGTGATGCATTACCTTCCATACCATGATTATATGAACAGAGTTTTTGAAAGAAGGGTTCCCAAAGAAAATGCATTTTTGAATGGACTTTCAATTAGCATGCGCCACTGGATACTTTTCAAAAAAAATTACATACTACATTGCAATCTTCTAAAAATACCAGAGAGTACACAGCTCAGTTGAAACTGGTCCCTAGGCCATAATAGAAAAATTTGGACTGAACACTTTCTCTTCCATCCAATGGTCAGAATTAAGAAACCTGGAGCAATGGCAGAAAAAAATAGATCTGTCAGTTCAGTTCATGATTTCTTTGATGAAAGAGAAGATCCGAGGCAAATAGAGAAATGACTGGGCAGGCTTCAAAGAGAGGGGCCAGCAGAGTATTTAATTTCCTCTTCTTTCCCTTCACCCATCCTGTGCCTTTCGTTGTTTCTGCCCAAAGTGATCATCACATCACATCATCTCCGGGGGTGGGATGAGTCTGCCTATCGAGATGAGGGGACTGGTTGCTTTCGTGGTGTGGAGACTGTTTGTTATGTATGCAGAGTTTGAATTGATTGGTTGTTCTTGTAAAGTGTTTGAAATGATTGGTTAAAAAGTGTGGGAAAACCCTGCACTCTGATTAGCTGTCAGCCGAGGCAGCCGGCTATATATAGCTGCCTCAGCTAAGCCAAATCGGGTCCGTTCTGAGCTGAAGTCACTAATAAACTTAAGAGCTGAAGCACTCAGTGTCTGCCTCTTCATGCAAACTTAACAGAGACAATAACTTGGTCCTCAACAAGGAGCTTATAGTGGACTATAGAAGGAACAGATCAGACTTCCAGCCCTTGCTTATCAATGGAGACTGAGTGGAGCAATTGGTCAGTTTTAAGTTTCTGGGTGTTACCATAAAAGAGGACCTGACCTGGGGTGCTCGCATTGGTCAAAAGGGCCCAGCAGAGATTATACTACCTGAGACTTCTCAGGAAACAACAACTGAATGTAAACTGCTGGTGACCTTCTACCGCTGCACCATAGAGAGTATTTTAACTTACTGTACCTGTGTATGGTTTGCCAATTGCACAGTGGCAGATAGGACAGCACTCCAGAGGGCTAACATCATTGCTCAGAGGATCATTGGTTGCCCTCTCCCCTCTTTGGAAGAGCTTTATAGCTCCCACTGCCTTAAGAAAGTTCAAAACATTCTCAAAGATCCATCTCATCCTGGGAACCCTTTTTTTGAACTATTACCATCTGGCAGATGGTACAGAATAATAAAAACAAGGACAAATAGGCTGAAAAACAGCTTCTATCCCAGGGCAGTAGCTCATCTGAATTCTGCTGTATAGTGCAATATTAATACAATATTGGGTTTTCAATTCAATTGTATAGAATGTGCTGGATGTGTGTTTGTGTTTTATTTTTATAGTTATAATGTACACTGAAGATGGCATTTAATTTCATTATACGAGGTGCAATGACAATAAAGTAAACTAAACTAAAATATTTTCACTGCAGACAGTGGTCAGCCCATCTGTAGGTTCATAACCATTGGTTGCAAAAGTAATTGTTGTGCTTTAAAGTTTACATTGTGTTTTTCCATGAACTGTGCAAGATGCTTTACTGACAGAAGAAAACACAAACATAATAAAAAGCTGTGTGTTCACTAACAAGCTTATTACCATCAGAGCATAAAAATTAAGCTTGCCTTTCAGAAAAACAAATTTAAAGGTAGCCATATTGGTCTCTGGGAAAAATTTCAAAGTCATAAGACTTAAACGTATTTGTTAGACTACTAACCCATTTGGTTCAAGATGGTTCATTTAGTTGTCCAACATTTTCAACTGGCCAGATTTCAGTAAAAGGATGGATGATTGAGACTAAATGCACAGGTCCTGGTTATTTGTGGGACCAGCTATCTCTAATTTTACCTGCCTTCCAAATATTGCATATATCATCCCCATCTACCAATAGCAATAGGAATAGCATTTAGACTTATATACCACTTCACAGTGCTTTACAGCCCTCTCTAAGTGGTGTACAGAGTCAACATATTGCCCCCAGTAATCTGGGTCATTTTATTCACCTCAGAAAGATGGAAGGCTGAGTCAACCTTGAACCTGATGAGATAACTGCCAAATTGCAGGCAGCCGGCAGACAGCAGAAATAGCCTGCAATACTGCATTCTAACCAGTACATCACCATGGCTCTTTGTTCCAAATTCTTTGTTTAATGGTACAGAATGAAGGAAAAATCACCCACTCTTCAGCTTTTCAGCTTAGCTTTATTTTTGCTAAAAAAAAGTTTAAAACCAATTGGAACAACCAAGGGTCCTAACTCTATCTACTAAACAAAGACCTAAACTCAACCTTAGCTCTTCTGTGCTCTCCCAAAATCCTCTGCTGCTATGCAAAGAGTCCCAGTGACTTAGTCCGGAGAGCACAAGTTTGATTCACTGGACAAGGTTCAACTTCTCTATAGCACCCATTGGGCTCCACTTTACTCTCCCAGAAGCCTCTGGTGCTATGCAAGTGGTCCCAGTGCCTTGGTTGCCAGCCTGCTAGATTGATCCACTGCACATAGTCCCACTTCTCTCCATCTCACCATGAGCTTCTCTTAGCTCTCCCAGAATCCTCTGGTGCTGTGCAAATAGTCCCAGTGACTCTATCCCCAGGCCACTAACTTGATCTGCTGGATGGATGCCCCCAGTGAGTCTAGGGATTATTCTTTACCCTACAATAGCACGTTTTAATGCGCTTTTCTCTATGTTGCTCTTTTGTATCTAATATTGCTCTGCTATATGCCTTTTTGTATACAATTTTCTCTAATGAATATGCCCATGCAGAAAGGCATTCAATTAAGTATTTACTACAAAGCTACAATTATCAAGTATTCTATCAACCTGGATATGCATATAAGATTTAAAACTCAACAAATATCATGAAAAATTTAACAGCTATTATTTGCAATATTTGCAACAAAAACAGAGGATAAAAGCAAACATCCCATCTAAAAGCTCAGAATAAATAAAAACGTTTTCACTTATATCAAAACCGGAACTGAGGTGACACTTGGGGAAGGAAGTCACAGATGGATAGCCCTGTCAAGAAGACCTTTGTATTTTATGTGCTATTTCCAATTCAGGGAGATATGAAGCAGGATTTATGCTTCTGTCATGATTGCAACCCATCTGGAGTTTTATAGCTTAAACTTTGGTGTGATCAATTTTGTTCTAAAACAGATTGGAAGTGAGTATCACCCTTTCAAAACTTGGCATACCATGCCCTCATTGGCAGACCTTAGTCCGAAATCATGCTGTTATATGTTGCACTAAAAATAATTTCCAGGCAGATTCTTCTCTGGTTAAGAAAATGTACTTCATCTCGCAGGGAAACATTCTTTGAAATGTATAAAATCATGACAAGCAATCATCAGCAGTCTGTATAAAATCATGACAAGCAATCAACAGCAATCTCCAACTGAAGTCTTTTAACTCTATAAACTAGCATAGTCAGTGTCCAGGCTGGGAACGATTTATAGGAGCTTCAATCTAACAAAAGGTTGGTAAAAAAAAGATGGACAGAGAAAAACCTTCTCATCATATGCTAAACTAGGTTTTCAGTAAACCTAGCATGTTGCAAGCAGTGGTGACCCCATGGTTAAGGCAGCTGAATTTAAAAGCACCCACATTCAGCTGTAAATTTACGTATTTTCAATCTTAGCCCATCGTTGCATCCAGTTTGAGATAAAAGTGCTATTCTGTGATTAACACTTCCATCAGTCTTCCCAAAAGAGAGTTGGGAGGCTAAAACAGTTACCAGATAGTTTCATGTTTTTCAGATTTGTTTTTCAATCCTCATTAGCATGTGTAGTGTACGCGACATGATATCACACAAGACTGCTAGATCTGCGTATTGTATTTATGATTAATGCCAGGTTAATATCCATGTGCCATATTGTGGGTACATGCCCACAGAGAGAGAAATTTGGGTGGAGGGGAGAGAGGAGTTAGAGAAAGAATTGGAATAATTAAACAAAATGTGACTACTGTAAATTCAAATGGCTTTGACTCCAGAGCTATTGATGGAGCAATCTTGCCAGTGTAAGATCAGTGGAGAAAGACCTGAATAAGCAAAACTGGATTCATTCCTACATACACATGTCAAGAATGCATTTTAATCTAAGCTGAAGGGTTTTTTTTAGCACACCGTGATGATGACTTTTCCAGATAAATACAGACCATGCTGAACCTTCATCTTTAACCCCATCTTTTAAAATTATGGTGTTATAAAATTGCTCAGTAACATGGATGACTCAAAAGTATAGAGTTCATCCGAGGAACAACTGTTCCTTTTTTTATTAGCAGACGAAAACTGGCATATTGTGGTACTGCCTACTACAGAGATTTGGGGGATGTGTAGTTTACTTCTCCCTCCCCCCTCCCTGGCCTTCACTTAAATTTTATCTGATTCTGCCCCCTAATGGTTATCGGTGGCTTTTGCTTAAAATTCATTCATTCCAGGAACAAATGCGTGGGAAAGATTTAGTCACGAATCATCTAAAAATACCTAGTACATTATACATGTTACTTTAAAACTTCAGTTTGGGGGGTGGGAAATCAGTGGAATAAACAATCTCCTTTATTAGTGCATGAATGCTATCATCTTTCAGGATACATATGTGCGTTGAACAATGGCTTTGGTTTCACTTTAAAATTGAATTTGTACGGATGGGTCAACGGTACCACACATGTTCTGTTTAGATAATAATGCGTGCATCACATTAACAGAATTGGAAGAAATGTTATGCTTGCCTAGGACACACATTTCTTTATTTCCAACATAAGATCTTTTTTTTAAAAAAAATCGTGATTTGTAGCTTTAGGCTGAAATCAGGAATATATCTGTTCACCACATGCCCGGGATGGTGCTGGTGAATTACATAACATTTATTTCACCTCTCAACAAAACAGTTTTAATTCTTTGTGAAAATGTTTACATAGTGTTTATTTTATTCAGGGAAATGGAGGGAACAAATTGGGCAGCGCCTCAAGAATTAACTCCCCTCCCTTACCAAAGATGGCCACTTCCACTCAGAAATTTCCCGGTTCTCATTAAAGCTTTTTCTCGCTTATTCATGCCTCTACTTCCCCCTCTGAAACAGCCTGATAGGTTGTCAACTTATCCAAGCTCTGCTGTCAATCTGAAGAAGGATCCTCAATGGGGAACTGTGGAGGCCATTACCTAATCATCTGCTTCCATTTGTTGAACTGTTCTTCTGCCATTCAAGACTATAAAACAGCCATCTGAGATGGAAAGAGATGGCTAACAAACAGCCTAAGGTATGTAAATAGGATTTTCTCCCTTGAAGGGTGTGCATTCTTCATTGCTCCGTCATCTACTGAGGTGTGCCATGGACAATAATAGCAGTGATGATAATAGTATTTCAAAATGGCATGTTGAAAGAAATGGAGTCGTCTCTACTTGAAAAAAAAAATACTAGTCTCCCAGCATTGAGGGTTCTTTCAGTAAAAGTAGACTCTTTCAGGCCCCAACATCAGGAAGCAACTAATGGGAAAGACAATTTGTACCTGAAGAGCAAACATTCAGGCAACCATGACATCATGGTAACAAAATAATACTAATTTTTTATTCCTGTTGAGATTTTTGCAGTCCAAACTTGAAGTCTTTTTTTAAAAGAAAGTTATTCTTTTGCTTTAATAAAGAGAAATAAAGGCTGTGGGAAGGTTACAAAAAAGGAAAAACCAAAAAAAGAAAGGGAAGGACCAAAAACTTAACATGCAAATTGCAAGATAGCTCCATTTTAAAATTCAGCAACTATCTTTGGCCACATGGAATATTATTAATTAGTTTTTCTGTTGCTGTGCTAGAGAGCCAGTTCAGAAGCAGAGAACAAATGTCTATCATTAATCCAGGCTTGTAAATATAAGATGTCTCTGTCCTTGCATCACCTAACAATATTCTGCTCAGTTCCATACTTGCTGGAGCTATAGTTCTTTGTATAATAATATGTTCGAATATTTTATTTATAATTAAAAGTCTTTTCACATGTTTAAGTCATATTACACATCCCAAAATCATATTAACACATTAAGTTGACATGGATCCACAGCAGAGAATGCCCATAAATATCCTGTCCATCATTGTATTCTTCTAGAATGAAGTCAATTCTTTCTAAACATCCTGTGAATTACCTATGTCATTAAAAATAATGTCTCCTGGCATTAAGATAATCTTAAGAAATACATTAAATATTCCTTAAAATATATTAATCTGAAGCATGTGTTCATATGAAATGTTCTCTTTATTTCAGATTTCTCTAAATAACTAAAACCCACCTTAATGATATTCTTTAATACCCTATTAGAAAATAATATAGCTTTTGAAATCATCTGGCAGATAGTACAATCTTGATAGTGACTCAAGATATTAGACATGGCCAGGGCATTTATATACTCAGTATATGAATATTCTGTTATTTTAGATAATCCAAATTCTTCTTACACTACTTCTGGTAACCCTGCCTTTGATGAGATCTCTGCATAAAGATGGCTATTTATCCATGCCAAAATGCAAGAAAGGACAAAAGAGGGTAGTGATATACATAAAGATGTTATTTTATCAAGGAGATTCTGGAAATATCATCCAATATAAAACATCAAGACAAAATACAGAATACTTCACTACAAAAAAATAATAATCAGACAACCTGGGTCCATGCTAAATTTGCAATGCTATTAAAACACAGATTCACCTTTGTTATGGTTCTTTAAATTGGATATGTATTAAGCATGGCTACCCTCTTAAAAGCTTCAGTGAGCTAGGATAGAGACTTTGGGACTAAGAGTTGACTTTTACTTCTTATAATTCCAGTAACTGACAATGATTTCTTAGAACCGTGAAGGCCAACACATCTAAAGTGCATCAGACCAGGAAAAACAGGTACAAATGGATGTTGTAGATTCAATCTGAAGGAGTACAACACCAAGAAACTATGTTTATTGCAACAATCATTGACTGGCAGCTTTCCCCCATCCCCCCAAAAGGACCCTTGAATAATGAGAAATCAAACATTTTATAGATGATGAGGGCTACAAGGGTGGAGGGGACTAATTAATTGATTGATTGATTAATTATCTAAATCAAACCTAGGGATCTGGTTGACGGGCCAGTATGGGGAAGCTAGGCAGATGTTTGTTGCTGTATTTGGGGGTTATTTCAGGAGGGCATCTGATTGGGGAAGCTTATTGTTTAAGGAGGTGGAAGGTTAAGGACAATCAGGCTGATTGAGGATGGAACAGTTGGGATTTCTCTAGGTTGCGGTTTCTTCGTTAGCTGCTTTGAGCACTACTGTGCGGTGGTGGGATTCAAATTTTTTTACTATCGGTTCTGTGGGTGTTGCTTGGTGGGCGTGGCAGGGGAAGGATACTGTAAAATCTCCAGTCAGAGGTGGTATTTGCCAGTTCTCTGAACTACTCAAATTTCCGCTACCGGTTCTCCAGAACTGGTCAGAACCTGCTGAATAGCACCTCTGCTACTGTGGGCTGGCGAGGAGGTTTCTATTCTTTAGTAAAATGGGATTTTGCTGGGAGCTTTGTCTGCGGGCAGGGAGGGTCAATTTGGAAATGATAGATTTCGAATTAGGATGAATTTGGTGTTGTCGAAAGGAAGGGAGGGAGGGAGTTACCTCCATTTTGTTTGTTAGATTTGCTTTCTCCACTACATAGAAGCCTAGTTAAACAAGGCCCCATCCCATTTATAATAAGCTTTTGCTACTTACAAATCTATGGACTGAATCCACATAAAATGACTAAGCTTTTTCTTTGGCAATGATTAATTCTTACTATATTAAATAATCTATAGGCCACTCTTGTCCTCCACAACTGTGCTTCAAGTGTTACGGCTGTATAAATCTAGAGGATACTTTGCCAAATATTTTTTTACATCTGTTTTGAATGGAAACACAGGAAAGCTAATTAAATATCATACTGACTTCGGGGGGGAAAGAGAACACCAAGAGTGGTGAGAATTATTTGGGCTCAGTTCAGTGGTCAGAAATTGACAGCTAAATTGTTGCCAGAATTCTTGCACTGTGTGTCTTTTTTTCTATCTATTATTTTAGGCCTGATAGAATGGGATCATTTTCCTTTATCTTTTTTTTTCTTTTTGTAAATCCATTTTTCCTTCACTCACTCCCACCAGCTCACACCATTTAGCAAGTATTTTATTCAAGGCCATTGTTGATTCGCTTCTGTTTCTTCTTATGGCTTTGGAGTAACTGTTTGAGCCAATGTTGCCTTGGGAGATTAGGAAAAATGCATTTTAAAATGAACAAATAAATCACATCTGTAAGGGAAATAAAGGGATTGAATTGTGCTTTATCTAAGAAAAGGCTCCAAAAATTGATTCTTGTATTAGAGAAGATGGGAACCGGTTTCCAAGCTCAACCAAGCATCACAGGTGCTGCTCCAACCAAGTGGAACAATACAAATCATTTCACGTATGTAATACGTATTTAGCCATTTCTAGAGGGACTTTTTGTAACAATCCTTGTGAGGTTGGAAAATGTGTGATGTCCATGGAGCTGGCAGCAGGTAAAAGAGGCAGAAAAATCCTCAGCAGCCAGGGGCTACACTAATACAGGAAAGGATCAAGGAGCAGAGATGGTGAGGGATTTCAGGGCAAGGCCTGTTTTCAGGAGATGGAAAGCTTGATTGATTTGCAGAACTTGGCTGACCTTGGCTGATTGCAAAAGCTTAAGCAACAGCCCTCTTAATACTTGTGAGAGGGACTATTGGGAAGCCAGAAGAAGAATGCACCTCTGTATTGCTGCCAGGACCTGTCATCTTCCAGAGTAGAGCTCAATTTAAAGGCATTTTTAACCTTTTTTTTTTTAAAATGCTAAGCCTGTGAGAAGCCTATTTTTATTTTATGCATTTGTTTCCCACTCACCTTTCAGGAAAGAAGCTGCTTTGGTAATTAAATGAACAAAGAAACACTTGTTAATTTTTTTAACCTTTTAAAAAATATTTGCATCCTTTGAAGCATAGACATAAGATCTGTATAAGGAAACCTTTGCAGAAGGGAAAATTAAATCCACCACTATGTCCCACAACATTCTGCAATCCAGGTTGGCAGATTTTACATTATATTTTCAAATAAAGAGTAATATAAGAGCCGCGGTGGGGCAGTGGTTAGAGTGAAGTACTGCAGGCTACTTCTGCTGAATGCCAGCTGCCTGCAATTTGGCAGTTCAAATCCCACCAGGCTCAAGGTTGACTTAGCCTTCCATCCTTCCGAGGTGGGTAAAATGAGGACCCAGATTGTTGGGGGCAATAAGCTGACTCTGTAAATTGCTTAGAGAGCAGAGGTGGTATTCAGCAGGTTCTGACCAGTTCTGGAGAACCGGTAGCCGAAATTTTGAGTAGTTTGGAGAACCGGCAAATACCACCTCTGACTGGCCCCGCCCCCATCTATTCCCTGCCTCCCGAGTCCCAGCAGATCGGCTGGGTCTTCTTTTGTTGCCCTGTACAGGAGAACGGAGCTGGAAAGCAGGTTAGTGGGGTGGGGAGGGAATGGGATTTTGCAGTATCCTTCTTCTGCCACGCCCACCAAGTCACATCATGCCCACCAAGCCACACCCACAGAACCAGTAAAAATTTTTGAATCCCACCACTGGTTAGAGAGGGCTGTAAAAGCACTGCTAAGCACTAAATGCTATTGCTATTGCTTTCCATTAGCATAATGGAGACTCACAAGAAGTATTTTAACTAAGCCAATCCTGAAGTCCTCCGTGCTACAAACATGGGGCCTTCTGCATGTCCCACAAACAGAAGAATGAAGATGCCTTGCTAAAGTGGTCTTTAAAACTGTGTTCCTTCATCATATCCTCCAGCCCATTGAGGAGGAAGTTTAAGTTCATCTTTAGCTGTTAAGTGTTTTCCCCTCTTCTTCTGACACTGCTGTGTCTAATTTTGGCTCAGGACATTTCTTGTGAACTCTCATCTTTCATCACTCAAACCACCTCCTAAGAGACTGAAACTTGTCTGTCCTGCTGGGGACCATCCATTACCTGCCTTTCAGGTAACCGCCAATTACAGGCAGACTGGTGAGTGTCTGTCCTCGGAACAGGTACCACTACTTTTATGCCTTATGAATGTATCACTGCTGCCAAATACACATACATGCATTTCATTCTTGCAGGATTTTACCACTTTTTATTTTATTTTTTTGAGTAGGCACTATGGAAGAAGGCTTAAAAATAGGCTCAGATTAAACTCTTTAATTTCTTAACTGGTTTGAATGAAAAATTACAAAGTTAAGCATATAAAAGTGACATTTGATTGCAATATCTGCCATTTCAATCTTAACCGTGTTGCCAATCCACCCTGCTCCTTATGTGTTGCTCTTGGCCTCATCCAAGTTCATTTCCCAGTTCCTAAATGGTATCTTATTCTCTTATTATCTAGAACTATCACTTTGCTGTCCATGGGTATAAACTGTTTAAATTTTATTGTGCTTAATCAATGGAAAGCATACATATAAATATACTATACACATATAGCTATAGCACTTACACTTACACACCACTTCACAGTGCTTTATAGCCCTCTCTAAGCAGTTTACAGAGTCAGCATATTGACCCCAAAAATCTGGATCCTCATTTTACCAACCTCAGAAGGAGGGAAGGCTGAGTCAACCTTGAGCCAGTGAGAATCGAACTGCTCAACTGCAAGCAGAAGTACCCTAGCTTCATTCGAACCACTGCATCACCACATATGGATACTCCTCAACTTATGACTGATTGCTTAGCAACTGTTGGGAGTTACAATTTACCTGAAAAAGGGGATTTACAACCCAGATCCCAAGTTTCAACCATCAGATGCCTTCCCCCATAGCCATGTGACCACACTTTGGGTACTGGGTAACATGGCTGCATTTATGGTCATTTGCAGCATCCTGCAGTCACATGACTGTATTTTATGACAGTTTTACCAAAAACCAGCACCTACTTCCAGTTTCCAGCAAAATCACACCATAGAGAACAATTGTAACTACTGTGTTTGTTTAATGACCATAGCAAAACAAGTCATAAAATCAGGTCAAGCACATAGCAAACTGATTTTACAAAAGTTACCGACTTAAAACCATAATGAGCACGCTCCAGGATGCAAAGACTGCCTACATATATACATACCTGTATACACACAACACACACACACAAACACAGAATTTATAAATTCAGTTTGGATTTTATAATAATAGTAAAATACAAAAAGAAAACTTTAACCACAGTGTCCTAACTATGTTACAGTTAGTTATGCCATAATCTTCATCTTCTTTACTCCTTTGTCATTCAAATGTGGACAGAGTACACAGGTCAACAAGCCATTGCTATGAGCAAAGTATAGTTTTCTCCATGAGCCTGCACTTAAGCATATGTCTAATATAACTTCACCTTAGTGAAAGTCTGCATCAGAGGTGGTATTCAGCCAGTTCTGACAGGTTCTGGAGAACCAGCAGAGAAAATTTTCAGTAGTTCGGAGAACCGGTAAATACCACCTCTGGTTGGCACCGTCCCCATCTATTCACTGCCTCCCGAGTCCCAGCTGATCAGCTGGATCTTCTTTTGTTGCCCTGCACAGGAGAACGGAGCTGGAAAGCAGGTTAGTGGGGTGGGAAGGGAATGGGGATTTTACAGTATCCCTCCCCTGGAGTGGGGTGGAAATGGAAAATTTTACAGTAGCCTTCCCCTGCTATGCCCACCGAGCCACGCCACACCCACTAAGTCACACCACACCCACAGAACCGATAGTAAAAAAAAATGAATACCACCACTGGTCTGCATATTCACCTGCCACCTCATAAGAATTAGAACTGAATCAAGTGTTGCCTCTACAGTATTTTGTGTGACAGTGTTAAATTATCTGTTAATGGCAATGATTCTCTGTTGCCTGTTGAAACAGCTTATTCAATGCATCAGACTCTGCTCAATTCATCTCCTTCAATGGATCTCAGTCACAGCCTATTAGCAGCCAAGAATCAATTATGTATAGTGGGGAATGAAAGATGCATATGATTTAAAAAAATTAAAAAAATAGATATACCAAAATTGCCCTGCAATTGAATTTAAGAAAGTAAAAAAATTACTATGGTTCATAGAGTGGCGTTGCAGGTCCCTAAAGTATATTACATAACCACTTCCAAGGGCAATGAAAAAAGCAGTTTTGGAGAAAGAGACCTAATCTCTAATATTCTTACTTAAACTTGATAGAAAGTTGTACCTCACACCTGCTAGCGCCCTGATATAAGATATGAAAAAGGTGGATTTAGATTGGGATTGGGTGAGTTGTCAAGAAAAGATCTACAACTCTCCCAGTCACCAATTCTACCCCCATCACCATGGGAGATTACTTTAATAAGGAAAATCATCCAAATCCCTAGAAAAAGAAGTGAACGAAAAAATAACTATGTGAGATTTATTTTAGTGCAGTGGTTAAGGTGCTAGACTAGGCAACTGGGAGACTGACTGGAAGATTATGGGTCAGTCATTCTCTCATCACCAAACCAAACTCACAGAGAAACAGGGAGAAAAAGCAATGAATAGGCCACCTTGATTCGCATTCGTTGTAAAATAAAAATAGCACTAATATAGCATTTTAGGATTCAGAAAATACAGTTCATAAATATTACCTTTCTTCTACCTGACATTCTCTGGATGCATTAATCAACAGTTACTGAACTGGGCTGAACATCTTTAAAGGCCTTGGTGGCTCAGGCTGTTAAATGCCTGCACTTAAGATCCAGCTGCCTGCAATTAGTGCAGGCTCGAATCCCACCAGGCTCAAGGTTGACTCAGCCTTCCATCCTCTCGGGGTAGGTAAATTGAGGACCCAAGATTGTTGGGGGCAATAAGCTGACTTTGTAAAAATGCCACTTAGTAATAAGCAGGCATATACAATGGAATGAAGGCTATTGCTGAGCACACTGGGTTGTATTCCAAAAATTGTAAGCCGCCCTGAGTCTTCGGAGAAGGGCAGCATATAAATGTAATTTAAAAAAAAAATGGGACAGTACATTGGGGGAAAAAATAACCTGCTTAAGAGACCCTAGAAACAATGAATTTTCTTAGAAGATTGTTGTCATAAACTCTTCAGAGTTTGCTGCAACTACCAACTGCTGAGAATTGTATTTAGCAACAAACAACATTTAGGGATCATCCATGCCCCATTCCCATGTTAAAGGCCATAATTGGAAAATGTATGCTACTGTATTGACTTGAAAATAAAGTACATTCATCATGCTCTGCGATAATTTTCTTTTTAGCGAATCCCTAAAATTGCTTACCATATTTTAGCATATAATGAAGAATAATTCAATCTAACCCAGAACTTCCCAGCTCACAGATGAAACTCATGCAGTGCAATCCTGTGGATAGTTACTAGACCAGCCGTACGATAAGATGTAAAGGCTATCTCAAGCAGCAAATACTCACAGATCTGTTCTCAATCTCACCTTCCTGGTTTGGCCAAGGGAAGGCTTCTTTGCCAAACTCTGTTTTAAATATATTACAGACTGGGAAAGTCCCTTGATGAAATGGTGAATAAGTAACAGATGTTGTAAGCCAAAGCTACAATCAGTGGTGGGATTCAATTTTTTTTTACTACCAATTCTGTGGGCATGGCTTGGTGGGTGTGGCTTGGCAGGCAGGGGAAGGATACTATAAAATCTCCATTCCCACCCCACGCCTGGGGGAAGGTTACTGCAAAATCCCCATTCCCTCCCCACCAACCTGCTTTCCAGCTCCGTTCTCCTGTGCAGGGCAACAAAAGAAGACCCAGCCAATCGGCTGGGACTCAGGAAGCAGAGAATAGATGGGGGTGGGGCCAGTCAGAGGTGGTATTTGCCAGTTTTCCAAACTACTCAAAATTTCGGCTACCAGTTCTTCAGAACAGGTCAGAACCTGCTGAATACCACCTCTGGCCACAATGCATGTTTGTACAGCATGGATGGCAAACTCTTTGGCTTACCCAGGTTGCACTAAGTGAAAAGAAATACATTCAATATATAAAAACACATCATGTCAAAAGTTTACTATCTTGTGGGGCTGCGTTACTAGCTGTCTAGAGGCATGGGTTGGACACACCTGCTGTACAGCATCTACAGTGCCTCCCTTAACCTGGTATTGCTGTTAGGTGCAATGAGATTTCTGCTCCATCCTCTCTACTGAAGTAAGACTGAACTACCAATTCAGTCATGCTCTGGGTATACATTTGTAGTGGCAATGCAGAAGATGATTGCATTTCAATGAGTTTAGTGGCATATTTTGATTTCTCCTTCACCTTAAGAAAATTTTACAAGTTTAAGGCTGTGCAAATATTTACAGACCCCTCAGATCCCGGACATAAACTGTTTCAACTCCTACCCTCAAAACGATGCTATAGAGCACTGCACACCAGAATAACTAGACACAAGGACAGTTTTTCCCCAAGCGCCATCACTCTGCTAAACAAATAATTCCCTCAACACTGTCTAACTATTTACTAAGCCTGCACTACTATTACCATTAATCCTCCCATCCTTCCTTTCACCCATCCCCTCCCACTTGTGACTGTATGACTGTAACTTTGTCGCTTGTATCCTTACGATTTATATTGACTGTTCCCTAGTATGATTTGATTGCTTATTTGTACCCTATGACCATCATTAAGTGTTGTACCTTATGATTCTTGACTCTTGATGAATGTATCTTTTCTTTTATGTACACTGAGAGCATTTGCACCAAGACAAATTCCTTGTGTGTCCAATCACACTTGGCCAATGAAGAATTTTATTCTATTCTATTCTCATTCTGACCTAATCTGTTGGTTTTTCACTCTTGCTTGATTGAATAAAGGAGGAGGGGAAGGGGGGGAACCTTCACATAGCTACAAAGCTTTTCTTACCAGTAAAAGTCTCAGACTTTGGGTCCCCATCCAGAGTCATGTGCCATCTGGTCAAAGGCAGGATTGGCACTTTCGTGACTGTAAAAGCAGGGTCATAAAGTCATGGTGCCAGGTTTCAATAAGAGCCTTAGCACTGGGCTTTAAGATGGGAGCTTCTTCTGGGTACTGTGGAAATTGCCCACCCTTGAGGTATCTCTGCTGTTGTAATTAAGAAGCGCCTGACAGCCTGCAAGCAATTTGGATACCATTTTGCTCGATGTGTCTACTTTTTATATTGTGCTTTTAAATCTTTTTTGCTTGTGTTGATAATAAAGCTTAAAGTCTCTTTATTCACGTTGAGACTCTAGAAAGAGTGCAGAGAAGAGCAACGATAGGGGACTGGAGGCTAAAACATATAAAGAGCAGTTGCTGGAATTGGATATGTCTAGTTTGTCGAAAAGAAGGACTAGAGGTGACATTATAGCAGTGTTCTGATATCTGAGGGGTTGCCAGAAAGGAGAGGAAGTCAAACTATTTTCCAAAGCACCTGAAGGGCAGGACAAGAAGCAATGGATGGAAACTAATCAAGGAGAGAAGCAGCCTAGAACTAAGAAGAAATTTCCTGACAGTTAAAATAATTGATCAGTGGAACAACTTGCCTCCAGAAGTTGTGGCTGCTCCAACACTGGAGGCTCTTAAGAAGAGATTGGACAACCATTTGTCTCAAATGATATAGGGTTCCCAGCCTAAGCAGGGGGTTGGACTAGAAGACCTCCAAGGTCCCTTCCAACTCTATTCTATTCTATACTTGTATGCTCCTGCGCAAGTTGCATTGGTTGCCAGTTGCCCTCCGCGTGAGATTCAAGGTGCTGGTACTTACCTATAAAGCCCTACATGGCTTACGGCCAGGGTACTTGAGGGAATGTCCCCTGCCAGTATCAAATACCCATCGCCCGGTGCGCACCCACAGACAGGGCCTCCTTGAGGTACCGTTGGCCAAACAATGTCGGCTGGCAGTCCCTAGGGGGAGGGCCTTCTCTGTGGGGGTGTCCACTTTATGGAACCACCTTCCCCTGGAGCTACGATTGGCCCCCGACCTCCGCTCCTTCTGCCGCGGCCTAAAGACTTGGTTATTCGAAAAAACCAGCCTGGACTGAGGGGAGGAGGTTTAGTTTTAAACGTCATGTAATGGGGTTTTAAATACTTCATTTGGCCAAATTAGGTTTAATAATTTTTAAAATTCTTTTTTAACTTTTGTATTGGGTGTTTTTATGTGAGCCGCCCTGAGTCCCTAGGGAGATAGGGCGGCATATAAGACCAAATAAATAAATAAATAAATAAATAAATAAATAGATCCAAAAGAACCAATTTCCTAGAGACCTGATCACTCCCTTGACGCTCGGCAAAAGAGCATTGTCAGAGGGTAGCTGGTTTTTCAACTTCACCTCAGTCAATAAAACATTTTGGGCTAAACCTGGTGGTTTCTCAGAGTTCAAGTTTTCCCTTATATTCCTTGGAGTTTGCCTCCAAATAAATATGTCGCTGTGGTCCTCGATTACTTCCAGACTGGATATGTTAGAACTACCTATCTAACCTGGGTTTTTTTTCTCTTTCATGAAGATAAAAAGACAACATTTTTAAGCACTGTGGTAAGGAAAAAGGAATGTTATAAATATGAATGTCTGTTTCTCCCAGCTACCCACCCCCATCTATTTAAATCCTATTTTTACCTCAGACATTTTTTTTCAAGGGAACAAGTGCATTCTATACCGCCACCGTCTGGCCTTAGAAATAAATGGGTTTTTTTTCCCTAAATCCTAGCCTTCTATTATAAACAGCAGAGATACAGCCACAGAAATTCAAGGTGATATTTAAAGTCTTCTCCTGTTGCCAGTGGTGCCTTTGTAGTAAGCCCCAGATCAAGATCAAAAACAGAAAAGAAGGATAATAGTTACGCTCCACAGTCTTGCTCCACTCCTTTGCCCCTTTCTCAGGTTCCCAGACAGCAATCATTGTTCTTTGTGATTCAGATTAAAAAGAGTTGCCATTTCTCGTACCTGGGATGAATAGTCAATTAAAAGTTACTTTCATGGTTGGAATACAAAACCTGAGAAGGCAACAGTGTAATCGTTTATTCTTCTTTTTAGTATGATTGTTAAATTTGCAAGACAGACTGACAGACAATGCTTTGGACAGTTACTCACAAAACAGGTATGGATTAGGGACAAAACCATATAGAGGTACAGATAGTCCTCAACTTATGGCCACAGTTGAGCCCAACATTTCTGTTGCTAAGTGAGACATTTGTTAAGTGAATTTTTTCCCCCATTTTACAACCTTTCTTGCCACAGTTGTTTAAGTGAATCGCTGCAGTTGATTAGTTAGTAACCAGGTTGTTAAGTGAATCTGGCTTCCCCATTGACTTTGCTTGTCAGAAATGTCGCAAAATGTGATCACATGACCTTGGGACACAGCAATGGTCATGCATTTGAACCCATTGCCAAGCGTCTGAATTTTGATCACATGATCATGGGGATGCTACAAAGGTCATAACTGTGAAAAATGACTAGCACGTATGTGCGAGGGGAACCTTTACCTTTATTATATTCCAGTGATCTTGCTCCAAAAACTTGCATCAACGCTGCAGTCTTTTAAGCTCTTGTATTATATAGCACCAGCTGCCAGTGAGACTTGGTGAGATTTCAGCACACTTGCTTGCAATCACATAAAGCAGCTCAAGTGGGATTTGGGCAACGTCCAAAGTATGTAGTTTAATTTTAGTTTCTTTTAGGATGGCAAGTAACACCATCACTGTATTTATGGAATTTGCTTGGATGTAATCTCTGAAGCGCTGCTTCCAAAGCCTTGCTTTTGGTGATATTGATATTAGGATGGCTTTGAGTGGCAACTTACACCCTTCTGTTTTTAAGGTGATATTAATTTGAGGTCTTCTTCAATTTTAATCAGTACTTTCTCGTGTATGTAACAAAGCATTAAAATGCTTTAAGGCTTAATACATCAAACGGTTCCATCTTCCCAAATAGCATAATAAATTCAGAAGGATGAGAAACCATTTTCCCTGCAAAAATCTAATGCCTTCATTGAAGGCAGCTTTGACCCAGACAGAGATTTCAGTTCATGAGTGCAGCTGCGGTAGCTGGGAGATACATTCATAATTAGCCAAGGGAACACGAAGTATCTGTTGCGGTGCAGTAGATAAAATATTTTGCATTATTTAGTCTCCTGACAATTATGCATCATTCCAAGGAGGAATGGATAAGAGGGCTTTTATTTCCCCCTGACCAGGTAGCAGAAGTCAGTTTAAGAGCCAGAATCCTGCAAGCATCTTTGCCCTCTGGGACTGCAAATATTTGCCACCAGGAGGAAGGATGTGTCACAGTTTATGCTCCAAAATCTAGTTTTATTGGTTTTAGAGTAATTAAATGGAAAAGCCTGTATATTTTTGCATCCCTTTAATTCTGTATGCCTATATTCTTGCATCACAAAGGCTTCTGACTAAAGGCAATACAATCTTCATAAATTGTGAAGATCATTTGAATGCAATGATATTCTTGAGTGATGCAAGATTTTTTTTATTTTTTATTTTGCTGTGCCCTATAGCAGAAATAAGGCTTTCAAAGGAAAGGATAATAGATCACAGTCAGACCATATACTACCCATGATAAACCCTATCACGATTTACAAACTGGACATCAGTTCCTTGAGCAATTAACAGTTGGCATTATTAATATTATAATAATATCCTAGAGTCTACTCTTTATGTCTGAAATGTGTTATCAGCCAAGTAGAAGAAGTACCATCCAGAAATTACAACTGGTCCAGAATGCTGCAGCATTTGTTGTTTTGGGAGCCCATGTTACACCCCTGCTGTGGGAACTGCACTGACTTCTAGTTTCTTTCCAGCTGGAATTCAAGATGCTGGCTATTACCTTGAAAGTCTAAGTGGCACAAGAACCAAGAAACTTGATTGTGAGCTGCCCAAAGATTGATATAAGATGGGTGGCTATATAAATATTTTAAATAAATAATATTTATGGGATCTCTTGCCCCTGAAGTTATCTGCCAGTTTCACTAGATCTGACAAGGTGGACATGCTTCCAGGCCTCATTCCTCAAATGTTTGATTGGGAACCACCTAGTGTTACCTGAAGGAAGGGTAGCTATATGTAACAGAAAATTGGAATTGGAAGGGATCCTGAAGTTTTTCTAGTCCAATCCACTGCTCAAATAGGAGACCTTACATCATTTCAGAAAAACCACTGTCCAATCTCTTCTTAAAAACCTCCAATGATGGAGCACCCACAATTTCTGAAGACAAGAAGTCCCGTTGGTTAATTGTTCTAACTGCCAGGAAATTTCTCCTGAGTGCTAGATTGATTCTCTCCTTCATTAATTTCCATCCATTACTTCTTGTCCTGTTTTGGTGAATAGGTTGACTCACTCTTCTTTTTGGCAGCTCCTCAGATATTGGAAATAAATAATGTTGTATCTAATAGAAGTTAGGTGATGGGCTTTCTTGGTAGCAGCCCCTGTCCTTTGGAACTCTCTTCCACCTGAGATCCAAAAGGTTCCTTTTTTGGCCTTCCCGAAAGCTGTAAAGAGCTGGCTTTTTTTTTTTTGAAGCTCTGCAGTTGATACATCTATGCTGTGTTTTGGGTGCCAAGTATGTTCTGTGTTTATCAGTTTTTATCACAAACTCTGAGCAAAGTCCATTTGTGTGTTCACTTTGGAGGGAAACGGTTGCTTACTTGCACATCACCAAAGATGATGCAGAATTTAGTACATACCATTTTTACACATTTGTATTGAGACTCAGCTGTGGAAATAATAATAATAATAATCTGAATACATAATAGAAATGAAATATATTTCATCATGAGAAAAACCTCTAGCCAGTTGATGAGCCTGTCTGGTCCATGTTAATATTCTTCTTGATATTAATGGACAAGTTCAGCAGTTCTTCCCTTTCCATTAAGCTTAGACTAGACAGTTCTTGGAAAGACAACAAAGTGGACAGCCTTTTGGTACCAGGCATCATTGAAGAAGTTTGGTAGGCAGAGAAATTGTGCCAATGGGACACAGCCACCAGAAAATTTTATTTTTAATTTATGTAATTCTTGATAGTACATTTTAAAATTTGCATCATAGCTTTCGTGCCTTTTTACCCAGAATGGCAAGGAAAAAATGCATCTCTACTCACCTCAGATGTGGATCCATAAAGTATTGGTGGCTACTGAGACTTCAAACTGAAGATTATCCTTGGAATGGCCTACAGAATAGAGGTGGTATTCAGCAGGTTCTGACCAGTTCTGGAGAACCAGTAGCGGAAATTTTGAGTAGTTCAGAGAACCGGCAAATACCACCTCTGACTGGCCCCGCCCCCATCTATTGTCTGCCTCCCGAGTCCCAGCTGATTGGCTGGGTCTTCTTTTGTTGCCTGCACAGGAGAACGGAGCTGGAAAGCAGGCTAGTGGAGAGGGGAGGGAATGGGATTTTGCAGTAACCTTCCCCTGGAGTGGGGTGGGAATGGAGATTTTACAATATCCTTCCCCTGCCACACCCATCAAGCCATGCCCACAGAACCGGTAGTAAAAAAATTTTTGAATCCCACCCCTGCTACAGAGGAATGAAGGTCTTTTCCTGTTTCCCCTTTAAATCATACGTGGGGAAGAATTGGGAGGGGAGGAAATTTAACCTAGGAGAAAACAAACTGTGCCCCCAAGTCTGTAAGTATCTCCTGCAGGACCAATCTGGACCAAAATTTCAGAACGTTGGTGGTCTACATTTGAGATAGAGACATTCAACAGCCATAATGTGAGCTCTAAAATTGTTAAAAATTTTAAAGAATTCAAGAAAAATAAGGCAAAATAAGCCCATCCTTTATACTGTTTTGTATCAGCGATGTGTCCACTTCAGAATCTGACAACTGAGAGTCCATTGTGCAGTATCTACCCATGAAAAGTACGTCTGTCTCTTCCTAAACTGCATCCTGATCTGAATCTAGATTTTGGAGATTACTGTACACGATTCTAAGAAAACAAAGTAAAAAAGAATTAGCTGTGTTTTTATATGCATAATGTAACGCTTCGTTTGAGCCTGCGTTCGCTGCATGCAACTACCAAGACAATCTCTCATTCATCTTGTAATACTGCTGGGGTATTGTGAAATCAAAGCATGCTGGCGGTGTAGAAACAGAGCTCTTTCATGTGTGATAAGTTCTTTGATCTTACTGTGATAGTAGCATTTGTACTGAGATAAGAATGCCAGGTAGCACTATTAACAATAAGAAAAAAAAGCATTCTGTTTGCATTTTAAAACACTTTTGCACAGAGTCTAGGGAACTAGGCAGCTAATGCCTCCTTCCCAATTAATTTATAGTGGGGGGGAAATTGCTTTTTTAAGTCAACTAGAACTTTGGGCAAGTTGTCTAAGGCACTGTAAATGCTCAGACTAATGAAACTCAACTGGAAATTGTTTGTTGGCTTATAGTAAACCGCATGAGATTTATTATGTTGGTTCACTCCAACTCAATGACTTTTTGTTAATAATGTATAATTCTGAAGTATGTATTGTTCTCTTCTTAAAGCAGTTGCATTTGTTCTTCTGGTTCCATATATCTAAGCTGGTTTCATCTCAAAACATTCCGAGATTTTTAAGGTTTCCTTTTCTTTTCTGGAAATAAGGGGACCCATCCACATCATTATTCCTTATCAGTACAACCCAGGGGGGCAGAGGGGACAAGGATGCATACTGAAATGTGGAGCATCTGTTTTTGATCTATTATTTGAGATCTAATACTGAGATTTCAGATAATTAATGCTTCCTTGAAATATTTTATGCATTTCAGGCAATGGAGATTCCTCCAAAGTATTGCAATGCTCTATTACCACAATACCTTTGATTCTAGTATAACTTGTAGCAGACATGGTGAGCATGCATCCATATCTATTAATTAGGGAAGGTGTACATGGAATTGGACTTGATGACTTCTTAGATCCCTTCTAACTCTATGATTTTGTGAACCTCAACTCTCAGCACCTCCGAGTATTCACTTCACTGTCTGCGGCTGCTGGGAGATTCATCTGAAGATCCATAAATTACTCAGTCCAGCTGTAATGCTATAGAAGACTCTTGCTAGAGGAGGAGAAATTGGCATATCTAGTTGCTGCTCAACATATGTAACTTCAATCTTCAGCAGCCTGATCTAAGGGATGTAACAGCAGCATTCCACTAGCTGTATTTAAAGTCAACATTTAAGAAGAGATTCCCTCTATGTATGCTGTGGTCCAGAAAGACTGAAGTCTGTGCTCTGCTAGAAAGTACACAGACATCGAAGGAGGCCTTTTACTCAAAAGGTGTGCACGGCAGTGTTGGCAATCTCCCTGAAATGTAACTTTTTTATATGCTTATCAAAAGACTAGTTGTGATCTCCTTAATACAAATGCTATCAAATTCTGCTGTGATAAGTGTTCTCGTGGTAAGAGGCAGAGGGGAATACGTTTGATATTTTGGAAGCATCTAAAAGACCTTATCGCAACTTATCACAATCAACAATTGTAAATGGCCCAGAGTCATTGGGAATTGAACAGCATATAAATTTAATAAATTATTATGGTGGATCACATGGTCAACCAGATGCTTAAACTGGATCTGACATTTTTGTCCATCTATAGCAGGGGTGGGATTCAAACATCCCAGCAACCGGTTCTCTGCTTGGTTGCTGGGTGAGCGTGGCCATGGTGGCCACTGGAACTTCCGGGAGGGCCATTTTTTACCTTCCCCAGGGTCCGGAGGCTTTCCTCGGGCCTCTGGGAGGCCGAAAACGGGATCCCCAAAGTTCTGGAGGGCCTCCAGAAGCTGGAAAAAGGCCCATTTCCAGACTTCCAGAACTTCTGGTTCGGCCCGTTTTTCACCCTCCCGGAGCCTCCACACGAACTCTGCACTTATCAGCATTCAAAATGGGCCACGTGGAGACTCCTGGGAGAGGAGGAAATGGGCAGGGCCAGCCGGTCAGTTCAACTACCAGTAAGGTGAACCAGATGTAAATTTAACATTTGGTTCGTTCGAACCAATCCAAACTGGTAGAATCCCTGATCTAGAGGGAGGGAGGGAGGGAGGGAGGGAGGGAGGGAGGGAGGGATATTGGTGTTTAATAATATTAAATGCATCATCATCGTGATATGTAAGCTATTTCAAGTAAAGACCTGATTCATGTACCATGTTTTCCCTATGGCCAAAGACTGAGTAAGACTTTTAATTGGTTTGCTGCATGGTGAAAGCAAGTGTATGAAGAGACACATCAATGTCTCCACATTCCTGGAATGAAAATCCAGCCTTGCTGCATGACAGGATAATAGGTGAATGATGAGGAGCAGAGGCAATGACACAAAGAGTGAACTATATTAATGAAGATCAACTTGGACTGAACTCTGAACTGGAGCAAAAAGAAAAAAGAAAAGAACTTAACAGATTGTGGGGGACATATATCATTAAATCCTACATTATGGTTGTTTTCAATTTCTGGTAACTACACCAAATTCCTTTGAGAAAGAGATGGAAGGGACATTATTCATTAGTCACGAAAATCATTGCTTTTCAAAGTTCCAAAGATTAAAATAGTAATCTATCTACAACAATGATAAAATATATAAAATGTCACATGATCACACATTGCTCCTATTTGTTCAGTCAATTTTAAAACTGCTTAATTGCAAAGCACTTACATGATCCATAATAATAGGAGAACTGGAGCCATACACCGGTATTCAGCCCTGTCCCCAGGGCTGTGTTGTAGTTTACACCTTAAGTTAGACCCAACATCTTGAACAGGCAGTCTCCTGTGCTAACTGGCTCCTTTTACCATGTCAATAACTCCAGCCATTGACCAGTTTTATGGAACAAAAGTTGAGACCAAGGACCAGAAGAGTTTTTTAAGCTTGTTTACGAAGCTCGAAACAGCAAGGGACTTCACTACCTCTGACAACATGAGCCAGACAAACAGCATAATTATCATTTGAGGGCCTCCTTTGCCTTCCCAAGTAAGCTAGGCTATGAGCACAGAACAGTGGTGGGGTTTGAATTTTTTTACTACTGGTTCTGTGGGCATGGCTTGGTAGAAGTGGCAGGGGAAGGATACTGTAAAATCTCCAGTCAGAGGTGGTATTTGCTGGTTCTCCAAACTAGTCAAAATTTCCGGTTCCCCAGAACTGGTCAGAACCTGCTGAATTCCACCTCTGGCACAGATGTTTTTGTGTCTATTGTCCCTTGAAGGATCTCAAGCCAAGAAATCAGTCTTTCCTTCTCTCTCTTTTTTTTTAATGGTCAATCTATATAACATTGGTAAGACAGAGAGATGAGCATCGGGTCAAGTCATCTAGCTAACTTCATGGTTGAAGAAAGATTTTCACCTTGGCTTCAGCCCTCACAGCCTGGCACAATTCATCAAACCACACAGGCATTCCTGTTCAAGAAAAGATTGCTTGGCACCAGCAATGATGTATTTTAAAATCATTTTAATTAAAGGCAACAACAACTCTTTTTAAATTACATTTATATGCTGCCCTTCTCCAAAGACTCAGGGCGGCTTACAATTTTTGCGATACAACCCAGTGTGCTCAGCAATAGCCTTCATTCCATTGTATATGCCTGCTTATTACTAAGCGGCATTTTTACAAAGTCAGCTTATTGCCCCCAACAATCTTGGGTCCTCAATTTACCTACCCCGAGAGGATGGAAGGCTGAGTCAACCTTGGGCCAGGTGGGATTCGAGCCTGCAATAATTGCAGGCAGCTGGAACTTAAGTGCTAGGCATTTAACAGCCTGCACCACCAAGGCTCTTGGTTCTATCTGTTGAACTTCAAGCCAAGTTCAACGGATAGAACCATGCAAGTTTCCTGGCAAAAGTATAGAAGTGGTTTGTTACTGCTTTATTTTTATGTATTACTATTCTTAACATTAACATTATTTCTAGTTTAGTCTACAACCCTGGTAATCTCCCATCCAAGCATAAACCAAGCATAAACCAAACCAAGGTTAGACCCTCTTTAGCTTGACTAAATCATTCAGGTGCTGCTACCTGATGAAACTTGTTTTGATTATAACTCTCTTAACCTGATTTTTAACAGGTATCCTGAGTTGTAGTAGATTAATATTATGATCAGGGAAATGAAAATGATGATAATGATGACAGGGCCCAGATGACATGAGGAGAGGAGACATGAGGGGAGACATGATAGCAGTCCTCCAATATTTGAGGGGCTGCCACAGAGAGGAAGGGGTCAAGCTATTTTCTAAAGCGCCTGTAGGCCAGACAAGGAATAATGGATGGAAACTGAACAAGGACAGATTTAACCTGGAAATAAGGAGAAACTTTCTGACAGCGAAAGCAATCAACCAACAGAACAGCTTGCCCTCGGAAGTTGTGGGAGCGCCATCACTTGAGACCTTCAAGAAGAGATTGGACTGCCATTTGTCAGAAATGGCTTGGGCAAGGGGTTGGACTAGATGACCTATAAGGTCCCTTCCAGCTCTGATCATTTGTTATCTGATGTAACTTTTCTATTGTGGAAATTTGAAAATGTGGTTCCTCCAGCAATCTTGGGGTTCCCATGGGGAAGACTTGTGCAATGGTTGCATTGTGTTTCAGTGGGTTTTGTTTATTTTTTAAAGTGTTTTAATAGTTATATCATTGTTTTAATTTTGCTTGTACACTGCCCAGAGTCACGTTCAGTAAGATGGGCAACTAAATAAAAATGTGTTTAATAAAATAAATGATGACTGGTGCAGTATGCAAATCGTTTTAACTGAAAGTCAATTCTGTAGTCTTTCACATTGGCAAATGTGTGTCCCCAACACTTCACCCAAGAGTTCATTCATTGATTGATTAAAAGAAAGAAAAAGAAGAGGCTTTTTACTAATTAATAACAGAGATATTGGCAATTTAATTTACTGATAAGAACAGCTTGGCAAATCTGGTTTTCTTTAGTTCTTCACAGCTCTAGTTCCTAAAAGTAGCTGAAAAGCTTCCTTCAGCTGTTAATTGAATACTGACCTCTCTGTTTCCATGGTAGCTCTCATGCAGCCATCTCTGTCAACAATCTGCTACCAGTTCTAATTTAATCAGGCTTGTTCTATTAATAGAAAGATTCCGCAGGCAGCTATTCTATTCATCTCATTCAAAATATGAAGATCTGTTATTGCTGTGAAAATCAAATGGCAGACAAGTTAGCACCATTCCATCCAGGGCTTCATTTCAGAAGCTCTTTCACATTTTACTCTCAAGAGAAATTCACACAAACTAGGCTGATGTGTCTAAGGTTTGCGATAACTCAAAACTATTTTTCCCCCTGCCCGGATTCAAACTCTTTCTTCTCTTCTTTCATTTTCTTTGGTACCGAGAGAAAGAATACATCTCTGGAATTCCCTTTCATCTCCTGTATAGCCAGCACCATCAATTTAGGTTGTTAAATTGATTTTTTCCCCAAAGCCTGTTTAGTTTAGGTGTCCGTTTCCTAAGATTTTTATGGCGGATTGATGTTGCTTGAGAAAGCTCCTGCCGATTTGTAATGGCATGACTATAATGGTTATTAAAAATGGCCTGGAATTAAATCATACTGCTGTTTAATTGATTGCTTCTGGAACTTAAATGCATATTATACTTCTGTATATGCCACCTTGTTAGTCGTAGGATTTTTTTCACTCTACAACTATTCCAATAAACATTAGAGTTAACTCCCTACTTATATACCCTGTTTTCCCAAAAATACAACCTACCCTGAAAGTAAGTCCTAGCTTACCAATAAACCCTATCCCCCAAAGAAGCCCTGATTAAGTTCCCGCCCACTCTAGAATGCACGGGTAAAAATTAAGCTAGGTTGGGGGTGGGGTGTGTGGAGCTGCCCTACTATTTACCTTTGGACAGTTGTAGCCATGCCTCACACACCCCGACACCTGCCTTGCCAGTCCATTTCTTCTACAGCCAGCAAGGCTTTCCTGAAGGCCGGATCAATCCAGAGCTCTGTTATCGGCTGCAGAGGCCTTCAGGAAAACCTTGCTGGCTGCAGAAGTAGTAGTTATTGAAGGCCTCTGGCAGTGAAAAGGAGGCCTGGGGTGATGTGCGCAAGTGAGGTTAGTCAGTGGATGACATCCCCCCAAAATAAGACCTGGTGCCTTTTTTGGTGGCAAAAAATATATAAGACAGGGTCTTATTTTCAGAGAAACACAGTAATTTATATAATTTAATTCATACTCCAGAGTGTAGGGATAATACCCATTAGGCAGTGGGGAAATCCCAGGATCTGAACCTGGAATTCTGTGATCTGTATATCCTGTTACTGGTGTATGGCCATGGGACATTCAGGTACCAAACACTTCCATTTCAGATGTAACAGATTAGAAGAATTCAGTATTATCTCATGCAATTGCAACCAGACGGTCCCATGAAATTCCTAGATCATCTTGAACCCAAAGTGATAATCAGAACGACTCTGATTATTTATCATCCACCAAATTTAATGGAAGGCATTTCTGAACTCATCTGAAACATTATCACAGCAAGCTGAAATCTTTTCTTAAGACTTTCCAATAGCAATTTCCTCTGGAATCCATATAATTCTATATAAGCAATTCTATTTTGGAAAAGGAGAAGGCAATGAAGAAGTTGTCCCCGAAAACAATAAGCATTAGGCAATGAGATGTAGTAATTAAGACTTTGGATTAGGACTGGGGTAACCCAGTTTCAGGTCCACCGTTGGCCCTGAACCCACTTGGATGATTTAAGAGCCAATCACTCTCAGTCCAACCAATTCATACAACAATTTGACCTCCTAGAAAAAAGGTAGGATATAAATATAACATATAACTATAAACATAAATATTTCTTCTTGATCCCTAATCCATAACTTCTAGACAACAACTTCATAAAAAGCTGTGGGGGGAGATAAAGTGCTGCTTACAAATGATGGATAGAAATTAATTAAGGAGAGAACCAATCTAGAAATAAGGAGAAATTTCCTGACAGTTAGAACAATCAATGAAATGACTTGCCTTCAGAAGTTATGGTGCTCCATCGCTGAGGTTTTTAAGAAGAGATTGGAGAACCATTTGTCTGAAATGGTATAGGGCAGTGGTGGCTAAACTTTTGGGCTCCTGTGCCAAAAATTGTGTGCACGCTTGCACGCCCATGCTCGCGTGCCAGCACCCAGAAGGCAATGTACGCCCCCCCACGTCCCCTACGCATGCGTGCAATCCCCCATCCCCCATCCCACCACCCCCTTACCTGCACTGCGCATCACAGCTGATTTTCGGCCGGTTTGAGGCCTTTTTTGGCCTCCCAAAGGCTTGAGGAAGACTTCTGCAGGCGTCTACAAGCTTTGTAGAAAGGCCAAAATCTAGTCCTGTTTCATCAATTCCTGTTTTTCCAAAAATACTGGAAGTGATGAAACGGGGCTAGTTTTCAGCCTACAAAGCTTGTAGAAGCCTGCAGAAGCCTTCCTCAAGCCTTTGGGAGGCCTGAAAAGGCCTCAAACCAGCCAAAAATCAGCTGTGAGGTGTGCACATTCACAGTGAGGTAAGTTTGTTTGCAGCTCGTGTGCCGGCACAAATGGGTCTGCATGCCACCTGTGGCATGTGTGCCATAGGGTATAGGGTCTCCTCCTTGAGCAGAGGATTGCACTATAAGACCTCAAAGATCCCTTCCAACTCTGTTATTCTATTATCTCCCCATTTTTATAAAGCGGACACACACTCTTTCATTCCCATATATTGGCCAAAGCTTTCTTCAGCTGCAACCGAGAAACTGTAAGAGGGCTTAGCACAAAGGATACTATTGGGTGTGTCTCAGATGTTGGACTATGACTGGGAAGACTTAGGTTCAACTGCATGAATCACCATGGTAACCGACTGGATGACTTTGTCACTCTATCTTAACCTAACCAACTTCACAGAATTGCTCTTGTGGGAATAAAATGAAGGAAGGTCACCATGAGAACTTCCTTGGGCTATTAGAGAAAAGACAGGGTATCAGTCTAGCAAGTCAATCAATAAAAACATTCTTGCTTGAAATGGTTAGGCTAGAGAAGTCTTTTTAGGAAGGAAACAAAAATTGCAGAAGTGAAGTATTCGATTTCCTAGAATAACAAACTAATCGCAAGCAGATTTCAAACATTCTGGTATAAGGTATTAGGAAGCAAGATCCATGGGATAAGATTACCAGAGTTAATAATGCTTATGAAAATATATTGGAATATTTGGGAGGTAGGAATGTCCCTTCTAGTCACTCTTGATTCCTAGTGACTGTCTGGACAAGTTCCTGCAGTATTCTTGTCAAGATTTTGGAAGTAGTTTGCCCTTGCCTACTTCCTAGAGCAGAGAGAGGGTATCCAGCTGCCTTTGGGTCTAAGGTGGGACTAGAATTTACAGTCTCCTGGTTTCTAGTCTGAGGCCTTAACTGCTGCACCTGTCAGGTGAGAACAACCAGGCCCACATTCGCAGAGTTTGAGCTAAATATTTTATTATGTTCTACCTATAATACAGGAATTTCCGCAGTCTGGCAGCCTACTTCTAGGAACAATGATATAAAGCTCCAAGGAACTGGGAGGTGGGGGGGCCAGAGCTAGCCCTTTTACTGTTGTGCAGTGACTCCAGGCTAGCTCCATGCTTGATCTCTCCTCCCAGCCAGGCTGGATACTTCCCAACAACACCAAATTGACTCTGACTGGAAGAATAGCTTATTTCAAACTGAGTGTATAGCCAGCAGTATGTTATGCTGCAAAAAAGGCATGTGTACTTTTAGGCTGTATTAACAAAAGTGTAATTTCCAAATCTTGGGATTCCATTGTTTCCATCTATTCTGCATTGGTCCAACCATTCCTTAGAACTATGATTATTGGGGTGCTTGAATCCTAATTAAAGAACTGGATATGCTGAGCTCTGAGAAAAATAATGATAGAGTGAGGACATGATAATACTGAAATGATATTCTGCAGGAGAAAATCAAGACTCTCTCTCTCTCTCTCTCTCTCTCTTTCCATAATTCAGGATTTGATATATTGGATTTAGGTTGCAGAAGGCAGATTCCATTAGAAGGAAGTTTCTAACAGTAAAAACAGTCTGACAATAGAGCCCATCACATAAATATTAGGCCCAACCCTGCTTGTTAGATGTAGACCATGAACTGGTTTAGGAAATGCATTTGTAGCCAAAAAAAGCATTAAATACTTTTCTGAAATCCATCTGGTTCTTTGGTTCAACAGCAGAATACTTCTGTTGTAATACTGAGAAACCTCCACAAGGGGGAGACTTCTTCTCACCAGACTAGAGCCAACATTTTACTTATGAAAATTCAGCGAGTTTAGGAAAAGCACAAACAGAATGTTAGCTCTATCAATTAAGGCATGAATTAGAATGAAAAGAAACAAATCATTAGCTGATAACATTATACCCATTGGAAAAATAAATAAATATTTGAAAGGGAGCATTCTGTTTTATCCTTTTAGCTGCCTACATAAATTGGCCTGTCTGTAGAAATCTGTTTCTCTGCCAAAGGTGATTAGATGGGGTAATGAAATTCAAAATCCATGAGTCATTTTTCTGGCAAAATGAAAGCATCATCAATAATGGCCACTCCTCTTGCTGCCACTGCCTTCCTGTTCACCAGTGTTTACCCTGAACAATTATGTTGCCAGGCACACACATTCCAATCATTTCATAATTGCATTCAAACCCCCTGCATTTACTGAGGTTAAACATTTACCAGATTGGCTTAATGTAAGGCCAGGAACTGCTTGTGCAGTTGTCATGTTAAAACCAATACTAGATGGCTAGAATGTGCCAAGCTTCAACGTGCCATTTTTCTTACGTCAATAAAGCCCAAAACTCTTTTAACTTGGAATTTTTATCTATACATTCTGAGCTGCTCCTTGGTGATGTGGCAGAGCAAGACTACTACTTGCATGGATTCTTGCACTCTGACGTCCCAAAGGTAAGATGCCATGTATTTATTATTTTTGTAAAAAGAGAAGCAAGTTCCCAAACATCATCCCCTCCCCCAGTTTTACTTGTTAAGAATTCTAATGTATTGCTTTGTTGTTTGTATTATTTCCATAAGGTGAAGCAAAGCAGCTAGAAAAAGTGGCCTTGCTTATCTGGTCCTTTCTAGATGTTTCAATTTATAACATGTTAGTCATGATGGCTGTGAATAACGATTGCTATAAACCAAACTTTGGGGAAGATACCACCTTGGGAAAGGCTGGAAATAAAGAGATAAAAGATTTGAGGGACTTCAAAGATATATTTCTCCCCAAAGAATCATGATCCTTCTTCCTTAAGAGGTAAAAGGAAGAACTGAGCTGTTTTAAAGCAAAAACTGGAGATGGTGTAATATGGATTTAGCCTAGAAAAAAAAGGGAAGCTTACTTAAGGAAAGTTTAAAACAAATAATGTATTTGCAACCAGAAGTCCACATTTAAAATATTTTTAGCCTTTAAGGCTTGGGGAAGGGCTGTAACATCCAGAGGGACTAAGCAGAAAATTCTCCCCTTTGTTGTGATGAGTTTAATAAACCATTTGTCTTCTTAAGTTGCTTTAAAAAATTGTTCATCAATTCACAGTTTGCTACTGAAGTTGAAAGCCAGTGTAAGCTGTTGGAGACAGACCCCAGAGTCCCCATTTGATCACAGCATCTGATGGGATGATTTTTTTTCATCTCAAGCTACTTCACAGGGTTGCTGTAATTAGAATTATGATTACAGCTCTAAGATAAAAGACAGAATATAAACATAATTAATAAATGAATAATCTAGGAAATTGGGCATTGAAGTCTATCATTAAGGCTGGAGAGAAACATATATTCCATGAACTATGGATTACCAATTCTGTTTTACAATGAATAACCCCCAGGCATGACCTCTAAGTCATATAGGCCTCTACTCAAAGTAAAAATATTTCTGAATGAGCAGAGTAATTTAATAAATCCAATCAAACTACTCTTTATAATAAAGAAACCATCAGTAATAACCAGGGGTGGGATTCAAATTTTTAACAACTGGTTCTGTGGCATGGCATGGTGGGGTGGACATGGCTTGGTGGTCATGTTATTGGCTGGGTGTTGCCAACTCAACATCACTCACATCGAGGCACGCATCTCCTCGCCTGGCCTCTCATGACTGTGGGGATGCTGCAACAGTCGTAAGTGTGAAAAATGGTCATAAGTCACTTTTTTCAGTGCCATTGTAACTTTGAATGGTCACTCCACACAAGCAAAGTACCAGCAAAGGAGGGGGAAAAACTCCAGAGAAGTTCCAGAGACAGGAAGTCTAGTCCTGCCAAGAATATAATAAGGGTTAACGGAGAGGCAGTTTCTGTAAGCAACACCAGAATGTTTCCTTCCTGCCTTCCTTACAGGATTAGGCCAGTAATTTCTTCTAACAACCGGTTCTCCAAACTGCTTAGAATGTTAACAACCGGTTCTAGAGAATAGGTGCGAACTGGTAGAATCCCATCCCTGGTAATAACTAATAAGAGGCATAATATTAAAAGAAAGATTCTAAGGCAAATTCCTGCAACAGAAAGAGCAGAATTCATACTCATCGCCGGTCAGTTGAAATAACGGTTCGTCAAACCAGATGCAAATTTAACACCTGAACCTGTCTGAACCGGTAGAATCCCACCCTTGATTATATATTTGACAGTCTTACAACAAAGAGATGGTTTTTCACTTTCAGAATAACTATGCAAGATGCAATAAGAGGGAGAGAACTGAATTAAAATACTACATAAACTTCAAGTGTTCAAGAAAAGAATATGTAAAGGGAAGTCATTGTTCCTGGTCTTTCAGTCCCTGACTAAATGCTGAAGTGAATATGTGATGTCCTTGGTACTCACTAACTTTCATTGTTTTCTTGAGATGTTTCATTACCACACTAGTAATGTCATTAGTGCTGGAAAGGAGTGGTATTTGCTTTGCATTTATATATTTGTGGCTTGCCCTGTCAGTGTTAGTGGTTTCTTGATTAGGCATATTCATATATACTATCTGCACTAATTCCTTGATTAGGACATACTCATCCTTGAAATGAATATGTACAGGTAAAGCTCATTTAACAACAGCCCTGTTAAGTAACCATTTGAAATTACGATGGCACTGAACAAGTAACTTTGCAATTGATCCTCACATTTATGACTGTCCCAGCATCCTGAAAGTAACACGATCACTACTTGTACACTTCACAGCTGGCTTCCAACAAGCAGAGTCAATGGAGAAGCCAGCAGTAAAATCACAAGTCACACTCACATGAAGTCTTGCCTAACAATCTTGGTGGTTTGGTTAACAAATGCAGCAGAAGTGGAGCCATAAGCCTATTGTGATTGTGCAATGTCTCGCTTAACGACCATATCACTTAGTGTTGGAATTGTGGAGATGGAGTTGTGGTTATTAAGCAAGGACTACTGGTATTTGCATTTGAATGAGCTCTCAGCACATAGCATGCAGAGTAATGTGTGGAGCCTATAATTATATGAAGACAAATATAGCTTCCCGCCCTCACTTCAGACCAGTGGTGGGATTCAAAAATTTTTACTACTAGTTCTGTGGGCGTGGTTTGGTGGGCGTGGCGGGGGAAGGATACTGTAAAATCTCCAGTCAGAGGTGGTATTTGCCGGTCCTCCAAACTACTCAAAATTTCCGCTACCGGTTCTCCAGAACTGGTCAGAACTTGCTGAATACCACCTCAGCTTCAGACCTAACTTGTCAAGTTGAAAGAAGATGGACCCAAGGTACTTGTTCTATTTCTTTTCTTATAGGCTGTTTTTCAAAATCAGGCCAATATCTAAAGGGAAGCCCTCCATTTTACAAGCTGAATTGAGAATCACTGGGTCTGACACCGCAAATAGAGCTGGGCATAATTTATAGTACATATTAACAAGGCATAATTAGATAAACACGTGGATCTCCGTCTCCAAAAATTGAATCTTGTTACAAATTTCTTCAGTGCATTTCTGTTTTATTTAATTAGCCCATTTGAAAGGGAAAACGAGTGCCGTTTTAAAGAATATTTTAGTTAGGAAACAGAGTGTGTTCCTCAGTCTTCAGAAATCCCAAGATGGTGTTTTGCCTAATTCGAGGTGAGGCTTAGTAAAATACAGTGATGGGATTCAAAAAAATTTACTACTGGTTCTGTGGGCATTGCTTGGTAGGCAAAGCAGGGGAAGGATACTGTAAAATCGCCATTCCCGCCCCACTCCAGGGGAAGGATACTGCAAAATCCCCATTCCCTCCCTGCCCCACTAACCTGCTTTCCAGCTCTGTTCTCCTGTGCAGGGCAACAAACGAAGACCCAGCCAATCAGCTGGGACTTGGAAAGCAGAGAATAGATGGGGGTGGGACCAGTCAGAGGTGGTATTTGCCGGTTCTCAGAACTACTCAAAATTTCCGCTACTGGTCCTCAGAACTGGTCAGAACCTGCTTAATACCACCTCTGGTAAAATAGAGACAAAATACCAGGTATTGCCTTTAAGCATACGTGTTTATTCAGCTTGAACAAAGACGGGCCCCTCTAACAGAGAGGAAACCCTGAACACATAGAGCTTCTTATATTTATATCTTTTCTTATAGTCCACCCTGCAAGGCTGGCACATAAGAGATACAGGAATCACCTAGAAAGTCTGGCACGCAGTAGATAAGATATCAAGATGTTCTTGATACGTAGGGCAATTCTTTAGGGACACTGGCATCTCAGGACATTGGGTGTTTCCCTGTGAACTTTCCACAGCCCTGCAGGTGTCTAGAGATAATGGTGCCATCTGTACATACTTGTCTTTCAGGCTCTCCCCAGATTCCGGGTCAACAATGGATTCTGAGAGGTTTTATTCTGACTGATCCGAGCAGGAATAACTCTGAAATCCTGTGCATGTTCATTCAGAAAAAAAATACCCTGACTATCAAACTGGATTAATCAACTCATTAGTTGAGGATTAGGAGAAAACTTTTAAATCCAACTAAACATTTCATAACTTTCAGAAAACAATTTAAGCGATGACAATGGATTCAAGATAAAAAATATCAAAAAAGGGCAAAATATTTGTTATTTCCTTTGCTTGACGAACTTCATCTAAAAACTCGTGTTTTTGCAGTACATCTGGCCCTAGCAAATTCTAATGTAAATTAAGTTGATGTACGTCTCCTCTTCTAAAATTTAGCTGAGAATGTTAAGTTACTTGTTTAATTTGTACTCTGCCTTTCAGCATATAAAGTACTCAAGACATAACTAAAGTAAAAACAAAGTGAAAGTTAAAAAAACTAGGAAAATAAATATATATATATATATTTTCCTTGCTGAAATTGTGCCAAATTTGATTCTTACCATAATACTGTCAATGTAAATAATCAGAAATAAAATATGTACCTATTAATTTAAAACATCTGTAAACTGCTTTCCATTTTTAAAAAGCTCAACATAATTTATGATAAATAGTATATACAATAAATAAACTAGGATTCTTCTCATGGACAATGTGCTAAATATATATTTGAGTTTAATTTTTTTCTGTAGCCTTTTAAGAAAAAAAACACAGATTAATATAAAAATAACTAGAACAGGTTTACAATGGATAAGCACATCTAAAAGTAACATGAACTGGAAATAAACAGATTTTCCCAGTTCAAGGGCAATCTCTCTGTAAATGTTTCTCTAAATAACAATATCCACAAATGTTTGCTGTTCTGTTCCAGTGCAGCTTGGAATCCTGGCACTGTCTGTTCTAATTTTTTCATCAAGTCCTTTCAAAGATTTATTTATTTATTTATTTATTGGGACTTGTGTGCCGCCCCATCTCCGAAGACTGCTCACAACTAAGAAACAACAGCAATAAATAATTAAAAAGAGATTAAACCCAGTTATAAGCCCAAACAAATTTGAAATACATTAAAAATATAAAACCCCCCAGGAAAGAAAAGGTCACAGCCTGGATTGGTCAAACAACCAGGTCTTCAAATCATGGCAGAAGGTGCGGAGGTCAGGGGCCAGGCAGAGCCCCAGGGGGAGCTGGTTCCAGAGGTCAGGGGCCGCGACAGAGTAGGCTCGTCATCGGGGGACCACCAGCCGGCATTGGCCCACCGATGGGACCCCAGGAGTCCTTGCCTGTGTGCTCACACAGGGCGGTTGGCATTCGATGTCGGCAGGAGTCGCTCCCTTAAATATTGAGGACCCATGTCGTGAAGGACTTTGTATGTTAAAACTAAAACCTTGAATCTCACCCGGAACGCAACCGGCAACTAATGCAGGCAGCGCAGGAGGGGGGTAACATGGGAGAATCGGGAAACTCCCATCACCACCCGCACCACCACATTCTGCACCAGCTGCAGTCTCCGGATGGTATGCAAGGGCAGTCCTAAGTAGAGAGCATTGCAGTAGTCGAGTCTAGAGGTAACAAGGGCATGAGTGACTGTGTGCAGGGCATCTCAGTCCAGGAATGGGCGTAGTTGGCGAACAAGACGGAGTTGGGCAAAGGCCCCCCTGGCGATGGCTCCCACCTGCTCCTCCAACCGAGCCGAACATCCAGGAGGACCCCCAAATTCGCCCTATCCACAGGGGCAACACCGCTTCCCCTATGGCCAAAGATGGATATTCCTGACTGGGCCGAGATGCCGGTATGCACAGCCACTCAGTCTTGGCCGGGTTGAGTCGAAGCATGTTCCCACTCATCCAGATCCGTACTGCATCTAAGCACTGGGTCATCAGGGAGAGGGCATCACTGATTTGGTTCAGGGTGGAGATGTACAGCTGGGTGTCATCTGCGTACTGGTGGTAACTCACCCCGAAACCACGGATGATCTCACCCAGCGGCTTCATATCGATGTTAAATAGCAGGGGGAGAGAACCGACCCCTGAGGGACCCCACACGAGAGCACCCTCGGGGTCGACCTCTGCCCCTCCGCCAATATCGATTGCAATCACCCCGAGAGGTAGGAGGTGAACCATCGGAGCATGGTGCCCCCCACTCCCAGCCCCTCGAGGCGTCGCAAAAGGATACCATGGTCGATGGTATCAAAAGCCGCTGAGAGGTCTAATAGGACCAGGACAGAGGAAAAACCTCTGTCCCGGGCCCTCCAGAGATCATCCATCAGCGCGACCAATGCCGTCTCCATGCTGAAACCAGGTCGGAAGCCCGATTGATACGGATCTAGGTAGTCCGCTTCATCCAGGAAAAGTGGAAACTGCTGAGCCAGCACTCTCAACAACCTTCGCCAAAAGCCAAGGTTGGAGACTGGACGAAAGTTGTCTAACACGGTCGGGTCCAGGGCAGGCTTCTTCAGGAGGGGTCTCACCACCGCCTCCTTCAAGGCGTGGGAAAACACCCTCCCTTAATGAAGCGTTGACGACTGCCCGGAGCCAACCGCAGGTGGCCTCCCTGGCGGCATAGGCCAGCCAGGAAGGACACGGGTCCAACAAATATGTGGTGGAACTCAGCCGCCACATAATCCTGTCCACTTCATCCTCGGAAACAGGATCAAACTCATCCCAGATCACGTTGGCCAGACTACCTGTATCTCGTTCCTCAGACCACTGCAAATCAGAGGACAACCCGCTCCGAATCCGGGTGATCTTATCCGACAGATATTGACCAAACTCCTCAGCCCTTCCCTGCAACGGGTCCGCCCCCTCCCCTGTACGAAGGAGAGAGCGGGTAACCCGGAACAGGGCGGCTGGGCGGTTATCTGCAGATGCTATGAGGGCGGAGAGATAAGACCTTCTCGCCGCTCTCATAGCTACCAGGTAAGTCCTAATATGGGCTCTTAGCTGGGCTCGATCGGATTGGGAGCAGGTGGACCTCTACCTGCTCTCTAAACCCCTCCGACGACGCTTCATCTCTCGGAGCTCCTCAGTATACCAAGGAGCCATCCGGGATCCATGGCGTGAGAGGGGACGCATGGGGACAACCCTGTCGAGGGCATCCGACGCAGGCTGTTGCCAAGCGGCCACCAGATCCTCGACAGAGCTGTGGGCAAGGGAAGAGGGAAAGAACCCCAGTTCCGTCTGGAACCTCTCAGGGTCCATCAGGCGTCTGGGGCGGAACCATCTAAGTGGCTCCTCATCCCAGCAGTGGGGGGTGGCCTGTTGGAAGACCAGCCAGGAGATAGTGATCAGACCATGGAACGGGCAGTGTCATAAAAGTGGCTTGCCCTCTGTCACTACACCACTGTTCGGAGACAAAAACTAGGTCAAGAGTGTTTCCCCCCTCATGAGTCAGGCCTTGAATCAATTGGGTCAGGGGCCAAACCCGACGCTCCCCCCAGGGAGGGCAAATTGAAGTCCCCAGGACTATAAGGCCGGAACTCCAACGCCACCCCCGAGAGGACATCGAGAAGCCCAGGCAGGGCCGCTGTCACACAGCTGGGGGAAAGGTATGCGAGCAGCAGGCCCACCTGACCATTAGGCCCCCACCTCAGGAGGAGGTTCTCACTCCCGCCTATCTCTGGAACAGTGACCTCCCTTGGAAACAAGGTCTCCTGCATAACCACAGCCACCGCCCCACCCCTTCCCTGGGCCCGTGGCCGGTGTAAAACCCAGAAACCCGGTGGGCACAGATCAACCAGAGGGACACCTCCCTCTGGTCCCAACCAGGTCTCGGTGATACAAGCCAGGTCTGCAGCCTCCTCCTCAATGATCTCTCGGAGACTTATTAGCCACAGACCTGGCATTAAAATACACCAGCTTAAGCCCAGGGGTCCCGGTTCCCATGCCCCCTGGGGAGGAGGCCATAGGGTCGGAGCATGCCACCGCGACAAAGATGGCGGGCGCGTGCTCTCGGCACATGATATGGCCCTATGCCATATGTTGGGATTACAGCTCCATGAACTCCTAACACATCTGAAGGGCACTAGAATGAGGTTGATCCTAAACAGCAGATTTATCTGTGGTAATTTCATTGCACTATATTAACCATAACTTCTTTTTATGTGTTGGAAGAAAATATCCTTCTGGGTTCAGTTCCAAGTGGGGGGAAAGACACTAGAAACATGGAAGCTGCTTGGAAAGATGGTTTAATGGTGGACAGGGTCACATGCCTTGGAGCTCCTGAGCAAAAAAGGAAAGAGTTGCTGAGAGTCGCTGGGTTTTATGCCCTCTGTTGGGATTTGAATTTGAGCTTGTATTCTGATTGGTTGTCAGACTCCCATGGGGCCATGCAGGGGCAACTCTGTAAGCTGTCCTGAGTCCCAGGCTTGGTTGAGCCTTGCTGGATGCTGATGTAATGAAAGGGCTTTGGCAATTCCTATTATGGGTCTGTCTGAAGAAAATAGATCTTTGTTATGTGGAATAGTCTGGCCCAGGCCTTAATGGCCCATTAGCAAAGGTAGGGGGACTGAGTTTCTGCCTCTCTGAGTTTCTACTTCTCTTTTAGAGGAAATATTCTGTCTTTTTAATATATCCTAAAATATTTCATTTCTCTAGGAGAGGGATGGGTTTTAACTTCCAACATATGCTAAAACAATGTACAATATTTCATCTTCAACTATGCATCCCCCCAAAGCAGAAATGGTTGGTCAAGTGTAATAAATGAAGCAATGACCTCAAAAGTCTGCTGCTTTCATGACTCATAGCATTTGGAGTCAGAGGTGCTCAAATTTTACAAGTTACATCAAGGAAAAAAACTTTTTAAGAGTTTCCTCCGGATCAATTAATCTCATGGAAACCAAAGCACTGGATTATGCTTTGCCAGAATAAAATATCTCTGTTTCATCCACTTACATGTGAACCAGTGAAAAGATTACAACAATCACGGGGCATTGTCAATGTCTTGATTTTAAGAGTTCGCTATACTTATCACATGTTTATTTTCTATAAAGATGTCTGCTGCCCACAGAACTGCCAGCTGCACAAAAGTCTCCATTCAGTACAAACTTTTCCATTAGGGTGTGAACTGATGAAGTCAGCAATGGAGTCAAGGAAACAGAATATTACAACAATTATTATGCGAGACAAATATGTGGAAAAAGTCATGAGTGTATTATTGCCATTGTCTCCAAGGTTAAGAATTTGCATATTAACCATGAGGTGAGAAACCTGCTTGATGGTTGTTCTGGATTTGTCAATATTATTTGCACATTGCGTCAATAAAATGCCAGGCATTTGACCTGCATGAATGGCTTTTAGTTTTAAAAAAAAGCCTGCTCGGTTCACAAAATCATGTTGTAAATCAAGTCAAAATCCACAGGTGATTGTGTGTGTGTGTGTGTACACACAAAAACAAATACAGCAAATCCCCCATTCTTCTTCCAAGCAGTTGTAAACCAGCATTCAGAAAGGAGGCAGAATCATCAGAAAGCTTTCTGTCTTGTCACCATTTGGTGATATTTGAATGAATCAGAGATCATAATCCAGAACACATCTAAAGTACATTTCAACATGGTCAGATACATACGGGAAGCTTACATAACTGAGGGCTGTTCTATATAGTCAGCATTCAGTATGAGTCAGGCCTAGCACACATTCATGTAAATAGTTACATTAATCAAATAAATTTTGATGATGTCTCTCTGTATGCAATTCTCTGAAATGTCTTAATTTACAGGAGAGATTTGAGCCAGCAAACTCTGCCATTGCAATACCAGCTCAGCTTTCTATTCATAGTCAGAAACCTGTATGTGGATCAGTGGTAGGATTCAATTTTTTTTACTACCAGTTCTGTGGGCGTGGCTTGGTGGGCTGCTACTGTAAAATTCTCTAGTCAGAGGTGGTATTTGCCGGTTCTCTGAATTACTCAAAATTTCCGCTACCGGTTCTCCAGAACTGGTCAGAACCTGCTGAATACCACCTCTGATGTGGATGCATTGCATGCATTGGAAGATAAATAAAAGCCCCCATTCAGAAGCAGATTCTTAAAAACACGAGGAAAGCTCCAGAAGTGTTTAAAAAGTGTGATTCAATGTGTGAAGTCTTATCTGGAAGTCCTGTGCAGTGTCTATGAACTGTATATGGAAACACATTTAAAATGCTTCATTCTTTCTCCGCCAAATGATTTAGATCAGGGCTGTCAAACTCCCAGCCCACGGGCCGGATGCATCACATGCTGGCCACGCCTCCACCCAGTATGGCAAAGGGGGGGAAAAAATCCCATACGTCACGGACACTGCCCTGACGACATGAGTTTGACACCCCTGATATAGACAGAAAAATTCCTCCTACAAACACACATACATATAAACACACACACACACACAAATCAGACATTTTTTTCTAATCTGACCAACTGGATTGGTGGAATGCAATTTTCCTTTCCTTTCTAAATTACATTTTAATTTTCAAGAGGTATTCTTCATTTTCTTCTATAGCCTAGATCACACATTCCAAACTTAAAAAGGATTAGCAATGCAATTGCATATCCTCAATTAAGAATTCAACCCCTTTCAATAAGAGGCCAAAAGGATCTGAGAAAGAGGAAATGTTTAATATTAATGTAAAAGATAAAAACAGAGAAAATAATATTTCATAAAATCAGATGTTCCTGACATGGACAGTGCCATCCTACTAAATATAAGAACATTTGTTCTTCTATTCTATGGAAACTACAATAACTTCAAAGCTGAAAGATTCTTATGATGATATAAGAATATTAGAAGTTATTGAAACCCCTAAATAGGCTAATCCATACATTCTATTTGCCTTTGTTGGAAGAAATATCCAGTCCAGTTGCAAGCTGGGAGAAAGGTGCTGGAAATAAAGTGGAGGCTGACTGCAAGGAAAGAAGGTTTATTTGGTTTCCAGAAGCTTCTGTGACAACAGCAATGTTTCTGGGGTGGCTGACAAAATGGCTGAGTGAGTGGATGGATCTTTATATTCTGGGATTTTGTGATTGAGATGCTCCAGGGAGTTGTGCAATGTAGTGAGCCTTGTGGCTTTTACTATTTCAATGGTGGTGGGTTAATCCTATTATGTACTAAAGATCATGTCCTGTCCTTAGAATTTGGATGGGGGAATGTGAATTCTTAATCCCATCAGCTGTGGGAGCTGTGGCTAAAGGTGTTTTGCTTATGAATAGATTGGCCCAGTCTTTCTTAATAGATACTGTTATGTATGTAGGTTTGAAGTCATTGGTTTAGTTTGAACTGTTCTTGTAAAATGTTGGAAATGATTGGTTTAAAAAGTGTGGGAAAACCCTGCACTCTGATTGGCTGGCAACTGCGGCTGCTGGCTATAAGTAGCAGCCGCAACCCAGCCAAATTGGGTCCGTTCTGAGCTGTAGTCACTAATAAACTAAGAGCTTGAGGCACTCGCGTCTGTCTCTTCATGCAAACTTAACACTGGCGATGAAGGTGGGATTCCCCTGAAGAAGACGGCAACGCGGAACAGAAGGAGAGCGAGATGGCTGCACTGAACACCCCCCAGCCCGTTGATCCGACGGCAGAAGACTGGGAGTCGTATGCAGATGTTCCAAATGTATCTGGAGGGAAACGATCTTGCCAACATTTCTGAGAAGCGGAAGAGGCGGTCTTCTCCACGCACTGCGGTCTGGCAGTTTTCAAGATGGCGAAGGCATTGGCGGGAGCTGCAGACGTGAAGGTAATGGACTGGCCTGACTTAGAAAAACTGTTAAGAGCCCATTACGCCACAAGTATCATGCCTCATTAAGAGACACGAGTTTTACCGTCGTGATCAAGGGGAAAGCAAAAACGTAAATGACTTCGTGGCAAGTTTAAGAGACATTGGGGGTGCATGGAAATTTAACAATTTAGAAGAGGCCATGCGCGATCGATTTGTTCTGGGCCTTAAAGACAAGGTGCTACAGAGCAAGTTATTACTGAAACCTAAGATCACGCTGAAGGAAGCAATAGAAGAGGCCTCTTCAGCAGAAGCTACCAAGTCCTCAGCAGCAGCCATGAAGAAAATCAACAAGGCCACAAGCCATCCTGATGTGGAAAAGTCCACAACAACTCATTGTGAGCAAATAGATTCTGAGTCAGACTGTAGTGAGGTGGAGGAAGGAATTTACAGACTCAGAATGGAGCGGAAAAGAAAGACCTGGGAAGAAAGAGGCAAGATTTCTACTGCAGAGGTTGTGGGGAAGCCACCCCGCACTGAATGCAAGTTTTTAGACACCATTTGCCTCCGTTGTGATAAAAGAGGACACCTAGCAAGAGTCTGCAAATCATCCAGAACTCCACCCAACAGAAGAAAGTTTGCTACAAGCAAAGACAAAGAATTCAGGCCCAATAATCTCAGTGAGAAAATGGGGTGCAGCACAGAAGCAAATGGGAAGAATGAAACTCATCAAACAGTAACTATTGGTCATTCATCACCTTTAAAAAGCAGAAAAGTGCATGTCAAGGTACTTATTGAAGGAAGGCCTTGCCAAATGGAAGTGGACTCAGGCTCATACCTATCTATGGTGTCATGGGACACTATTCACAGACTTCTTCCCAACATCCAGAAGAAGCACTTCAAGAAGCAAGCATTGACTCTTAAAGACTACCAAGGGAACAAGATTCCAGTAGTTGGAACAAGAGAATTCAACGTGAAATTCAAGGGCCACACCAAACACCTACCACTGACCATCGTGGACAAGGCTGGGTCTTGAGTGGTTCAACCCGTTGGGCATCGATGTGACTGGCATCAATCACGGAGCAACACTGAGTGGGAAGAGGCCTTGAAGTCTGAGTTTCCAGAGGTCTTCAGCGACGGATTAGGCAAGTACTTGGGGACCCCCATCACATTTAACCTAGATCCCAAGGTACAACCAATCCGTTTAAAACCCAGAAGGGTCCCATTTGCCTTAAAGGAAAAAATTGATGCACAATTAGATAAACTAATAGCCCAAGGGGTTTTAGAGCCACTGATCACTCCAGGTGGGAGACACCCATAGTCACACCAGTCAAGGCTGATGGGTCTGTGAGAATCTGCGGAGACTACAAGGGGACATTGAACCATGCGCTACAACAGAGCATATCCAGTTCCAGTAGTGCATCATTTATTACACTCTCTTAGAGGGGGCACAGTTTTGCCAAGTTGGACCTGGCACAGGCATATCAACAATTAACAGTTGATGATGCCACTGCTGAAGCCCAAACCATTGTGACCCATAGAGGTGCCTTCAAATGCAAAAGATTGCAATTTGGGTAAGCGTGGCACCAGGCATCTTCCAAAGCCTTATGGAAAGAATGTTACAAGGGTTGCCAGGGGTGGTGCCCTATTTTGATGATGTTTTAATTTCTGCTGAAAATGACACTCAATTACACGAGAGACTCAGGGAAGTCTTAACTAGATTCAAAAAGCAGGGTTAAAAGTCAAAGAAGAAAAATGCACACTTAGAACAGATAAAGTGGAAATTGGGTTACATGATTGATAAACATGGCATCCACCCCACAGAGGCAAAGGTTCAGGCAATCAAAGAAGCCCCCAGGCCAAAATGCAAAACAGATTTGCAAGCATTCTTGGGACTCATTAACTTCTATCATATGTTTCTACCTCAGAAGGCAACCATTGCAGAACCCCTACATAGGTTGCTGGACAAAAATCTGCTTGGGTCTGGGGGAGGAAGGAACAAGCTGCATTTAACAATATCAAGAGACTAATCACATCTGATGCTGTGCTGATACAGTTCTCTGAGAACTTTCCTGTTGTTCTGACTTGTGATGCCTCCCCTTTGGAGTGGGGGGTTGAGCCACATGCTTCCCAGGGAGGAAGCTCCTATTGCATTTTACTCTGGCACCTTGACTAAAGCAGAGAGGAACTACAGCCAACTGGACAAGGAAGCCTTGGCGATTGTAGCAGCTGTCAAAAATTCCATGAGTATTTATATGGAGAACATTTACTGTTGTCACAGATCACAAACCTCTTTTAGGCATTGTGGCAGGGGACAAACCAACGCCCATGATCCTGTCACCAAGAATGCTGAGATGGACTGAATTTCTTGCTGCTTATTCATACAAACTGATCCACAGACCTGGTAAAGACATTGGGCATGCAGATGCTTTGAGTCGCTGCCCACTTCCTTCACACATTGAGGACCCTGTTCCTGAGACTCACACCTTTTTTCTAGAAACTGTTGCCAAACTTCCAGTACATGCTGCTCAAATTGCCAGAGAGACTGCCAAAGACACTTTATTGGCTCCTGTTATAGGCTGGATTAAGAAAAGTTGGCCACTTCAAGATCTACCTCAACTCGCCCAACCTTTTAAATCCAGGCAAACTGAATTATCTGTATTAAGAGGATGTATTTTGTGGGGTAACAGGGTGGTTATTCCTGCAAAACTACAAAAAGAGGTTTGGAAATGTTACATGAGGGTCATCCAGGAATTGTCAGAATGAAGGGATTGGCCAGGAGATTATGTATGGTGGCCAGGTATTGACAAAATGGTTGAAAACTGGGTTGCATCTTGTCCCAACTGTCAGGTAGTCAGGCCTGCCCCACCTCTCACCCCACACAGGAATGGGAATGTCCTAGGGGCCCATGGTCCAGGATTCACATTGATTTTGCTGGCCCTACCAGAGGGCACACTTTCCTTATTATAGTTGATGCATATTCCAAATGGCTGGAGGTTATCCCTATGGCATCCACCACAACTGAAGCTGTCATCAAACAGCTTAAAAGCTTTTGTAACTCACGGGTTACCTGATGTGCTTGTTTCTGACAATGGCCCTCAATTTACATCCAACCTTTTTGAATCATATCTAGCACAACAGGGTATCAGACATGCCCTGACAGCCCCTGGGCATCCTTCGCTAACGGCCAGGTTGAATATGGTACGATTTACCAAGGAAAAACTTCAGCAATTGGGTCCAGGGGATATCACTGAGAGAATTGAAAACTTCTCAGTGTTCAGTATATCACTCCCAACCCCTCAACTAATTTAACCCCAGCTGAATTGTTGATGGGTAGGCAACTCAGGTCTCCCCTTGACCACCTCCATCCCCTACGCACCCAATGCACCACTAGATTCCACTAGTAAAATTCGCGCTTTCACTGTGGGTGATTCTGTTTTACTAAGAACCTCATGGGTGAACCATTATGGATTCCTGCTGAGATAACCCAAATCACAGGTCCCAGGTCTTACAGGGTACAAACGGAGGATGGTGTCCTCTTGAGCAGGCACATTGATCAGTTAGATCCGATTGCCTCAGGAGCATCGCTTTTGCTCCTCTCTGGTTCCCATACCTACTGCCTCTTCTAGGGGAAGGGGAGGATTATGAGGTAATCAGCAAGTAAGAATCAACCCCATGTGTACGAGCTAACACGACAGGAACCATCCCAAAACCTGTCACAATACAACCCCATTTTCACAAATGGAAGATTGCACATCACTACCTGATTTAGGTGCTGACATTGGGTTGGAGGGATTGGGAGGAGAGACCAGGTTGTAGTAACCAAACAGGTTCTACCATTACTACAAGTCCAAGTAAGGGAATGTCAGCAGACACTTCCTCTCTCACAAGGTGAGAACCTTAAAACATCTGAACCACGTAGGTCTCAACGTACACGTAAGAGCCCCACCTATTAAAAGAATACATTAGATAGGTTGGGGTTGAGTATGGACTGAACCTAGTGGGGAGGGGTGTTATGTATGTAGGGTTGAAGTCATTGGTTTAGTTTGAACTGTTCTTGTAAAATGTTGGAAATGATTGGTTTAAAAAGTGCGGAAAACCCTGCACTCTGATTGGCTGGCAACTGCGGCTGCTGGCTATAAGTAGCAGCCGCAGCTCAGCCAAATTGGGTCCATTCTGAGCTGTAGTCACTAATAAACTAAGAGCTTGAAGCACTCCGCGCCTGTCTCTTCATGCAAACTTAACAGACACGATATCTGCATTCCCAAATTCTTCACGTTTGTTTGTTTGAAGCTGTTTTCCTATGGCAGGAAGACTGGGGCTGCTTTATGCCTTTGTTAAGATTTTTCTCCATTTCGCCTTTGGGAAAATATTCTACCCTGCGTCTTTTTAATATTAAGAATAAGGAATATTTTAATCTGGGGAGGGGGAGTGGCTTCCTACACTTTGGCACAAAAATCCATTTACAGATACTGGAAGATATAAACAAATTTCTTCATCCTAAGTCTATCTCAGTCCCATCCCAAAGAGTCTGTCTCCTGTATTTCATGCGGCCATAGGCCATGTTTTTGCTCCTGTTCTACGTTTTGTCCTGGTTTGCTGGACTGATGAAACATAAAACTATTTGTTTGTTAACCAATCTACCCGTGAAATTGTATTCATTGGAATTTTGTTTAGTTCTGTTTAGTGCTACTTGTAGAGATGTTTTGTTTTGTTTTTAAATCAATGCTATGGAAATGATCTCAGCATCAATGCCAGTGCTTGAAATGTGAACAGATATTTCTTAAGCCAGAATCATTTCTTGCCAGTATTAATTAGCATGGGCAGCAAACAGTTTAAGCTGGTTTTGCAGAACTGCTGTATATCAACCAGAAGTTATTTGGGAGTTATTTGTTTGTTTGATCTACTTTTACTTGATTTGCATCTCTGGCATAGAATTCCTAATATGGATGCTTGGGCCTTCCTGTATAAATGAGTTTCCAATAGATCTGCCACCTTTTTTAATTAATTCATCACAAATTGGGTAGCACTAGCTGTCAGAATGATGCATGTTACAGCTCAACAGAGAATTGGTTGTTCTTCTACTTTTTGGATGGGAATGCAGGTCCTATTATGTTACCCGGAAAACTTTTTAGCAGGCATGATAGGTTGGAAGTTTGCAAGTAAAAATGCAGGAAAACAAGTCGTATCCATAAGAACAGAATCTTCCCTGCAATCATATGTCAGTTGTGCATCCTGACAAGATTTCTTGTGGACATACCTAGAGTCATTTTGTTCCAGGATTCATCTACTGTTTCAAAAAAAAATTACTAGCCCAGAATTCAACTGAGTCAGTTGTAAAGTTTTGATCTCATAAAACAGAACTACATTTTTATATGAAAATTATTTGCAAGTAAATCTGTTGATCTGTATGTTGCTCATCCCAATCCTGTAATTTCTGTAATCTGCATGCATGCATTTTGATTGTGGCAATTAAGGGAGAGGCACTGTCTGGCCTGGCTCTTTAAGAAGGAGGAGCTACCTTCACCATTCAACCCAGATGACAGAAAACATTTGTAAGAACACTGTTCTCATGAGATTATTATTATGACTGGTCCTACCAGTTCTTGCTTGCAGGCAAATGGTATTTCTTGCCGATATTCTAATGCACCATTAGTTGCTATTTTGTCATGTCATGTCATTTATAGTCAGTCTGTATGATCGTGTTGCAGCAGCAAACTACTGTAGATGGTCCATTGTTTCTCTAACTTCTTTGCAGAGCCGATTTGCTGTCTGTTGCTGTCTTTTCAGTTGTGTCTTTGTATGCATTTGTTCTTAAGGCTTGGTCTTGTGCAGCCAAAATTAGCTTCTCTGTGTCTTTCTTAATTTTCTTGCAAAGCGTGTGCTCACCAAACCAGTTGTTATGCCGGTAGGATCCCACCCCTGTCCTCAGCCCTAGCCCATGTTAAGAGGAGTGGTCAGTGAATATTTTCCTGATTATTTTTGAAGAGAAGGGAATACAGCCAGGAAAAGCCATCAATTCTTTTCCTTAACATGCCCTGCATATGGGAAATAAGGCTACTGCCATTAGAGACATTTGGTTGAGTTGAACGGCTATAGAAATTGAATAAATAAATTAGATGACATTGAGTCTGTAGCAGAACAGGGAACAGTCAAGAGAACAACATATTTTAACACCAGTACAGTTTTCTAGAGATTCAAAATTTGGTGAATAGCATTTTCAGTAGAAGTATATATTTGTAGCACAGGGTTGAAATCTGGAGTTCTTGCTGCTCTCTGAGCGTGGTTGTTTGCTTACAGATGATTCACTACCCAACTATGTAACACTACCCAACTATATAACATCAATGATACCCAACTAGATAACATCACTGACTTTCACTGATGATGTTATCCGACTGGGTAAATGAAACATCTGCAAACAGTTGATCAAGGTCAGAACTAGGATCTTGAGGCATTATTATAACAGAAGATGAAATCCACAGAATAGTATTTTAAATGAGGAATGAGAACAAGGAAGAGCCTAGGGTAACAGTCCAGAGCTTTGGTGCTTAATTACAACTATCTTATTATTTTGATCACAGTGAATGGACATACATTTTTAAAATGTATCTTAGCTTGAATGTTAACATTTTCCTAATGCAAACAGAGCCTTAGGTATGTGATCCAAATAATAAGGCCTGAATCAGATATCGTACATCAAAGAACTTCTTTCATCATATGAACACTGAAAGCCATGGGTGGCTTCAGGTTGTTAGTGTAACTAGGATCTTGAGGCATTATTATGACAGAAGATCAGTATCAAACAACCCATCTTATCCTTCTGAGAAATGTCGTCATGGTTTTGGAAAAATGCTGATCACAAAGAACAGGATAAATTAAACTGGATGAGCAGAAACATGTCCCACACAACTCTATATGAAATATAAGACTGTATAGAACACCATCTAGAATAGAACATGGGAGCATTCCAAATGAATATTGGCTAGCCATTCTTGGGTTGACTAAACATGTCTACACTACCAAGATATGTGGTTCTGTTCAATTTATTAGTATCTTTCCTTCCAGATGCAAAGAAAAATAGTTTGACCAAGATATGCTAAGCATTTTTTTTTCTCAAGCGTTCTATAGTTCCCAGGATGTCTGCGGAATAAAGTCCCCTTCAAAAGTGTTCAAATCCTAGGCACCTGCCCTATAAAAGCCCAGATACTGTAACCCTTTTGGTCATAGGATACTGGCTTCCTAAAGACATGTCTGCATGACAATAACTATGTCAGCTTCTGCAATAGAAAGGATTGTGGTAAAAAAGGCACAAGGAGATCAACATGAAGAAGTAAATATCCATACAGTGCAGGGGTGGTATTCTACTAGTTTGGCCCAGTTCGACCAAACCAGTAGCTCCAAGGATCATCTGTGAGTGAACAAGTTTGCTCTGCCGATCAGCTGCTAGACCCACCTACCCGCCCTGGCTCTATTCTGACCTTTATTTCCTGGTTTTGAAGCTCAGCTACTTCACGCAGCAAAGCAAATTACCACGCATCAGCTGTTTAACACACAGGGAGAGTGCGGGATTGCAGGAGAAGGTCAGTAGGAAACCCTCAGCGCGCGCATGCACACAAAGCACGCCCACCAAGCCACACCCACTGAACCGGTGGTTAAAAAATTTGAATTCCACCACTGATACAGTGACATGCATAAAGATTTCCTGCCAACATTTGACTTAGCACATAAGTCACTGCTGAAAGTCAACATGATATGAGCAATATTGGCAAGAAGCAAGATTTTTCCGGACTGCTCATACACCAATTTAAACATGTTTAAACAAGGCTATTAAATTACATTTTAAACAGAACAGCTATATAAGGCTAACTTTCCCATAGGCCCTAAAATTATAATTGTATATGCTCAGGATTAAGGATATGTGGCTGAATGGGAGTTCAAACCAAGACAGATATCCTCAAACATTGCCCTTTAATAATTGCTCAGCAAATCTATAGTTGTTATAATGATTGCTTTAAGAATATTTTCAAAATACGTTTGTTTTTCTAAACAGGACACTTATCCACCATAGTTTTTATATAACTGCATAGAATATATGTCTTTGTGCAACATTCTGATTACAATGCAATGCATCCAAAATGCAACATTCTCAAATATATCCTGTGAATAATAGAAAATAAAACTCCATTAATTGTTACTTTCCACCTTACTCTGGAGTCCAATTTGGTGAATATTTACACTTCGATAGAAGATAAATCTGTATGGGTTTCTTTTATATTCCAGTTCATGATTTCATTCATTCTGAACCAAAAAGTGTGTTTAATTAATGCTTACAAAAATAAAAGCTTTTCACTGCAAGGTCACTCAGTCCAGAGATATATGACTGCAGCGCCATATTCTTATCAAAAATAAATGGGCACATGGTTAACAATAAAGCAGGATTGGGATGCGCTGACTTTTTTTCTATATTCTGGTAAAACTCTAAGAAAAGGTGAAAAAGCAAGACAAATATTAACTGTTCAGAAGGAAACCTGAGCAATCCTAGCCTTGCTTTGCTTTAAATACATTGTTACCGGTAGTCCTTGTTTAGTGACTGCAACTTGGTCTGACAACTTGGTCTTTAAGTGAAGCAGTTGCTAAGCGACAAATCATGTGACCACAACTGTGCTTACAATTTTACTTCAGTTTTGCTTTGCTTTTTATCATCAGAAGGCTGAATCCCAAACAGCCAGATGAGGCCATACAATGAGAAGATTATGGAACTCCACTCACAAGGAAATGGAGTAAAAGAGCAAATTGTATAACCCCTTTTATTCCCTCTCTTGTTCTTTGGAATGGTCACCAGACACTGGCATAACAGGAAGAAGAGAATTATTGTTTGTATTTTTATCCACTGAGAAAAAAGGATTAGAAGAGAGTAAGCAAGCACACAATGAGCAACACACATGTAAAGAAATGTGTTCCAGCTGTCTGTCTAGACAACCTCTTAGGAGACAAACAAAAGACTTTAATGTGAAACTGATTCAGGTTTTGTCCATTTCAAGAAGCAGCTGCAGGCTGACTACATTAAGGTCACAAAGTTGAGCCTGTTAATTTGTGGTTAGCACTTTTTTTAGGGACAATCTGGGCTGGGCAGAAAAGCAGCCCAGGAAGAGATAGAGAAGACAAAAAAGTGTCAGGCACAGGACAACATATACTATTAGCTGTAATGGTGAGCATCTATTTGAGAGATGCTACAAATGTTATAAATGCTGATATTGGTCACAAAGTTACTTTTCATCAATTTTGTCATTGCAAACAGTCATTGTCCTGAGAAGTCACAAAACAAGGACTACCTGTGCATGAATATCTAGAATTTGTGATCTACAAAAGCATTCTAAAATGGAATCTCTGATCTAAGCAACATAAGAGATCAGGAGAATATTCTGTATTGAGTAGCTGTTCTACATGAACCTTCCTAAAGGATGACAAAACTAATTTCATTCTGTGGGATACTTCTAAATGGATAAACCTTTTTTTTAACAATATTTTTTTATTATTTTGACAAGAATACAAACTCAGTATACAGTGTGCCGGTAGATTGTGTCTCATCTTCTCCAATATCATTGAATACAAAATATTCCATATTAGTAAATTAATTTTCCTTACTACATTTTGCTTTGTCATATCACCACCATTCCCGGCCCCTGAATATACAGTATAAGCAAACCACTATTGCATTATTACAAACAAACAAAACATAAAATTCTTTTTTGAGAACAGTGTGTGTCCAAACCTTCCCTTTTCCATACAGATATAATTTCAATTTTACACACTTCATGTGTTCTATCCCAATTATCATAGCAATTTATACTATTTTCCTTTATTCTCCTGCAATATTTTCCATTCAGTTTTTAATACACTTTTATCAATAATGTTTACAATCTTATATTTCTTATAAGACATATTTTGCTCTGTAATTATTACTTCAGAGGATAATACCCCATCTTTCTTTTACCCATCATTGTTTAGCATTTATATTTCTCCTTTAGCATTATTGTTTCTATTACACCTCAATTTTAATAAAATCTCTATTACCGATCCATTTCTGCTTGGTACATTCATTTTTATTTATTATGCTTTTTAACAGTATAAAGTAAAGATATTATAAATGTATATAACCATTGTAAATAAACTAATTGTTCCCATTTCAATTCAATTCAAATGCTAATTACCATATCTATCTTATTTATCCATTCCCATAAAATATTTTCATCATAATGACCTTAAAAAAGGAAAGGAAATACACATCATATTAATCCTCTAAAACTTCTAGCTTCTATCTGTTTCTAAAATAACCCTGCAGCTCATGTACCCTTGCAGGTTTCTTTAATTAAGTTGATTTATTTAACCATTATCTTGGTGTCCAAAAAAATAGATAAATTCTCTAAACCTGGTATACTTCTCTTGTTTCTGTATATCTTGTTTCCATTTACAGCTTCCCCCTTTTTTTCCTGCCCCCCCCCCCTTTTCCTCCCTTACCTCGCTATTCACTTTTCTAATTAATTCTCCCTTCTGGAATCCTGTCTCTTGGTTTTTCCTGGTAACATTGTAATTATACTTTTTTTTAGTTATTGCTTCAAATCTTAAAGTCTTAACTCTCTTCCCTTTTTTTTTCCCCTTTCGCTTTTAACAATTGTTTGATTCTTTAAAATGGCTTCTCTTTGTTCCCCTTCTTGTTCCACCGATATTTCCTGTTGTTGCATATATTTCAAAACCTCCATTTTTATCAATTGTAGCTCTTCTTTAAGTTGTTTAAATAACATTCTTGATTCTTCCATAGGTATTAACATTTTAAAAGGGGTTTCCCCCCCTTTTTTCTTCAAAACAATTCCCAATTAGCTTTAATCAGCTTAGTATCTTCTGTCCATAAAAACGAAAGTCCTCCAAGTATCCAAAGTTGTTTCTTGTTTCTTTAAAACACTTTCCCTTTTCAGGGGCTTAGGCTTGCAACAAAGTTCCAAGTAGAATGTATTTTAAAGTGTATCTTTCCCTGTTGCCAATCCACTCTCTGTTCTTTTAAATCTGGGTAGTATCCTCAGTCTCCAGACACACCCTCCTTTCACTTTTTCCTCTCTTCCTCTATTGCTTCCTTTCTCTTCTTTTATAGAAGAAAAAAAAGATATTAGAGTCTCTCAAAAGGTCTTTAACACTTGGTAGATTATTTCCAGCTATATAAAAAAGCCTGTTAATGTCCAAATGTATTTGTATCCATCCAAGCCATCTCAATATTCTTTGTCATTCAAAACTATTAACATCACAGAGGAAGAGAGAGAAAAAGCGACAAACTGGCTTTTCACTTTCACCCGCCGCTTTCCTTCTCTTTTAAAAAAGTTGTTACTGTTTCCCACTGTTCAAAACCAGGTACCTTAGTAGATGTTTCAATATCAGCCTGGATCACCACACTTTCTCTTAATCACTTCCTCCTGCACAAACTTGTCCGCTTGAGGTCTTCTTTGAGGTGGCCATTTCTGACCACCGCTGCGCTGCCTTCGAAAGGGAAAGATCGGCTGAGGAGGAGAGAGAGATGCCTCTCCTCACTCCTGCCATCAGCTCCCCCATCTTCACCACCTCTACGGGGTGGTTTTAACCCCTGAGCCAAGCGGCTCGGGGTCTCCAGCAACGAGCACGGACCGAAACCGCACACAATCGCGGATTTCGCGTCCGTCGCCGAAGAGGCTCAAACCGGATATCCCTAAATGGATAAACCTTTTTATCAAGGTTTTGCTTGTGCCACCACAATGCGGAGAAGCTACCCATAACATTTCATTAAATCAAATATGGGCTCAATTTCCATAATTATTGCTTCAATTGCATTCAGTATTCTATCCTTCTTAGTTCCATGATTAAACAAAATCCCAGCATTCCAAATGCTGGGGACTGGGGACACTAAGAGAGAAAATATTATAGCCGTCAAACGATCAAATGTCAAAATGCATTGATGAAATATAAGAATTGCAGAAAGAATGAGAGAATGAAAGAAATAAAAAACAATTCTCTTACTGGGTTTGCAGTTGACTTAATCAGATGAGTTTCTAATCAAGAGATGGTATATCATTACTTTTAAACATTTTTAAATAGTTGTATTACCACAGCCCTAACTTTGAATTCTACACTTGGCTCACCAATTTTGCAAAGTTCCATTAGTTGCTAACACTGTATCAGTTCATCATCAAACAAAGCAGTTTTAAAAAAACTAAGAGCAGTATTTTTAGAGGAACATTTTTCGCTAAAGTACCTGCTCTGATATAATGAATATCCGTGCCAAATGTTATAACATCTTATTATATTTAGCCTCTCCCTTTCATCATAGAAACTAAGCAAGTAAGTCTAATATGTAATTTATATGGGGTTATTCACTTTAATCAGCCTAGTGGCCTGGAATGATAGATTACATACTGTATATACAAGTATATACAGAGAGAAAGAGAGTTTCTCAGTTTGTCAGGAATTCCCTGCCTACAGAAACAATGATCATGATGGGGACTGGAGGCTAAAACATATAAAGAACAGCTGCTGGAATTGGGTATGTCTAGATCAAAGAAAAGAAGGGCTAGAGGTGACATGATAGTGGTGTTCTAATATTTGAGGGGCTGCCACAAAGAAGAGGAAGTCAAGCTATTCTCCCAAGAAGCAATGGATGGAAACTAATCAAGGAGAGAAGCAACCTAGAAGTAAGAAGAAATGGATGGATGGATGGATGGATGGATGGATGGATGGATGGATGGATAAATGAATGAATGAATGAATGAATGAATGAATGAATGAATTCTTTATTGGCCAAATGTGATTAGACCCACAAGGAATTTGTCTTGATGCATATGTTCTCAATGTCCGTAAAAAGAAAAGATACATTCATCAAGAATCATAAGGTACAACACTTAATGATAGTCATAGGGTACAAAGACGCAATCAAATCATACTAGGAAACAGTCAATATAAATCGTACGGATACAAGCAACAAGGTTACAGTAATACAGTCACAATGAGAGAAGATGGGTGATAGGAACGATGAGAAGATTAATAGTGATAATAATGCAGACTTAGTAAGTAGTTGGACAATGTTGAGGGAATTATTTGTTTAACAGAGTGATGGCGTTCGCTCTGCTAAACAAATAATGGTTTCACTCTGCTAAACAAATAACTCCCTCAGACTTCCTGACAGTTAGAACAATTCATCATTGGAACAACTTGCCTCCAGAAGTTGTGAATGCTCCAGCACTAAGAAGAGATTGGACAACCATTTGTCTGAAATGATATAGAGTTTCCTGTCTGATGTTTCCTGTCCAAGGTCCCTTCCAACTCTGCTATTCTATACTATATGATGATGTTGATCATGAAGAGAGGGAAGAGGGTAGCAAAGTAGGGTAGTAGAGAATTTCCAGTAAAGGTGGAGTTGGAGAGATGACTAATTTGCTTTCTGATAAAATTACTCAAAATTATTTATGACTAATCATGATCACCCATGACAGCTATTTTGAAGGAATGCACACAACTTTCTCCTAACTTTGCATAGGGGCCCACCAGCCAAGAATACCCTTGACTTACAACAGTTCATTTAGTGACCATTCAAAATTACAATGGCACTGAAAAAAGTGCCTTGTGACCCATTTTTCACACTTACAGCCATTGCAGCATTCTCAAGGTGACGTGATTTCAGATGTTTTGGCAAGTGACTCCTATTTATGATGGTTGCAGTGCCCCCGGGGTCATGTGACTGCCTTTTGTGACCTTCTTACGAGCAAAGTCAATAGGAAAGCGAGATTCACTTGACAACCATGCTACTAACTTTATAACTACAGCGATCCGCTTAACAACGGTGGCAGGAAAGGTTGTAAAATGAGGCAAAAACTTAAAAACAGAATTGCTGGGGTCAATTCGGGTTGTAAGTCAAAGACTACCTATAACTGCTCCTGATGCAAGAAGACTGGTTGAGAAGTTGAGAAGAGAAGGTAATATCCTAGTCTAAGAGTCTTCAAACTTGACAGCTTTAAGACTTGTGGACTTCAACTCCCAGAATTCTCCAGCCAGTTGCAGTCCATAAGTCTTAAAGTTGCCAAGTTTGGGGACCCCTGTCCTAGTCTGATGCAAAGTAAGATATTGTGTAACAGCACTAGGGAACTGATGCCCTTCTCACCAGATGCCACCAAAATGGAAAAGTCAACAGAGTCAACTGGAATAGCAACCCACAACACCCACAACTGAAGTAAAAACCCAAGATGTAGTCAGCTCAGAAGGAGGCTGTCATGGGAAACCACTGAGCTGATTACTGGTTTTATTCTTCTGGCACAGGATGCCTTAAATTATAAGTGGAAGTGGTTTAAATATAAGCCTGCCGTAACAGCCTCTGCTATCAATGTTGTGGTGTGCGTGTTCAAAAACACAGACCTAAAGGAAACACATTACAAAAGCCAGACATAAACCCTGTCTCCATTAGCAATTTTTAATGAAATCTGAACATTTTCCCCTTAATTAATAATCCTATTCTAATAGCCTTTTCTTGAGTAATTAGGAAAAATAATGACATCCAATGGGAGTACACACACTTCTGATGAGACCACTGCACAAAAGGCTTGTCTTAATTAATTTTTTCACAGCAGCAAACTGGTTTTTCTTTTTTACAATAAGGTGCCAGGATTTCAAACACTAAGTAGCTGTTTCATCAAAGTAGACAGCTAGCAAGGAAGCTGGGAATGTCTGATTAAAAGTAAACAGCTGGGAGGGGATTTGGAAATGTGTCATTAAAAGCCAAAAACGACTTTTGAAACTCCATAGAGTAACTGAGGTGCTGCCCCTTTTATGTGGAACAAACAAATGATAGCAAAACAGCACCAAAGTCTTTTGAACATTAAGAAACATCAAGAATTTTATGCAAGAGTCCTAAAAAGCATTATTTACTTGCATAAATAATATATACTTTGTCAAAACGTACAATTTTTAGGGCCGTAGCAGTTAAATGATGCCACAGATGCCACCTAAAACTTTTGGCAATCTGTTGAGATATTGTCCTTGAAGGCAGAAATGTAGATCACCACCAGAAAGGTAGGATTACAGTTATTCAGCACTGTGGGGACAGGAAATTCATTTTAACAACAATGTATAGACCAACCATTTTGCTGTTGCTTTATATTCTCTGGCATTTGACATTTCCTATCTGTGTTGACCAAAGCAAGTTAACAAAAAGAGCAAAGGCCAAGGAGAATGTTTCAAGATAACATTCTTATTTGCCTGGGCTGTAACTGAACAGGGCTGGCCATTTAATTGCTCTTTTTCCTTTTTATTATGTGCTTTTAGTATCCATTCTTGTTTTACGCTGTTTAGTTTTTGTTCTGTTGCAGTGTTATAGCCTTTGGGCGTACCATTTCGACTTGGAAAGGCATACTATGAGTTTCCCTTCAAATCAAAGAGCAGAAAAACCTCTCCCTTCCTTAAAAAAAAAGTGAAATAAAAAAGCATCAGTGCTTATTTCAATCTGATCTTCAGAGATCTGAAGGCTGTAAAAAGAAGGGATAGCTTTATAAAAAGGAGGATGCCAGCTCATAAAATATTTCTATGGTCTTTTTAGAGTTGCCAACAGAAAGGGAGGGGGGAAAGGGTCTGAAGGAGCAGTGCGGCAGCTTGGAAATCAAAAGTGCATTCCATAAATACTTTTTCAAAGATAGTAACTAGGTGACTGAAGTTTCTGCCACGCAAATATCTAACTGGAGAACACGATTGATGACTCTTGGCTATGAATATGTCCCATTGGAGAATATGAATTATGAGACACCCAGGGCGTGGGGGAAAACCAGGGTCAAGGGTGACAGTGAATTATGTGTCTCAGAGTCGGCTTCATACAGGTCATGCAGACATGTTTGCTCCTAATAAATCCTTTGAAGTTTTTGAAGCTTGGTTCAGACTCATGATTTAATTGGGGTAACTGACAGAATCCTGACAATGGAATTATAGGATTTGGAAAGTGTATACAGGTAGTCCTTACAACAATTCCTTCAGTGACCATTCAAAGTTACAACAACATTGAAAAAAGTGACCTGTGATCACTTTTCACACTTATGACTGTTGCAGCATCTCTGTGGTCACATGATCAAAATTCAGATGCTTGGCAACTGATTCATATTTATGATGATTGCAGTGTCCCAGGGTTGTGTGATCACCTTTTGTAACTTTCTGACAAGCAAAGTCAATGGGAAAACCAGATTCATTTAACAACATTATAACTGCAGCAATTCACTTAACAACTGTAGCAAGGAAGATCATGAAATAGGGCAAAACTCACTTAACAAATATCTCGTTTAGCAACAGAAATTTTGGGCTCAATTGTGGTTGTAAGAGTTACCTGTATTAAATTTCAGTTTCTAGCAACATTTTTTTTAAAAAGATAGTGCACAAAGTATAAATTCAAATTCAAAACAAAAAAAATAAACATTGGGCTTGACTCTGCATTCAGCCCAGACTATTCTTGAAACTAGTATTTGTGCAAATTTAGTCAAAATAGAAAAGAAAATCAGCACTGTAATCACAGTTCTCAGTTTTTCTCCCGATTGTAACTGCTTTCAGATGAAGGACTCTGGGCATCACCAGTGTGGTCTGAAGTATGGGGTACCAAAATAGCATAGAAGTAGGATGCTGAGGAATCCAGATTCAAAGCCACACTCAGTCACAGAAGCTAATTAGATGAGTTCTCTCTTTAGCCTTTTTGTTGGGAGAGGGAAGATGGGACTATGATATGCCTTAAGGTCCTGCAAGAAAGATAAGGCATAAACCTCACAAATTTATCTGCCATTCTCTTCATTTAATTTAATTTAGTTTAGTTTATTTGGATTTATAAGCTGCCCTCTCTCCCGAAGGACTCAGGGCGGTGTACATAAAAAACAGGCAATACAAAAGTTAAAATAATTTTAAAAAATATTAAATTATGCCAAATAAACATTCAAATTAAAATCCCGATCCCCTGTCAGTCCAGGCTGGATTGTAAAAATAACCATGTTTTAAGGTCGCAGCGGAAGGAGCAGAGATCAGGGGCCAGGCACAACTCAAGGGGCAGTTGGTTCCAGAGGGTGGGTGTACCCACAGAGAAGGCCCTCCCCCTAGGGGCCTCCAGCCTACAATGCTTAGCTGACAGTACCCCCAGGAGGCCCCATCTGTGGGAGCGCACTGGGCGATTGGTATTTGTCAACAGCAGGAGACATTCCTGCAAGTACCCCGGACCCAAGCCATATAGGGCTTTGTAAGTTGTTACCAGCACCTTGAATCTCACATGGAAAGCAACTGGCAGCCAATGCAAGTCACACAGGAGGGGCATAATATGGGAGAATCGGGATGCTCCCATCACTACCCGCGTGGCCGCATTCTGCACCAGCTGAAGTCTCCATATGACATGCAAGGACAGCCCCATATAGAGAGAATTGCAGTAGTTGAGTCTAGAGGTAAAGTGGGCATAAGTGACCATGCGCAGCGCATCTCGGTCCAAATAGGGATGGGCTTTTTTTTCTCCTCCTGAAAACAAACATGATGGGGAAAATGGCAGGAAAAGAGAAGGTGATAAATGGAGATCAATGTCACTGTCTGAGGAACCCTCTTGGGAGTTGAAGTCCACAAGTCTTAAAGTTGCCAAGGTTGAAGACCCCTGTTATAAACAATATGAAGATGAGATAAATGTGAAGTTAACAGAGTTCAGAGAAAACAACGAACTTGGAGTAACAATGTGATGGATCTGATCAAAACCAAACAGTGTGTTATATTGGATTCTACAGTAGAAAGGCTGAGCAGTGTTGCAGTCTCAGTTCTGAAAAAAAAGTGCTTCAGGCTATACATGGATACAACCATGTACCTTTCTGCAATTAATTTAAAACAACTGCTTGTCTTGGGATCCCAGGGCAGCTGTTGAGGTCATCTGTGTAATCTGAGAAGATGCAGCTGCTTTAAAGAGTTGGAGGCAGGGGCTAAGATTTTGACCCCCCCCCCACCTCCTTTGCAATATTTTTTTCCAAATTATTTCAAAAATGCCATACAGCTCTAATAGCTACTATGTACCATGGCTTTCACATGCCCCCTGCAGTGGGAGGCATTGAACTGTAGAAAAATCAGACTTTGCTGTACCATTACATGTATAATCAGGTTTCCCAGTTAAAAATGTTTTATCCAATACTGTTTTAATATTTTGTACATTGCAAAAGATGTAATGGTTTCCTGTGGGATGAACCAGATTGCTGAAAAGCACTATACATATGAAATAAATCATTCTTTCTGTTTTTCCCACCTAAAATGCCCAAAGCAAAGATCAAGATTCTTAGCATTACACTATTTCTTTCCCTTTACATTAAAAAATCAAGCAACAGGAAAATCCATACTAAATGTAATAACAGACACTGGGAGAACTATTCATTTTCTTTTAAATCATTTCCTTTCCATTTCCCTCTTTTAATAAACTCATCTATATTCCAGAGCCTGCAAAACACTCTTTTTCTTTCATAATAGTGATCAGTGGGCATATGGTCTAGCTCTAGCATACGTATTTTTTTTCTTTGCCATCCAACTCCCTAGTGATTCTCAGTTTAGTATCATTCATGTGTTTGGGTATTTTGGAAACAGGAGGCAGAAGCAGATAATCCATAAATTTCCAAGCTGTGCACTATTATCTATTGATGCAATACCATGAGGAATTCACAAGGGAGCCAAATCAAAGAATAAGCTGATATCAAAATGATCCTGTTGGCAATGTATGCGCCTTGTACAGCTTATCGTCAAAATAAGATTATCTCATGGGTCATATGACTATCCACTGAGTCAATAGTCCACGAAGAACAGAAGAGTAGTAGTAAAAGATGCTAGGTTCTAGTGTCTGGGCCCATTCACTGCTCACGTCTCTTACATACAGCATGTGAACTAGCATAGATCAGACTGGAGATGAGCTGAGAAGTATACAATCCAATCCATGACATTGTAAAAACTGAATATTACTCCATTTCTATTAATTTATATGCAGTGGGATTACCTCGGGAAAATATGAGGATACAACAGAATTCATGGCCACGTCAAATGAGCTGAGATGCCCACCTACAATCTCTCTCTGTATGTTTAGAAGTTTAAAATTCCAACCAAAGTATCACCAGGGTTGTTGCATTGTATACAGTATTGCCTCCAGATGTATGCCTCATGCCTCCAGATGTATGAGAATACAATCCCCAGTAGTTCCAGAAAATCTGTCAGTAGCTGTGCAAGACGGGAAATGAAGTTCAAAACATCTGGAAGCCACTAAATTGCTATCACAGTCAGGGGTGGGATTCAAATTTTTAACAACCGGTTCTGTGGGCGTGGCTTAAGTGGTAGGTGTGGCTTGGTGGTCATGTGACTGGGTGGACATGGCTTGGTGGTCATGTTATTGGCTGGGTGTGGCCAACTCAATATCACTCACATTGAGGCACGCATCTCCTCGCCTGGCCTCTCATGACTGTGGGGATGCTGCAACAGTCGTAAGTGTGAAAAATGGTCATAAGTCACTTTTTTCAGTGCCATTGTAACTTTGAATGGTCACTCCACACAAGCAAAGTACCAGCAATGGAGGGGAAATAAACTCCAGAGATATTCCTGAGACAGGAAGTCTAGTCCTGCCAAGAGTTAACCAAGGGTTAACCTGCCAAGGGTTAACGGAGAGGCAGCTTCTGTAAGCAACACCAGAATGTTTCCTTCCTGCCTTCCTTACAGGATTAGGCCAGTAATTTTTTCTAACAACTGGTTCTCCGAACTGCTTAGAATGTTAACAACCGGTTCTAGCAATAGGTGCGAACTGGTATAATCCCACCCCTGATCACAATCCATGAGAAACAGAAGAAATGGAATGGACTTCTGATCTGGAAAAGCTAAGCAGGGTGGGGTTTCATTTACACTTGTCTCACATCCCATAGTTGTCAAACTAGAAAGGAAATCCCAGAATTATAAATTAAACTATTTTGTAAAGACTGCAGTAGAAGGCAATGACAAGAAGGCTAATCACAGATAGTCAAACTTGAAAGAGTTTTTACCTTTGTTACTAGCAACATAGAAAGGCAACACAAATACCATCTGCGATAAAAGTAAATTAATGGTGTGCAAAAATTCAGGATACTCATATCTGATTAATTCCTGCAAAGATGGTTCACCATCTCTTAAGAAAAAAAAAAACCCTGATAGAGAGCCTATAATTTTATTCCTTTGGTGGTCAGGCTAATGTCCCAAAACAGCATGTAAAAATAGTCTCCCTAACTTATAATCTCTACTAATATACTGGATAGTTTTCTTTAAAACTATCATAATCACGAAGTGAGATATAAATTCAGTTTTTTGAAGGCCTTGCTACAGAATACATATTCGTCTCAAATAATTAACAGACTTTATAATATGCATAAGGGCAGCGCTGATTTATGCTTCACTTCTGCTTCTCATGAGTTGCTAAAGTTTTCAGATTCAGTTCATGGTCAGTTTAATGGAACAGTTGAAACAAATATCTTTCTGGGTTCGGTTCCAAGTGGGGAAAAAGACACTGGAAACATGGAGGCTGCTTGGAAAGTTTAATGGTGAACAGGACCACATGGCCTGGAGCTCCAGAGAAGGATGATCACATGCTTCAGGTTGAGAAGAGATCAAGGAAAAAGGGCTGAGGTGCTGAGAGTGCATGGGTTTTATAACCTCTGTTGGGCCCCACCCTAGTGTTTCCTGTTCCTGTGTAAGAAATGTATCCCATTGGCTGTCAGATTCCCAGGGGTGGGGGTCTTAGCTAACTTTGTAGACTTTGTCTGGACCACATGGCTTCACCTGAGTGCTGGCTAATGCAATCTTCCCAGGTGCCATATAGTAAGATGGGTAATCCTATCATGTCCTGAGGGCCATGTCCTAATCCCATCACCCTGGAGCTGAAGGTGGGGCAGGGAGCTGCAGGAAGCTGCTTTGTCTTTAAAACATGTTTCTCCTTTTCTCATCCAGGGAAATATAATATTCTGCCTTTTTAATATTTACTAGAATATTTCATTCTTCTAGGAGAGGGGTGGGTGCTAACTTCCTACAGAACAACACTGTTAAATTGAATCAGGTGTTGTTGTTTTTTTTAAAAAAAACATACTTTACATTGTCAAAATAGTTTCGTGTGCAATATTACAGTGTATCAAATGATGGAGATGCAGAAGGAGACAGAAAATATTTGTTAAAAGAGAAGATAAAGGTGTGAAACAAGCCCAGCTCATATTTTTCGTTACCTGCCAGTCATTTTTTTAAAAGCGTATTGCAGTTTACAGAAAAAACTAGAACTCTATTAACAAGTCTTTTTTTCAGTCTTAAAAGATTTAACAAGGTTGTTAGTGATAGCAATAGGAAGGGAGTTCCATTTAAAGGAACAGAGCAATGGAAATTTTTCTTCCAGTGGTACAGGATGTAGAATTTCTTGTCCAAGGGAAAAAGAAAAAACATTTGTTACTTGCTTGGATAAGATTATCTTAACAAACACCTGGGACAATGTTAAGAGGGCAGTCTAAGGTTTCCAAGTTATTTTTTTCTGGTACTAGGGAAAAGGGGGTGGGGAAGAAGAAGCAAAATGGCCTTATGACCAGTGGTGGGATTCAAATTTTTTTACTACCGGTTCTGTGGGCGTGGCTTGGTGGGCGTGGCAGGGGAAGGATACTGTAAAATCTCCAGTCAGAGGTGGTATTTGTCGGTTCTCCAAACTACTCAAAATTTCTGCTACTGGTTCTCTAGAACTGGTCAGAACCTGCTCAATACCCACCTCTGCTTATGACATTGACCCATTCACTATAGAAAGGATATATGAGGGAGTGTAGGATTTGTTATGGTTGTGGTTTTCATGTCTTACTGCTCAGTAACCAGCCTCTGTTAAAATTAAGATACAGGATACATAAGAGAAAAAATATGGTTAGTGGGGATAAGGAAGAGAAAAAACATGGAGCAATAGATCTTCCTCCTCTAGGAATAATGTTTAGGCAAATAAGACAGCAGCTAATTGATAAAAGAAAAAAGAGGGGGAAGTAGCTTATTTAAAGGATTTAGTGCCATTTGCTGTTGGGTTTTGAAAGCAAAATTTTGACTTACCCAAATTGATCTGTGGAGTAATGGATGACAGAACTGGGACTAGAATAAAGCATTTGAACAATGAGTTTCTAGTTCTACGCCTATGTCATCTTTTGTTGTTGTTGTATGTTGTGTTTGAAGTGTGCCTCCCTTGGGTACCCCTGGGTGTACCCTGAAAACATTTTTGGCACTCCCACAGTTAATCTAACTCAGGAGTACATAATCCATGCTTACATAACCTGTACTAGAAACTGAAATTTTGAAAGGGAATGAAGAAAATTAATGTGTATAACAACTGGAAAATAATTGTACAGCCTTGACATTTTATTAAGTGGATTTTTGAGCAAATCAACTCAAGATGTGAATGTAATTTAATGAAATTATTTTTGCCTTGGTACTTCGAAAGCACAGGCTGGGCAGGCCACTCAAGGACCAAGCATGAGGGAAATGTGCATTCCTAGTCTAAACCCATTTTAAAAAATCTAGAAATCAGATATTAATTCATTAGATCAGGGGTGTCAAACTCAAGGACCGGGGATCAGATTCAGCCCACGGGGTGCTTAGATGTGGCCCACAGGGCCGCCCTGGAAACAGCAAAGGATGCAGCCCTCCCAAGCTCCGTTTTCTCTGGCAGAGGGTTGCAGGAGGCCATCATAGCTGAAAACAGAGCTCGGGAGCCCATTTTCATTGGCAGAGTGCTCAGGCCACCACAGGTGCCACTGACATGAGTGATGTCGAGCTGGCCACATCCACCCTGCCCCCCCCTTGCAGTCAAACACAACCATGATGCAGCCCTCCATGAAATCGAGTTTGACACCCCTGCATTAGATAGTTTCCTGAGCAAATCAAACTCTATTCCTTTTCTAAGAGAAATAGGTTCTAATACTGTGCATGTGGAGCATTTATAAACCCATTGAGTATGTAACCATGCTAGCTTGCTTGTTTTTTAATGGCCCTATGGTTTATTTTTAACTGCCCAATCTGATGTTAAGACTTTGGCAAAGGAACATTATTGTTTTCACCCGATTAAAAGTCTGATTGCCATTTCCTGCTATGAAAAGTGCACAAGCAAGCCAGTTTGTCCTGTATATGTATGTGTGTGCCCATGTGTGCCTTTGTCTGGTGGGTTTCCTTTCTTGGCATTGGCATTTCTGCTGGCAATTCTCCCAGAAAATAAGATAGCTCTTCATCTGGTAATTAACACAATGCAACATTTTGACCAGGCTGGCATGATGTATTTCCTTTCTTTCTACCGCAATAAACTATCATCGGAATTCAAGCAACCTAATACATACCACACAAATATATAGAAAGACTGGTTATAACCTCTGCAAGGGTTCAGAGTCAAATTAATAAGGAATTAACACAAACTTGCAAGTCTGGTGTCCTCCAGATGTTTTAGAGATGACTTCAAGAATTCCCAACCAGCATAGCCAAGAATATGTTGGCTAGAGGCTTCTTGCAGCTGTTGCCTCAATACAGTTAGAAGGCAGCATCTTGAGAAAAGCTAATTTAAAATGTTTTGATGACCAGGGCATGCATGCAATTTCTGGACCACAATGTTCCTACAAGCCTGATGATCCTGCAAGCATTAACCTTGGAGCATAAATGTCTGCAATAAGTTAATCAGCACATTCACCTGAGCCTACATGTTTACATGCCCTCCCTGTGATCCTAAACTAGGCCTTCCTTACCTTTTAATCGGTTTTTATATTTCTGTATCAGCATAAGGAACATCATATCAGATAAAAATAATAATCGCTAGAACTCAAAGGAAAAGCAATATTAAAAAGCAGATCAAACTAGCTTGCCTTACTTTGTTTTTACTGGGCCATGCTAAATGCACAGTGAGAAAGAGTTGGAATGCATGAGGCAATGGCCATAATATCTCTGTATCAACAAAGCCTAGGATGAAGAATGCCTTAACTTGTAATTTAGAAACATCTGAAAAGCCACATGTTGTCCAGCCATGATTTATATTTATTTTTTTCTGGTTCTCGTTTTAACTTTTACTCACTGATTTTCATTCGCCAGCTTCACCAGTACACATAATAACCCATGCTGGCTCTCCGCCTGAAGCAGGCCAGCTACTGTAAATGTCCAGAACTGGCCTGTAAAGAATTCCTATTGGCTTTAGCTTCTCTCTGCTGGATTCTGGACACAGTAACAGCAGGATAAAGTTGGTTAATTAAAGGATGTTTCAGTGGATCCAATTCTTATTTCAATAAATTACAGCATTTCCAATAAGCTCACGGGAACAGCTCCTGATCCCTCTCTATATGAAGTTATTGTGTAGGACCAAAGAAAGCATTTATAAGAAAACTGTTCTGAGATGATGATGATGATGATGATGATGATGATGATGATGATTATTATTATTATTATTATTATTATACACAAAAAACAACAGTGTACACAGCAAACGAGATAACTATGCTGGATTTCGTATCACAAATCACTAGTTCAACATTTCCTAAGCATTTAGGACTGTGTGATGTATCGGCAGATTATGCGAGCAGATCCCAGTAAGGTGGCCTTCTGCAGCTGACCAATGGTGATTTTGTCAGTGCCAATTGTTTTCAAGTGCTTGCCTAGGTCTTTAGGCACAGCACCCAGTGTGCCGAGTACCACTGGAACCACCTGCACTGGTTTATGCCAGAGTCTCAAGTCCTGATATCTGGTGATTTTTTCAAGTTGTTTCTCGTTGATTCTGCTGTCACCAGGTATGGCAATGTCGACAATCCACACTTTTTTCTTCTCCACAATCGTGATATCCAGGGTGTTGTGTTCCAAAACTTTATAGGTCTGTATTTGGAAGACCCACAGTAGCGATGATGATGTTGATGATGATGGCTGGTCCCACCAATTCTTGCTTGCAGGCAAATGATATTTCTTGCAGATATTCCATTGTTGTTATTTTGTCATGCCCTTGTTGATAATCAATCTAGTGTGGTCATCTTGCAGCAGCTATCTAGGTGGTCCACTATTTCTTCAGCTTCTTGCAAAGCCAGCATTTGCAGTCTGTTGCTATTTTCTCAATTGTGTCTTTGTATGCATTTGTTCTTAAGGCTTAGTGTTGTGCAGCAGCCAGAATTAGCCCTTCTCTTTTTTTTCAAATTTCCTACCCTTAACCATTGCCAAGTCTTGTTCTTATCTGCTTTGTCTTCTACTTTTTTGTGTACTGGCCCTATATAATACTTTTCTTTGCCATGACTGTCTTGTATTCTTCATTTGGTCTTTCTTGTAGGTCAGTCTGGTATCTTTGATATTCAGAAGACCTTCGCAGCGTATTCTCTTCAGTGCATCTTCTTCACCGTCCTTCAGATATTTCACTTCAGATATTTCTTGAGATAGTTCTCATGAGATTATGGTTGGGCACACAATGAGCCGGGTAGTTAGACTAGATTTGGCATTTCTGTCCACTTATTGAGTCCTTCCCAAGGACCTGGGATAGGTAGGTGTTACTTCAGATATTTTGGGATTGCACCCAAAGCACTTATTACTTTTGGTACTATGTCTGCTTTCTTTTGCCACAATTGTTCTACTTCTGTTTTTCAGGCCTTTGTATTTTGTGATTTTCTCCCGTTTTCTATTCTGTTTATTTCTACCACTTTACCTCCCACAATGCTTTGAATTAAGCCTGATTTAGAATTCTATTCTGCACCGAACAGATATGACCCTCTCCTACATGTTTTGCTTTGTTTTGCTAATTAGTTCCAAGGTGCTTGAGGCACTGCAGCAGATCTCTTCCCTCACTTTTATCCACGTTAGCCGTTAATCATCACAACAGTAAATTAATCCAAGAAATGCTAATCTGTACAAAGTTCCTAAATGAGATTTTTGAATCCAGGTCTCTTCTCTCCTAATCTGAAACTATGGTTACCCAGTGGATCAAGAGTAGTAGTACATATACAACATACTCCCAAAGTCTTAACTACAACTCCCATTAGCCCTTGTTACCAAGCATACTTATGTGATTTGAGGAATTTCTACACCAAGCCATCTGGAACATCTCCCTTTATGCTAGAATATTATCACCAGAATGACCTTCCTTTGAGCAAAGGTAAACAAGAATTTTACCCTGGTGTTTTTCAGTGTTATTTTTAGCAAAGAACCTAGCCATTAAATTGCTTTTGGGAACCCACTTTCCTCTTCCTAAATTCAGACTGTAACTTCTTTAACAACTTGTGTGGGCAACCGTGCTCCTAAAAGGGATAGATCTTCCGAGGAGATGTTATAGCAAAGCTTTTGAAAGCAGATGGGTATTTTTTTAGAGAGAGAGAAAGGGAGGGAGGTGGGGAGAGAGGGAGAGAGAGAGAATGCAATCTGGAAAGCATAATATCCACAAAGGTATTTAATCTGAAATAGATGTACACATCTGCTCAAATAAAAGATGTATACATACAGTATTTAATACACCGGGTTAAGTGAAATGAAGTTAAACATAATGCATAATGTTAAATCCCACTGACAAGCCTCATGGTGCGGCCAAGGAATGTTATTCTTTCTGAGAACCTAAGAATGACAGCAATGACATTCAAGAACTATGTATCCGCCCTACCACTGAACAATGATATATTTTAGAAAAATAATTTCAGAAATGCGAGGCATCTGTAAAATGATATATTTATTTAGTGGTGTCTTACATAAAGGTCTAACCTCCAACCCTTTGCGGGAATGCCATTGCATGAGAATCATCGGACCAACTTTGTATGAGCCATAATTCTGGTGTTTCTTCCATCCATTCTTGCTGAAAATACAGAGAAAGTATAGTAGAGCGATAAGCCTTCAGAGGAGGCTATTAGGGGTTTTTCTTTTTTAATGAGTCACTACTTTCAGTTTTTCTGCCTTCCAAACAGAAACAAGGCAGGGAACCCTTGCCTTCTCTCACCATGTACTAATCCAGGGAATATAATATAGTGAAAGATGCCTCCAATTTAAAATCCAGATCAGGGTGTGTTCCACAGCTATTGCAATTTGGTGAAGCACCATTTTAGAATATTTCAAAAGCTACGGGTGAAGCAATAGCAGCTGATGCATTTCCTCAACTGTACATTTATTGAAGATTGCCTTTTCAGAATAAAATCCTGAGAACAAGAGCATATCTATATTCGTTTCCAGTTGTTTTCGTCTTGCAAGGCTCATATGATATTTTTAAATGCAACAAATAATCATTCAATCTTCCCAATCCCCAGTCAGTTCTTCACATAGTTATTTCAATATCTTCCATGGTAAAGCACTGGCAAACTGCTACATGCATACCTTTACAATTGTTTAATTGTTTAATTGTTTTTAAATGTAAATTTTTTGTACTGAGTTTTTTATTGTTAGCCGCCCTGAGTCCTTAGGGAGAGAGGGTGGCATACAAGTCTAATAAATTATTATTATTACAATCCGTGGAATGAAATATATGGAGCAAAAGGGAGTGTCTCCAGAATCAAATTTTCATTAGGTCAGATGTGATGTCTCCAAGCCTTGTATTGCTTCATCTGCATCCATCACATCCAGAACCAATGTTTGTCTACAACCGGTTGTTGCAAAAGTGGCTTAAAATCTAAGAGCAAATTGTTTACTTTTAGCGGCATCAGTCATCTCAAAAAACAACCATAAAGGGATCTACTTTAATTGTAATTGCTAGATTTATCATTCCTTCTCTGAGGAATCTACCTACTGTGGCTTTTGTATAGTTTCAGAGCTGTCAAAATATGCTCTTTTAGTTCTGGCACGATCACAGACAAAACAAGCTTAAAATTACACAAAATGATACCTGCCCTGTTTTTCCTTTTACCTCATAAATCCAGTTCTAAGACTAATCTGAAGAGTGGGAAAGAATATATTGATTGAAGGAAAAATACAGGTAGTATTTCCTATCCACTACGGTCATAAGTCATGATGACTATAAAGCAGGTAACCAACATGGCCAACTTGATTTTTTGACCCTTTTTGTGATGGTTATGGCAATGGTTACAGCAGACCTCTACATTTACAACCCAGTTCTGAAGTTCTGATGGCCAGCCCTCCCATGACTGAATGTTGAATACTCACCAACTGGCCAGCATTTATGGTTGTTTGCACTGTGGTCATTAATTATACACCATGGTTGTTAAATGAATATGGAAATCATACAGTGAATCCATTGTTTGCTATGGACTGCTTTTGCAATAAATGGCAGTTTGGGACAAAAATGTTATAAAATGCAGCCATATGTCAGTGAGAGTATGCAAATAACCATAAATGCTGGCCAGTTGGTGAGTACTCAACATATGGTCATGGGACTGCAAAAGAGGACTGGCCATCAGAACTTCAGAACTCGTTCGTAAATGTGGAGGTCAGCCATAACTGCAAACAGATGCTAAGCAACTGGTTGGAAGTTGAGGACTACCTATATAGTAACAAACTTCAATGGGCCAAATATTTAAGGAGCTCTTGGAATTGAAGCCAGTTGGGAAAGTGACAGTATTCTACTGGCAATCTTATGAAAAGCTGGATGGACATAAATCCCACAGCATTTTAATTGTTTTAAAAATAAGTAGCCACAATATATATAATATATATTATATATAATACATAGGAGGGAAATTATTATTTTTTCTTTGCTCAGCCTAGCTTTAAATACTGTGTTCTATTGCAATAAATAGTGCATGGAGGTACAAAAGGATGATACAATTACAAATAACAACAAAAAACAACAAGGGGGGGAAATTCTAACCAAAACAAGGGCAAAATGGAAAATCCTAGTCTAGCCATACATTGGGTATAGCTTCATCCATTCTGAATTATGTGTTTGCCCTTTGACCACCAAGTGTGGCCCCTCAGCACCTAATGTCTACCCCAATCTGTTGGGTGTGGATTTTTTTATTGTCCTTTGTTAATGGTCTTCCAATCAGTAAAATGCTGGTGCCCAATCTACATCTTATGATATATTCTAAGGTTAGTTCTGACACATTTTTTGTGAATGGCCCATCAAAGGTTGAATCTTATACTCAGAGCAGTTTGCTACAAGATTCAAAAGAGAAAATAAGATCTCGTGAAGGGAGAAAACCCTTAATGCAGTGATACTTAACAAAAGCCTCAAGCATGTGTCATCACTGTGCCAAACAATATGTAAGAAGCAGACAAATGGGAAAGAAAAGATGATAATAATCTTACTAACTGTCTAAAACTATAAACTATATGCTTATAATTATCAGAGATAAGGCAAAGGATAGAAGGGACATCAAGCAGGTGAGCCAATACTGAATTGCTATATAATCAGCAATGGAGTCTCATAAAGGGAAAGTTGACACAAATAATCTTCTTGCTAAAGTTTAACAGGCCAATCCACATTCTTTCGTGGGTGGTTGTTGCAAAAATTGAACATTTATCTTAGATGTATTCAGAGAAAGTTTCGGGAAGACAAAACAGGATGGTCCAAATGCTTTAAAAAGATTTGAAAGATAAAATGTCAGCTGTTCAGTTGGGCACACTGTTCAATAAGCCACAAGTTTAGGCATCAAGTTACAGAACAGACAAATGTGGCCTGTTACTGAAAAATTCTTTGTAAGATATTACAAAAAGAACTTTAACTTAGGTCATTGCATGATCTTTCTTTGGAGGAAAAAAATCATTTCAGAGAAATAACATTCTGTTGGTTCTCTAAACCTTATTTGGAGGAAAAACAAAAAAGCTGCAAATTGTAAATTGATTTCATTTTTGAGTCAGCTTTTTGATATTAAATCTTTCAAATTTTAAATTTATTCTAGAAGAATACTGGGATTTGTAGACAGTCGTGTTATTTTGCATTAGGGTATATATCAATGATTTGGCAAGCAATAGGTGATAAAAATATTTTTATATTAGAAATGATACTATAAGTTTGGAAGGATACTATTACCCCACCAATGGCCTGAAGAATTTCTCTGTTTTATTACACAGTGTGAGTCCCAACTGGACAACTAGAGATTTTGATATGGATATAATACTTTATACATTTTTCTTTATTAATTGCAAACTTATTTTTAATGTTAAATAAACTTAGTTATTAATATATTGTAAATATATGCACAGTAAGATTAATTTTGATAAGTATATGTAAGTCAATTGTTACTTATGTTGCATCTAAAATAAGAAGTAATGCACTTTTTCCAAAGGATGAGTCACAAAAATGAAACTAAATATTCACACACGTCTATATAACTTATGGGAATGCTTTCCAGTATTTGCAGAAGATATTTTCTTGCAGATGCTTCCCCTGCTAAATGCCATCCTTTTTATACACTAAGACAGGGTTTTCTGCAGAGTTGTTCTCTAGCAATGGAATGGGCTTCCTGAATGGATACATTCTGTCCCACTGTAACAGGATTTAGACAATCCATTTATAATGGATTAAAACTGTCCTTGCATAAGAACCAAATTAAGCACAACTGTAGAAGACAGCAGTGCAAGAAGGAGCTTACCTTTGAAGCTGAACACCCAAAAGACTGAAATAATTAAAAAGATCATATGACATTAAGTTGATCTACTCAGAAATCTGGGAAAGAAATGCTCAAGGATGAAATGGCATATTTGCTCCATATGGTTATAGCTACAATATAACACTCAATTGGCTCATCCTGATTTCCAAGGTACAACATTTCCGGGAGAAATCTTTAAACTAGGATTTGGAAATTCTGCTTAACGACTATAGCTGACAACACTTTCTCAAGTCAGGTAGACACAGTAATGAGAAAAGGTTTCCCTCTTCATTTCTCCTTATAATTAAAAATACTCAAATATAAGATCCATATGCTACATTCACTGTATACTTCTTTACAGAAGGGGAAAAAAGACATTGACCAGTTCCCACACCCTTGCATACTTGAGCAATTCATAAGGTAACTTTACCTAACATTGAAGCTATGAAACAATGCCTGATATCATGTAACATCTTAAATAATTCACATTCTGCTTTTGTCGGAAATTTGTAATGAAAGGTTCACAAAATAACCCCCTGCTTTGCAAGCATTGTGTGTGTATTTTTAGAATGCTTGCCCTTTTAATGAGAGAAGGAAAAAACTTGTTCTGTTTAAAGCCACTTTTGACTGTGTTGTAAAGTTCACTCTTGTTCTGAGAGATTAAACATCCAATTCTAACTTTGACAAAAAAAACCCTCTGTGTCAACTGTCCAATTAGCAAACCTAAAACAAGGAAATGCTCTTGGGAGAATTGAATTCCCAAAAGTAAAACATTATTGGATACACCATGTTGGTACTGAAGAAACAAAACCGGCTCTGGTTTTCCACGCAGATGCTTAATATCTCTGCATTGTATATGGTTCCATACCATAATACATTGCACCAACAATATTTTCTATTTTTTGATCACTTTTTAAAACCTCCCTTTCAGGCAGAGTTACCCAGTAATTTACAGAAAATGAAAATCTCCTAAGTCATCAATATCACTCTGAAGATCATTGGTTGCTTACTCTTCATATAGATGCTGTGAAGTTTGTTAGAGAAATAATGCTTTTATGGTAGGCTGGCTGGGAATGCTAAGTACTGGTTTATAGATCTGGTTTATAGAGCTGGTTTATAGATCTTAAAAGTCAGATGAGCACACCAGTTTTCCAAACTTGAACTTGTACCCCCACAAGACTGGAATTCTAGGAAATGATCACCCTTGAAAACTGCCAGGTTTAGGGGGAGAGAACATAAAGCGGTATTTGGCTGCCACTTATGAACGGCAGCCAAATGGGAAATGGCCTTTCTTACCAGAAGAAGATGGCTGTGGTGGCAACAGCCCTGGAGGGTTCCATTTTATAGGCACACAAAAATAGTGCCCCAATCCACACTAAGAATAGTGCCCAATCCACACTGGCCATGCCTGGAGTGCACCATTTGAATAGTAGAAAGAGCAATTAGTGGACTTCTTGTAGCCTTTCACCAACTGCAGTAAGTGTTGCCCTGCCTAAGTGTTGTTAGATTGATGCAACCTCTCCATGCAGGTTCCTACAACTTATAAACTTGTCTGACCTTGGCTATGTACCATATCTGCCCTGTGGCCACACTTGTTGCTGCTCTGGACTTCGATTTCAGCTTAACCTGCTCTTCCAGTCGTGCATGTGCAAAACAAGCCCACCTCTTCTCCCTTTTGGAGTTTCCTCCTTGACTGAGAACCATTAGCTGGGAGGAGGGCCAGGAGGGCAGTGGGGGGGCTAATAGCAGCCATTTTCCCAAATGTCACCAGCCTGCTTAGCAGCTTTATAAAAGAAATAGTCTGTCAAATGGCTCTTCCAAAGCACTCAAAACTGGTACATAGTTTCAGGAAATCACTTTCATTCTTTTGTACTCTCCTTGGATATTTAAGCTTGGCTTCCCGGCAAGGAAGATGGCACTTTTGGGGGGGGGTGGGCTATTCTTTTTCATTCTCATAGGAACTGCCAATGGGATAGCTAGACCGAGCACTTGTGGTGCAGAGGTGGTATTCAGCAAGTTCTGACCAGTTCTGGAGAACCGGTAGCGGAAATTTTGAGAACCAGCAAATAGCCTTTCTGACTGGCCCCGCCCCCCATCTATTCTCTGCCTCCCGAGTCCCAGCTGATTGGCTGGCTCTTCTTTTGTTGCCCTGCACAGAAGAATGGAGCTGGAAAGCAGGTTAGTGGGGTGGGGAAGGAAGGGAGATTTTACAGTATCCTTCCCCTACCACGCCCACCAAGCCACGCCTACCAAGCCATGCCCACCAAGCCATGCCCACCAAGCCACGCCCACAGAGCCAGTAGTAAAAAAATTTGAATCCCACCACTGTTGTAGTAGTATATACATTTGATTAAGTTTAGATAGTCCTTCCTCCTATTTTGAAGACGGAAGAACTAACTCTCTCTGGTTATACCGGTAGTCCTCAGCTTCCAACCACAATGGAGTCCAAAATTTATGCTGCTAAGTGAGAAATTTGCTAAGTGAGTTTTGCCCCATTTCTGACTTTTCTTGCCACAGTTATGAAGTGAATCACCGCAGTTGTTAAATTAGTAATACGGATGTTAAGTTAATCTGGTTTCTCCATTGACTTTGCTTGACGGAAGGGTGCAAAAAGTGATCACATGACCCCAGTACACTGCAATCGTCATAAATGTGAGTCAGCTGTCAAGCATCTGAATGTAAATCACATGACCACAGGGACACTGCAATGGTCGCAAGTGTGAAAAATGGTCCATAAGTCACTTTTTCGGTGCCATTGTAACTTCAAATGGTCACTAAACAAAACTGTTGTAAGTCAAGGACTATCTGTGAGTGTGTCCTGAGACCATTAAAGGTAGAATTAAACAAGAGTTCTACTCAAGTCCAACTTTCTCATTAATTTGTTTTTTCAGTCTGAGGAATTTATTCTGACAACATGGGAAAACATCTGCCTTGTACTAGAGACCCTGCTAGGCATCTTAATGAAGTTTTACATCTTGCTGTCTGCTACAGAAATGATTGCTCTTCTTCTTTTCTTGACCTCTCAAGTAGCATGAAAGGATAATCAGGGGTTAAAAAGGCCCAAAGTTCTCTATTTTGCCCATTAAAACAAACACTGAAAAAGAATTCCATAGGCAAATATGATGGTTGGGGGATAGGAAGAAAAGAAAAAATATTTGGGCACTCCAGAGTTAATCTGTGGCATGCAAAGTGTGTGTATTATTACAACAAAGAATTGGCAGCTGCTGCAGAAGGAAAAGGCTTATGTTCCGCCGTTCAAACTTGTCAGTCAACTGATGCCAGGGTTCTGGACGTCTGCCTCTTCAACACACCCTGTTGCATGTGTCTATGTGAGAAGTTTTGCTCTCTCTTCGGAGACACTCCAGCTTAAAGTTCCTTCCTTCCTTGGTGGAATTAGATCTCTCTTTCAAAGCATCTAACTGGAAACCTTCTTACACACCGGAGCCTGGTATTCCTTTGTAGCTTTTCACAACCTGTGTGTTTGTTTCACTTTCCAGAATGGAAGAAGAGGAACTGCTGAAGGAAAGATTCCAGGCCATCACAGTAAGTAAGAACATACATATCTAAGAAAACTATACTTTCTCATTCTTAGTTCGGATTATAATGTGGTCTTCTACTCTCAGGAGTCTTCTGTTTTCTTCTGTTGTTTGATGTGACTGTGTGACCCAGCAGTTTGAAGACCAGCATAATTCTTTAGCTCAAGTGCCTTCACGGTGGGCATCATCTGAGCTGACAGCTCCACAGCACCGAATGCAACAGATGCTGGAGTCACACTTGGTTTTACGTCAGGCTCCTGCAATGCTGCCATTCGGTCTGAGTGACTCTTTGAAGAAACTTTGCGTCTGAAGGACACCAGAGCAGAAAACTAGAAAGAAAAGGAATCCAACAGTTCCATAGCTTGAACGTAAATAACCAGGGAGGGAAGTCTTCTGCCTAGCTGAAGGGGTAGTTGTGGATAATTCTGGAAAACACCAAAATAGAACAGTGTAGGTGAAATTCAGGTCAATTCATACTATAGTCAGGAGGTTTTGATTTTGTTCCTTAAAAGTCAGTCATGTGTGTTATGCAAGTGGGAGAATGTTCTCAAAATGTTGTTAATCAAAAGAAGATACAGAGGTGAAGACAATGTAACATCAAAATGTGTTGTCTTCCAGATGTCTGTTGACCTAAAATGACCTTCACACTCATACGTTTTGACAAGTTGAGTCTACTTGCTCTGTAGAGACACAGTGATTATTGGTTAGAACTAAAGGAGCAATTTTCATATGGGGCATAATATCCTTCAGGAAAAATAAGATAACTTTTTCAGAGTATTTACCCTGTGCATATCTTCCTTAACTCCTAACCACTCTTAGCTTAGCCATTCTTTCTCCATCCATGAATAAAAGACCTCTCATTGTCTGACAGATGTAACTATTACCTGCCTAGCCAGGTTTCCCAATACAGACACATGCTTTTGTAGTTTGTGCTAAATAAAACAATGTTCCAAACAACAAGACAACAAAGCTTTAAAAAGAAATTGAAAACACTTGACTGTTTCCCATCTTCTTCCTAACTACCATGCCTTAAAAGGCTCAGTTAAAAATGAGCAATCAGGCAAACTATTATGGAGTATGCTGCCTAATAACTTTTACAAACTTTTTTAAAAGCCTTAGCCTCTCTGTAAACACTGGGCCAAAAGATTTTCCATATCTATGAAAATATAATAGTATAAAAATTCAGCTTTATCATAAAATATATTTTGCACCCAGAGGAATTACATAATTGTATACATTCTAATTGTTATTTGTACGCCACCATCCATATTCAGTTCAAAGAGTTGCCACAAGAAATGAAATTGGCCGAATATATGTTTATTTTATATTGTGACAAATAGGAAGTCCCCAGCTGGGCCAAGTTTTCAAAAGAAAGGGCAAAATGTTCTGAAAAAGCATTTCTAAAAAGAAATATCTAAAGTATACGAAGAAATGCTTCAGGCACCCTGGAAATGAATAAAATGCATTATCATTTGATAACCAAAAGCAAAAACAAGGCAACCTCACTCAAAACCATTAAAGGAAGACCCAAAGTTCCCTGTTTGCAAATGTAAATAAAACCTCAGTTAAGAGGACTTTGATACAAGAGGCTCTGCACCCAACAAAGCAAATTTCTTCTGCAGTTTGTCGTTTTTTACAATGATATCATTGCCCCAAAGGCTTAATCTATACCATTTATGCAAAGAATGCAAAATTCAATATTTGCATAAAGCAATCTAAGTTGAAACAAATTATATAATTTATGTCCCTTGTGTAAGAGCATGAATTATCATAATAATATGATTTTGTATTTAATGGACATTCCTGAAAAGCAGAGATCTGCTTCCCCCAGTTAGTCTGTTAAAAGAAGGTTTTCACTATAGTTCATAGAAACATTCTGCTCAGAAAACTAAAGGTAGTCGGGAGTTTACTTATAAACTATACAAACTCATTCTGATAACCCATTCAGCTAGGCATTGGATTTTCTCAGGCTGTTTATGTGGCATCATCAGGAAGAAAGGAAAGTGTGTAATTCAAAGACTGGCAAGCAAGATGTTCTTGAAATCTGGATTAACTGTACTATCTGAAACTGCTTAGCAGAGGTGTATATGGTAAACAAACTTTTAAAACAGTTGCACATATAGGCTCTCTCTTCTATTCTACCTCTGCCAGCAAGAAACATTCTTCAGAGATTTATCATTAATTTAGGAATAGAACTCACCCACCTTCCAGCCCTTTGTAATTAAAGCTATTCCATCATCTTAATGAATTTTCCCTCTGGCCAGATCCTACCATGAGATAAAGAGAAACAACCAGCTGAAGCGGCAGATAAATGGGCTGCCTTTCTGCATTTTTCTGTCTTGGAGGACACACTTATAATGCCCTCTAAGCAACATCTACCTCAGGGGTGATGAAGGATGCTTATCCTTCCAGAAGCATCCACAAAGAGGGTGTAAAAAAATCAAGATGCCAATTACAGCAGCATGAATCAAGACACTATTCCTGCTCTAAATGTGCCAATGTTGGCACACATCTACATGAGATATTAAACTTATATGCCATCCATCTCTCCTAGAGGTGGCTCATGCTACCATAATCATTATCCTGATTTTATTTCCCCTCCTCTGTCTGGACACCACTATACCCTATCAACAGTGATGGGATTCAAAAAAATTTATTGCCAGTTCTGTGGGCGTGGCTTGGTGGGTGTGACTTGGTGGGCGTGATAGGGGAAGGATACTGTAAAATCCCCATTCCTTCCGCACTCCACTAGCCTCCTTTCCAGCTCCGTTCTCCTGTGCAGGGCAACAAAAGAAGAGCCAGCCAATCAGCTGGGATTCGGGAGGCAGAGAATAGATGGGGGCGGGGCCAGTCAGAGGTGGTATTTGCCAGTTCTCCAAACTACTCAAAATTTCCACTACCGGTTCTCCAGAACTGGTCGGAATCTGCTGAATACCACCTCTGCCTATTAAGAATTTTAGGGTTGTTTAAAGCAGTTAGAAGATTAAACGGCTAATCTTCTTGACTTCGCTATATTAAATAACAAGGGGAGAATCATTTTATCCTGTGGTTTAGGCAGCAACAGCTTTCACATGTGATGCCAGTATATTCATAAAAAACAGAGAAGTATATTTAGACCATGGGAGATTTTTTCCCCTGAAATCAGAGTAAATGCATGCTTGACATTTTCCGCATGTGGCAAAAAATATATAGAGAAAAAATAAATGCATGACAGAACCAAACCACGAACAGCAATTTTACCAGGAAATCTTTCATTTATTCTAACTAGTTATTTAATATCTATCAAAATGAAAATAATTGAAAGACTATCTTGTAATGGAATTCTGAAGTTTTCAAAAGCAGAATCTTTCCATGAAAGATCTTATAGTGACTTCCTCAGTCTACGCAGAGAATCCTGGGAGAGGTAGTTCAGTGGGATGAAAGCAGATGTCACTAAATCAATAGTATACTTTTTCCAAAGTTCTTTGGAAATGATGAAATGCTACAGGTAGTCCTCGACTTACGACCACAATTGAACACAAAATTTATGTTGCTAAGCAAGACATTTGTTAAGCAAGTTTTGCCTCATTTTACAATCTTTCTTGCCACAGTTGTTCAGCGAATCAATGCGATTGTTAAGTTAGTAACATGGTTGTTAAATGAATCTGGCTTCCCCATTGGCTTGCTTGTCAGAAAGTCACATTATCCTGGGACACTGTGACCATCGTAAATATGAACCAGTTGCCAAACATTTTAATTTTGATCACGACCGTGGGGATGCTGCAACATTCGTAAATGTGAAAAATGATCATAAGCCACTTGTTTCAGTACCATTGCAACTTTTATTTTTATTTATTTTTATTTTTAATTACATTTATATGCTGCCCTTCTCCGGAGACTCAGGGCGGCTTACAATTTTTGGGATGCAACCCAGTGTGCTCAGCAATAGCCTTCATTCCATTGTATATGCCTGCTTATTACTAAGCGGCATTTTTACAAGGTCAGCTAATTGCCCCCAACAATCTTGGGTCCTCAATTTACCTACCCCGAGAGGATGGAAGGCTGAGTCAACCTTGAGCCTGGTGGGATTCGAGCCTACAGCAGTTGTAGGCAGCTGGAACTTAAGTGCAGGCAATTAACAGCCTGAGCCACCAAGCCACTTTGAATGGTCACTAAATGAACTGTTGTAAGTTGAAGACTACCTATATAAAATGCTTGCTCCAGTGGTGGCCTTCTACCAGTTCAGCCCGGTTCTGCAGAGCCAGTACCAGCGATGAGCAGCGGAGACTGAACTGGCCTCTCTGCTGTTGGGCCCGCCCGCCCGCCCGCCTGGTCTCCCATACTTACCTTTATCCACTGAATTTGAAGCGCAGCTGCTTTGCGTGGCACAGAAGGGTGCTGCACAGCAGCTGCTGAAGCAACCAGGATCATGCAAGCTTGCAGGTGAGTTAGAATGCCTCTGCGCCTGTGCAAAGTGCGCATTTGGCACGCACACACAAAGTGTGTGCACATGTGCAAAGCACACCCACCAAGCCATGCCCACTGAACTGGTAGTAACAATATTTGAATCCCACCACTGGCCTGCTCCTTTACTTCTGTTTAAGACAAAGTTATTTTTTCCACCACAACATTTCCGCTCCATAGCACAGTTTCAGCAAGAATACTTTTTCTACACTATGAATATATTAGATATACTGTAATGCCCCATTTCTTATCTATTTTCTGTAAAACTTTCATGATATCTCAGTAACATAATACTACAGATTTGGAACTCTTTTTTTAGGTTTAATTATTTCTTATTTTGTTATTTAATCATGTTATTTTTCTATCCATATGCTTCTCGCAAACCATCTTACAGTACTTGTCAGTACAACATTAAACAATAAAAATAGCCAGTTAGTAAAACATGACATAAAATCAGATAGGTAAACAATAATAAAACTGCATAAATATCACCGAAAAAGCCAGCAAATAGTAATGATCACATTCACATGCCAATCAGAAAAGGAAGAGTAGATTATGGAAGTATGGTTTCACATTTCTGTTACAAGCAGCCAGCATGTAAGAAAATCCTTAATGTTGGTGCCACCTGTAAGGAGGTCCTCCCCCTTCTCTTGTTTTATCCATGCACCGAAAAAGGTAAATGAATGGAATTCCTGGTTCGTGACATAAAGTCCTATAAGGATGAAGGAAAGGAAAGGAAAGGAAAGGAAGAGAATACAAGATTAAAAACAATCAAGAGATAGCAGACAGAATCATTAACTGCTTTAGCAAATAACAACTTAGCTTAGCTTAAGAGAAACTGGACAGAAGCATTTCAAAGCATTCAAAGACTCCACCTTAATTAACTCCCTAAAATTGAAATTTCTCTTACAGTTTCCAAGATTCTGTATTTACCCCAGTCTAGTTTCACAGATATCTAACTGAAATCATACTTCTTGCTCCCTTGATTTTCCCCACTTGAGTGGAGTTTGACACATATTGCAGAGGCATTTCATTAGATAAGCAGGTCTCAAGGCATCAAGGAATTATTTATAAATGAAAACTAGATCTTGGAGTGTGACCTATAAGCCAATGAAGCTGATGCACTCCCTGGTAGACACACCCAACAGAAATCCGCTCACTATGGTTTCCTTCAAAAAGATCTCCATATAATGAGCATTATAGTCATCTGTGCCAGAGAATAACCAGCCCATGGATAACAATAAGCCAATTCAGTCTTAGCAAAATTGGTAAATTCAATCAGCATGTTAATAAATTTAATTCACCCAACTGAAAGCAGCTCTTGTCATCACACTTATCTGAACATGCAGACCTGCGCCTGCTTTTCTAGGCCCATGAAAGGTCAAATATCCAGCAATCAAATAGAATTATTAACCGTTAAAAGCTCCTCACATTTATCTGGATTCAGCTTTACTTTCTTTTTATTCAAATCACAAGATGGTCAAAGCACGAGTCCATCATAACTATTCTAATTTCACAGCTGTAACATCTAACTGGGGAAATGAATGTCATGCTCACAAAACTTGGTTCTCTCATTTTTAAGCACTGTTTAAGCACTGCTTTTTGGAACTTGTTTTTAACCACCCAGGTACAAATTGTACTTATGGTAACCATTTTGTTTATTTCTGGGTAGCTGGGTCCTATAGATCAGTATGTTACAGCCTTGGCAACTTGAAGATGCATGGACTTTAACTTCCAGGATTCCCCAGCCAGCTTGTCAAACTCGCAGCCCAGATGTGTCATGTGCTGGCCACGCCCACCCCTGGTTTAGCAAGGGGGGGAGTTACAATACATCAGGTGACGTGTCATCACGAGTTTGACATCCCTGCTATAGTTCAATTGCAATTATTTTACACCACAATATCTGCTGAATATACAGTAGTATCTTTCAGCAAATGAGTTAGTTTGCCATGGGCAAAGAGCAAAGACCAAACTGCTACCATAAAAAGGTTTTTTTTAAATGTGGTAGTCCATAGTTGTGATGAAAGGGACATAGCAAAGTACAGTAAAAAGGCTTTTTTGCCTGTTCTGTTTGCAAAATTCTCATGCATAGAGTGAAAAGAGACTCTCCATCCAAGTATTTGAAATTTGTAATAAGCTTTTTTCACCTCCTTTTAAACTATCTGATATATCTTTCTGCCCCTCTCTGTTCCAAAGCTGGCTTTGCCGTTCATATTGAGAAACCATCTACTTATATGAGCCCAGCAATTGTGGTTTGTAAACTGCTTATATGTGCAAACCAGGCCACCATAGCTTCTTCCAAAAAAAAAACCCAAAGCAAACCACCATCACTTGCATTCCTTTGGGCTTTTTCTTCTTCAGTTACCTCTTTCAACATGCCCTCCTTTGCCCTTCTTTTCCCAAGACAGTCTGGTTGTTCTCTACAGCAGGGGTCTCCAACCTTGGCAACTTTAAGGCTTGTGGACTTCAACTCCCAGAATTCTGGGAGTTGAAGTCCAGTCTTAAATGAGACCCTCTACTGGTAATAACAATGCAGCCAACAACAGTTGGAGACTCATTGGAGCAAAAGATTTTAGTTAGTGATTATGCAGTTCTTAGGTTACAAGAAAGTCAACAAATAAGATCCTGAGGGTCTTCTATCTACCCTGTTCTCCCATGATAATGAGACAATAAAGACAGCACTGCCAGAAATTTAAGCAACTGCCTGCAAATCTTTAGCACACTAAATAATTCTTAAAGAGGAGTGTATTTACCTTTAATCCCATCTGTTAAACCGAGCACTGCAGTTGCAGCCTATGAATGCACAAATATCTAGCACCTGCATGAAAAGGTAGCAGGCTAGGAACCTTAAGAAGACTAGGCCCTGCTATTTTTGATACATCTAAAATGGCTGATTAGGATTTGCTTCAGGGCTGTATTGCAGTCATTAAGCAGAACTAAAGTGACCACGTCAACATGATGAATGGACTTTGAAAAAAATATAGCATCATTATGTATACCATCTCCCATTTTCACCATTTTCAGGACAAGAGGAAACTGCAAGAAGAAATAACTCAGAGACGCCTTAAAGTAGAAGAAGAAAAGCTAAAGCACCAGCATTTAAAGGTAAGGTGTTCTTTTCTTTTTCTTTTTTCTTTAGAAATTCATGGTATCCAAACAAAAACCAAGATTTTGTAATGGAGGAATAAGGGACAGAATACTGAAACTCTGTGTCTGTGGCAGCCTGCTCCATGGTGTCACTTTCTATATTCATTCAAGGTCCCATGCATCCACTTGCTGTTCTCTTTCATAGATAAATAGGTAGATAAACTAGGTCACTTATGGTTAACCTTTTTGTCATTGCGTGCCGAAAGTGCACCCATAAGGCAATGCACACGCTCCCCCCATGCTCCCCCCCCTGCAAATGCACACGCATCTCCCACATAAGCCCCCCCATGCATGCGTGGCAGATACCCGAAAATCAGCTGGTTGGTGGCAGGCGCACACGTACATGTGCAGTGGAGCTGGGTTGGGGCGACGGCTCACATGCCTGCAGAGATGGCTCTGTGTGCCACTTCTAGCACACATGCCATAGGTTTGCCATCACGTGACTAGATGTTAACTAATCATTTTTGACTCCTGGCAGCTACATAGAGCCAGTTTGATATATTGGTTAAGATACTGGCCTAGAAACCAGGGAGAGTGTGAATTTTAGTCCTGTCTTAGTTATGAAAGCAAAATAGTAGCTAATGCCCTTATTTATAAGAATACCTCTAGGCCCCAAACACACTCCAGAAGATCGATGGTTGGCTGTAGACTATTATTTGGATGTTAAACTTGCCCATCTCCCAAATAGACATTTTCTACATGTGTCACCAATTTGTTAACGTTCTAAATGTGTCCACCAGACCAAGAAGTTGGGAGATATTACTACCGTGTTTCCCTGAAAATAAGACACTGTCTTATATTTTTTTTGGCTCCCAAAAACACACTAGGTCTTATTTTCAGGGTAGGTCTTATATATTTATGGTGCCAAATAGTGGGTGTGAGTGTGTAGGGGGGGTGTTTCTCGGGTGCACGGTTGCTCCCTGAAAAGTCTTTCTGGAACTGGAGATTTACACTAGGTCTTATTTTCGGGATAGGTCTTATATTAGGGCAGGTTTAGAAAATAGTGCTAGGTCTTACTTTCGGGGTAGGTCTTATTTTCGGGGAAACACGGTAGTTCAGCTTTCCATGTCTAGAGGGAAAATCTAATCTACTGTATGCTTAGAATTATGCTGTTTGAACATGCCTATAAATTATTCTTTTATTCCAGTCTATCATTCCCACACTGTGTGTGTGTGTGTGTGTTTGTGTGTGTATTGAACTACCCCAATTTAAATTGTATAATCAATACAGCTCAAACTATAAATATCTAATTCGTCTATCTCATTTCTTTCATGGTTACAGCTTAAATTCTATTTATGCATTTTGAGCTTTAATGTTAAAAAAAAAGCCAACTCCATCAACTAAGCTTAGAGGATTTTAGGAGACACACAAATGATTGGCTTCTGCTGCTTGGTCATGTTATTTTAGATGAGATCATTGTCAGAAATAATTCCTGTATAAAGTATGGCTCTGTGTGTGTGTGTTTCCAACAGGGTGTGTTCACTCTGAAACTGGCACTTTGTTTAATATACCATAACACTGAGATCCAAGAAAGCTTCAGATTGTGCTGAAATCCTCACACAGTAAACTGATTTTATCTGGCAAAACTTTAGTCAATTATAACAATGGGTCGAAAGAAAAGGTGTTTTAACCCTGCTTCCCACACCTTGGGAAGTCATCTGCAAACGTTGCACTGATGTTAAACCTGCCAAGTTCCTTGGAATGGAATCTCAATTATAGATGAATCAAATGACAACCCTGACATAAATGAAAGGGAAGAGGAAAAAATGACGACATGTTCTCAGTCAGGCTTATCAAGGACAGCTTGACATTTCATAGCATATTAAAAACTGAACCAACCTAAAATCCCCACAATGCTTACTTATTAAAAAGTAGTCAGAAGCCTGCCAGAATCACAAATAGAGCCTTTCCCAGGGGACAAGAGAACAAATGAGTGTATTTGCTTGTCAAGCTCAGCTACACAAATGTGAGAATTGTTAAAGTCGCAGAAATAATCTTTCTCAACTTTTCCAGTCTGCCCACACTGCAAAAACCTACAGCAACAAAGGAACGTTGCTAATGGATCTTCGTGCTCAGATTCCTGGGCTTGTCCCATCACACAAGTGTTTTGGGGATCAAATTGCTAATGTTCCAGGGCTCTTTTCAGTTGTTGACTGCCATTAGTCTTCACTACGCTAAGAGGCACATCAAAGTAAACTCTCCTCCCAGTCTATACATAGTTACTGAACTAACGTATGGTAGGGTTCATCTGGTTTTGGCTTGGGTGTATAAATTGTACTATTTTTTAAAAATTATTATTTTGATCATCTGTATCCTATCTACTACCGTAGGACATCTCTAGGCAGCATAGCAGTGATTGTGGGTTGTTCTGTAAACCATGGATAAAGAAACTATGGCATGGTATGATATATATGTACAAGCAGTCTGTCATGACTCCAAGGCTGACAGACATGGAGCCATGACACCTGGAAGCCAGGTCAAGGATAAACATGTACTATACTCACACATAAACTGTAAATAGCACATACATTCATTTACAATGATATTGGCTATTAAATCTCCGGATGTGGGGCAGTGGGAGCGACCGGAAGATAATTATGTAAAATGACCTTAAGTAATCATGCAGGGTAAATGATAATTGTATAAATACAGCTCTGGGCTGCAAAACAAGCCAGAGATGACTTTGATTGTATGTCAATGGTCGTTACCCGTGTCGGAAAAAGAGAGACGAATAAACGATTCCGAGGCACATTGGTGTGATCGTGGTTCTCTTCCCATCGGCGGTCGGCGAATGGCGGTGACACAGTCCTCATTTAGTGACATTAATTGAGAACAGAAAGTCCATTGTTAAGTGATACACTCATAAATAAAATTAAATAAATCCATGTGACCATGCCACTTAATTGTGACAGTTTCAGCAGTTGGTCATGGATAGTAGTAGCATTTAGACTTATATACTCCTTCACCGTGCTTTACAGCCCTCTCTGAGCGGTTTATAGAGTCAGTATATTGCCCCAAACAGTCTGGATCCTCATTTTACCGACCTCGGAAGGATGGAAGGCTGAGTCAACCTTGAGCCTGGTGAGATTGAACTGCCAAATTGCAGGCAGCCAGCAGCCAGCAGAAGTAGCCTGCAGTACTTCATTCTAACCACTGTGCCACCTCTTAATGCCATAGTTAAGCAAGGACCATGTAGTTAAGTGAGGATTTCCTGCCAGCTTCCCCATTGATTTGTGGTAAGCCAACAGGGAAAGTTACAAATGATGAACAGATGACATGACTTCAGGATGCTGCAAGCACCATAAGTACAAGGTCTTCTTATAATGACCTCTTATTCAGCACCATCTTAAGTTTGAACAGTAGCTGAATAAGTAGTTGTTAATCAAGGACCACCTGTAGATGGATGGATGGATGGATGGATACTCTCCCAATGTTTATTTATTTTATTTGTCAATTGCTTACAAGATAATAGGTATAAGTTTAAACATGAGTAAGAATACAAGAAATAGGTACGGATAAATGGGGACAAAAGGACAGGGACGGTAGGCACAATTATGCACTTATGCACAATCCAGAACTCTGACTGACTCTCCCAACTAATGAATTCAGAGCTGGAAATCAAGGATCAGTTTCAGATATTCCTAAGATTGGCTTGATCCAGAAAAGTAAAGCCTACTGCCAGGTCCAGACTATAAAATCAGCTCCATGGGAAATTGCTCAATAAACTACTTTTGAGATAGGTATGATTAGCTACAATTACAGAATTTTGCAATTCTGACTGTGTGCTGTATCTCCTTCTTATTGTTCAGTGAGTTAGGGAGGCAACATCCATTTCTAAATGTTATCTTACTACTCTGGGCTTTAAAAGGCTTCCATCCCTTCTGCTTAGGCAACAGTTTCTGCATATCCCCTTTAAAGTCATCTTCTTTACTCTACAATTTCCCCCTTCCCAAACCAGGTCATGAAACACATAGAGACATACTGTAGCAGTACATCTAAAAGGGACTTCTATGTCATTTCATTAAGGTCCACTTAATGAAATTTTACAAGGCAGGGAAGTCTTTTTTAGGGAAAAGGAATGAAAAATTACCTACTCTCTAGGAAATCCTTTTACCCTATTGAAAGCCACCCTCTGGATTTGTTCGTGTCTGTCCTTTTTGAACTGTAGTACTCAGAACTGAACATAGATTTTCAAATATAGATCCTGTCAGAAACGTACTTTTCCACTGATGTTAGCCTTTATTAGTTTTTTTAACCCCTCCTTTATTATTTCATAAGTAACTCAAGGTGGCAAAAATATCCAATACTCCTTTTTCCTCCTATTGTCTCAACAACTACTGGCCTAAAGTCACCTAGCCAGTGGGACTAAAATTCACAGTCTCCTGGTTTCTATCCTGGTGCATTACCTATTAGCCCAAATTGGCATCATTATCACAGTAATCAAGCTTACATATGCAGGAAATGTCCTATATCATTTATGGTTTACTATTAGTTCTGGATATGTTTCTTTGTTTACTGTACTCGTTATATTTCAAATTTTACCATTTCTGATGATATTAATTCTAATATTTAAACAAAAGTTACACCTTGTTCTTATTATCATAATGTAGTAGCAGCATGCTCTATATTAAATAGAATTAGGGCATTAGTTTTAATATAAATCTTAACGTTCTATATTATTATCACAGTCATAATTTCCAGTTTTATCTAATCCAACAGGCTTTAAAATATTATTGATAATAACAATTATAATTTTATTGTGCAGAGTTTTAGATTCTATTATACTGCTTCAAGAAAATGTAATTAACGAACAGCCAGATATTTCTTTGAAAAAGACATAATTAAAAACTGATGAATCACTGAGAGAATTGGAGTTTAATTGAACAGCTGTTCTAATAAAGAAAGGTCAGATCTACTCCTGGTTACAAGCTGAAAAACTAGAAACAATGTTGCTTTGGCTCTCCTGACAATATTGCATCTTACAGCTAGGTTCCTGATTGCTGTTTTGAAGATATGTCTAAAGTACATGAAATTGTTGTCCATTTTTCAGATTAATCTCCCTAGTGCCATAGTAAATACAGCATCAATTTGGGAGATCCAAGCTGTAGGTCAGCCTATATAAAGGCAATTTATCCTCCTTTAATCATGGCTGTTGATGTAGGAGAAGAGCAGGCAGAAATGGGGGACGGAGTTAAACACCTCATCAGTTTAGAGTCATTGCATTCCTACAAGCAGGCCAAGTCCAACTCCTTCTGAATTCTGGTGCCCTTATCTGGTGCCATTTTACTGTTGAACTTTAGTTAACCAGATTCTAGTGTATAGGCTTAAATAAATCATCTATGCTGCAACCTTACGAATGATCCTGATTCTCTATACCTGACAGTGGTATGCTTTGTGGATATGGGGAACTGGGAGGAATAACAAATCTTGATTTAGCAATAGCAATAGCATTTAGTCTTCTATACCAGCAGTCGCCAACTGGTGGGCACGCCCACTGGTGGGCCGTGAGAAAATTTTAGTGGGCCACAGAGAAATCTCACCCCCAGAGCACCCCCCAAAGCAATAATTCAGGCTGTGCGGGAACACAAGGCTGCGCCGCCGACATGGCCCACAGGAATCCTCCCCACCCCTCGCTCCTTACCTGGCAAACTTGGCTGCTAAATTGCTATTTTTCCTTTTTCCGACCATCAGCTGTTCTGCTGTGTTGGGAGATTTAGATTAGCTAGGAAGCAGGAAACAGTTGGATTTCTTGCTTTCTAGCTAGTCTTTAGATCTTTGGCTCTGCTTTTAAGCACACTTGAGGACTGAAGGTTCTATTATTCAGTGCAGACTCACAGCAAGCAAATTTTATGTGACAACAGAGCTAGCCAATGGCAGATAGATAGATCACTGAATGCTTCTGTGAGCAATTCAATCTGCCGGCCTGCTTTGCCTGATTTTCGGTAAAAGTTGCTCTTTTTTTATATAAAAAATTCAATATTTATATACATGGTATGTTGTGAGTTAATTTTATGAGTTTGCTTGCAAGCAAATTTTATGTGAGAGACTGAGCTAGCTGATGGCAGATAGATCACTGAATGAATCTGTGATTCTGTGAACAACTCAATCTGCCTGCCTGCTTTGCCTGATTTTGGGTAAAAATTGCTCTTTTTTATATCAAAAATTCAATATTTATATAAATATTTATAATATTTACATACAAGCCATGCCCAGCCAGTCACATGACCACCAATCCACACCCACAAATTAGGCCACACCCACAGAACCGGTTAGTGGTCCCTGGGATTTAAAATTAGGAGTTTGGTGGTCCAAAAGGTTGGCGACCCCTGTTCTATACTGCCCCATAGTGCTTTCTCTCGGTGGTTTACAATGTGTTATTTGCTATATGGAATGGTAGTTGCTATACAACTGCGGAATTCAATTCGTAGCCCCTTCAGGACAGTTCAGATGTTTGGATGTTTAATTGCCTAACAAATATGTGGGATTTAAAAACAACAACAGGAAACTCATCAAATCTAAAGGTTAGCAGATATGGAGGAGAACTAAACAAGACCAGAAGGATATTACAATAGTTATTGTTGTACTCTAGTAAGAGGCACATGGTTTCAAGAAGATATGGGTGTACATCAGATTCAGAAAAGTGAGTCCACAACCTAAAAAGCTCAACTGAGGCAAATTTCAAGAGCTATCCAAATTGAGTTCCTCTGAATTGGAGGAGGAGAGCTTTATTGATCTAGAGTAGCCAAAGTCAAGAGTCCAATAGTACCTTTCAGTCCTAATCAATTTGACTACTGAAAGACATAAGTTAAAAGGCTTCACTTCACTTCAGATGCATAATGTCACTAAACTGAACTAGGATTAAAATTGGGTTGATGGAAAGATATGGCGATTATTAAGAGGCAGGTAATGTGGAAGTGATTACAAACAACATCAATTAACAATTGTAATATATAATCTTTTAAAAACCCATTGTGTCTATTGAGACTTTCTAAGATACATGTCTATGTATGTGAGTTCCACAGTCTCTTGTTAATTGTGATGTTAAAGTTCCTTCCCTCCACCCAAAAAAACCAGCTATGGAGTGCCCTAGAAGGTTGAAATAATTCGCTATTACTTTATCTTGTTTTGAGTTCTGATGTCAAATTTTGTGAGCATTAATCCTGTTACACAAATTTGGCTTATTTATTTTATGTACATCCAGAGAAGTATCACTGGCTTATAATGACATATATCATGTTGGACACACTTTCACCTATTCTTTCTCTAATCTCATATGAAAGTTGTTGAGACCCGTGGTGGTATTGTTGACTTAAAGGGGGTGATATGTAAAGGTGAGTTTGTTAAAGAGTCTGATTTCCATGTTAGTATCACTGTCCTGTTAATTCTTAATACTTGTGAGAATCTGCTTCAGGCTGGGTGCTTAGTTATGTGCAATTACTCCTGCTACCCAATACCTGAGAAAGTAGAGAGTCATTGTCTAGTATGGGATGTAGCTTTTAATTTATGCATTTCAGTTATTTGAGCTGTGTGGTGTAGATGACAACCAGATGTGTTTTGTTCTGTTTATATAATCTGTCTTTAACAGGTTCTCTTGAATATCAGTTTGTTTGACTATATTGATTTGTCTGTTGATCTCATGTGGTGGATTGTTCATAGTCTCCCCAAAGCTTGGGCTAATCCGTTTTTTGGCCATCTCTTTTTTTTTTTTTTTAATTACATTTATATGCCGCCCTTCTCCGAAGACTCAGGGCGGCTTACAATTTTTGGAGCACAACCCAATGTGCTCAGCAATAGCCTTCATTCCATTGTATATGCCTGCTTATTACTAAGCGGCATTTTTACAAGGTCAGCTAATTGCCCCCAACAATCTTGGGTCCTCAATTTACCTACCCGGAGAGGATCAGAACAAATGTATCCAATTTTGGTCACCACGATGTAAAAAAGGTGTTGAGATTCCAGAAAGAGTGCAGAGAAGAGCAACAAAGATGATTAGGGGACTGTAGGCTAAAACATATAAAGAACCACTGCTGGAACCGGGTATGTCTAGTTTGATGAAAAGAAGGACTAGGGTGTGACATGATTGCATTGTTCCAATATCACAGGGGCTGCCACAAAGAAGAGTGTGTAAAGCTATTCTCCAAAGCACCTGGGGGCAGGAAAAGAAGCAATGGGTGGAAACTAATCAAGGAGAGAATCAATTTAGAACTAAGGAGAAATTTCCTGACAGAATAATTAATCAGTGGAACAATTTGCCTTCAGAAGTTGTGAATGCTCCAACACTGGAAGTTTTAAAAGATGTTGGATAACCATTTGTCTGAAATGGTATAGGGTCTCCCTGCCTAAACAGGGGGTTGGACTAGAAGAATAACTTTGTTATTCTATTCTATTCTAATTTAGCGCCTGGCTACAAATAATAGATTGGGTGGTATGTTCTGGGTGGAAGCCAGAAGCATGTAAGATTCATATGATCTTTCCTGCATAATGTGGCCTTAACATGTCCATTGTGAATTGTACCATGACTTGAAGGAATGGATTTACTACAGACTGAGGCTGATGATAGATTTGATGATTCATTTCCATGGGTCCGTAGGAAATGTCAACAATAAATCTCAAGTAAAGGGCGATTTAAGACTTGAAATTCGAGGTCACCCACAAAGATGTTGGCATATTGTGGTGCCACGTGTGTACCACTGATTTGAAAATATATTACCAACAGGAACATCTTGTTTCCCATTGCTTGTATTAGTGTGATATCAGAGCTATGATGTTAATGTGATGAGAAAAAAGGAAAGAATGTGAAGAAGGGATCCAGCCAATGAGGCTTTCCTTTCCTTTTTGGTTGAGAGGGCAAGACACAGGGAATGACCAATCAGTTGTACAGGAAAGGTGAGCTCCACTAGCTTTCCATAACCTCAGGCCCTTTGGTTAAAACTAAAACCTTCTAAGCACTAAAGGAGATTTCACAGGACTGAGGACAAGTCACTTGCAAAATAAAAACATATCGATTATGTAATATATTTATAACTATTTAAGTCCACGTTTCTTTAAGAATTCCTTGAGCAGATACAATAAAACAAAGCAACAAAGAACACTCAATTCAGAAGTTAGAACTCTGAAAAATGATAAAAATTAAAGACCAAGACACTAACAGAAGCATACTAACTGACATAACAGCTTAAATTCATCCTAAAGTTTGGTGAAGAAGAGGATACATTACTTCTTCAAGTTAATTGGATTTAATATCAATCATAAATGAACAGAAATCCAAATCAGTATTAAAAAGGCCCTCTTTGGATTGCTGCATAGCAAATATTTGCTAAGCACAAACCTTCAAGGAGATGTTACACACCTTAATTGCTGTCCAGGTTTACAATATAATCTTTAGTTTAAAAAAAAATCCCAGATCACTGATCAAAAGGCAAAGTAATAGAAAATTGGCCTTATTTGGGGGATTTTGTTTGTTTGTTTATTACTCTTTAATCTCTCACGGAACCCCATCAAGTTCTCAATGAACCTTGGAGTTCCACAGAATACACTTTGAGAAGCCTTAATCCATTAGTTCCACCATAGGAGTTATGAACCTATAAATTATAAAGCTCTGTTTGTTGCATCCCTTCATCCTACCACTTTTTCTCACCAAAAATAACGTTTTTCCCACCAAAGCTAAAATAGCTGATCAGTCATAAAAGAATTCAACAGGAGGTAGACTCTCAAAAGAGGCATTTTAATATATATTTTTGCTTTATCTTTTTATTTTTTTAATAGTTCTTTAAAATATAATACAGAACACCAGAAACACGGCTAACCCCAGGCAAGATTTTTTTCAGTTTATGGAGTGATGGGTTGCTGAAGAACTATTACAGGAATTCTTTGCTTCTGGCTAGCTTGAGGGACTGCACATATCCCATGCATGCATGAGGTCCTAATGGCAGGAGTTCATGCTACTAGCAACAGCAACAGCAGTGAAGTGGAATGTGATCTACACAAGGCAAGTGTAGCCTTCTGCCATTCATGTCATTCCAAAAGTCTTAGCTTATCACTTGGTATTAGTATCATCTCTTTGGTGTAATATACCGCAAGATACCACGATATTTAAGAAGGTACTACATAACATACAGAGTTCACACTTACATGTTTCTCATCTGCTTCCATGTATACATGAGAATTTATTTATTTTATTTATTTATTAATGAGACTTGTATGCCGCCCCATCTCCGAAGACTCAGGGCGGCTCACAAATAAAACAAGAAAACAATAAATAATTAAAAAAGAATTAAACTAACAAGCCCCATTAAGATACAATTACACAAACACGATAAAACTATAATAAAGCCATCCCCCCCCAAAGGGTCACAGCCCGGCTTGGTTAAATAACCAGGTCTTCAATTCACGGAAGGCACGGAGGTCAGGGGCCAGACGGAGCCCCGGGGGAAGCTGATTCCAGAGGTCAGGGGCCGCAATAGAATAGGCTCATCATCGGGGGACCGCCAACCGGCATTGGCCAGCCGACGGGACCCCAAGGAGTCCTTGCCTATGTGATCGCACAGGGCGGTTAGTACTTGATGTCGGCAGGAGTCGCTCCCTTAAATATTGCGGACCCATGTCATGGAGGACTTTGTATGTTAATGTTATGTTAATGTTAAGAATTCACCTATGTATGAATGAAACAATATATAGTTTGCATTTTATCTCCAACCCAAACCCAATACTTTTCCCGTTGAGCCAGTTCAAGGGGATGATTGATGAAAGGAATGGGACATATATGCATTTTGCCTTTCTTCAGACACCTTACTCTTTCCCATTCCTTTTCTGATTTATAGTTTCCCATCCTCCACTTCTTTCAGATTAATTTTGCTGCTGTTCTCATCACTCAGCTGTTGGCATAATTATTTTCAGCTCACGCAGATGCAGTATTCCTGAAGTGCTCATGATTAGAAGATAAGGAACATAAAACAGTCTCTCTCTCTCTCTCCCTTTGCTATTGTCTCCTCTTTGATCCTTACAAATGCACAGGTCAGCAAGATGCAAGAGGAAAGGGAATCTATGATCCCCCACAGTTTGATGACTTGCAGCTCCTAGCATCTCCCAGCATTAGCTGTGCTGGCTGAGTCCTCTGAAATCTATAGCAAGATCTGAAAAGCCACAGGTTCCTACTCTGCATGTTGCTTCATTGTACTTAGTGGAGTTGATCAAGCTATTTATATCAGAATTCTTTTTTTTTTAAATGTCTGGCATTCTGGCCATGCTCCATTCTCAAACGAAACAAACTTTTTCCCCCAGAAACTTCACATGGTAGTTTGCTTACGACCATCACGCCAAAATGATAGGAAATTACAGGTATTCTTTGACTTATGACCACAATTGGGCCCAAAATCTCTGTTACTAAGCAGGACATTTGTTAAATGACTTGTGACCCATTTTACAACCTTTCTTGCCACAGTTGTGAATCACTGCAGTTGTTAAGTTAGTAACATGACTTTTAAGTGAATCTGGCTTCCACATTGATTGTACTTGTCAGAAGGTCCCAAAACGTGGTCACAAGACCCTGGGACACTACAACGGTCATAAGTGTGAAAGATGATCGTACGTCTCTTTTGCTGGCTAGACAGTATATAGTTAATTTAGGAATGAGAGCTACCCCTTTAAGGGAATGCTTCATGGGAAATGTAGTTAATGACTCTTGGGAGATGTAGTTCATGTCACGTGGTTACATCTGTAATCCTGATTGGTCACTGAATTGATCTCTGGTGGGCTGAGGGAGTTTTTTGGGCATTATCAACCTGGATCCCAGCATTGTGCTGGAGTCTTCCTTTGGTATATGCTATGGGATGAAGTTAACCATCTTTTCACACTATTGAGGCAACTATTAAGGCAAAGATTGGACATTAGATGAATCTCAATGTAACTGTGAGTTATACCTTGAGGATATCTGATATAATCCAATAAATTAACTTTGTATGGAAACCTTTGTAGTGTTGGACTGCTTATCCCAGGAACTTTGGGAAGATAAAAGTATTGCCTGGGACAAGAAACCCTTTTTTCAGTGATGTTGTAACTTTGAATGGTCACTAAATAAGCTGTTGTAAGTTGAGGACTACATGTGTACAAATTCAATGAGATTATGCCTGTCCAGCTGTTCCTGCCTCCCATAAAAGAAGAAGGGGTAAGGAAAGAAGGTAACAAATTAGTTCATGGAACCTTAGCAACTTCACTGATAATGAGAACAAACGATAACCTTCATTTGCTTATTCTTCAGGATAGAACTGACATCTAGCTATGCTGGCAATATGTGCCAGAAGTGTGATAGGCAGATGAAATTCTTAATCAGTATTTTTAAATATATCTGTAGAAAAAAGCTTTGCGTGAGAAATGGCTCTGGGATGGATTAAGCACCCTTTCTCCAGAAGAACAGAAAGAAATGCAAAACCAACATCAAGAAGATCAACATCGAATTAAGAAACTGGAACAAAATATTTTCAGGTAGAACATACATTTTCTTCCTTATTAATGTAGGAATATAAGCCCTTGGGAACAGAACAATGTTTTTTTTCTTAATATTATGGAGCCAACTATTTAATAATAACACTAACTTTATAGTCAAGGTATCTAACATGAAACAGAGCAGAGTATAAAGAGTACTAAAGTTATTCCACTAGGCAATGCAGGAAAAAAATACAGTAAATGTTAAGCATTGGTCAATTATTGACAAAGTATTAAAACTTCAATCATTCCTAATAATGTATTAGCTTCATCATTAATGATTATGTAGTATATATTGGAGGTGGTGACCTTTTGAGAGCTGTATGCAACAAAATTTCATTTTAATGTATGCTGATTAGTGTACATTCAAAGTGACAATAAAGTTATTCTAAGTCTAAGTCTAATTTTGATAGCTACATTCAAAAAATCAGTTAGAAACAAAACAGCAAAAACTTTAGAAAATTAGCTCTGCTAAGTCTAAGGCCAGATCAAAATGAGCCCCCACATAAAAATTACAAACAGAATATCTTGCCTAACTTCTAACTTGGTACTACTACAGGCAGTCCTTGAGTTCTGACCACAATTGAGCCCAAAATTTCTGTTGCTAAGTGAAACACTTGTTAAGTGAGTTTATCCCATTGTACGACTTTTCTTGCCACATTTGTTAAGTGAATCAGTGCAGTTGTTAAATTGGTAACACTGTTAAGTGAATCTGGTTTCCCCATTGACTTTGCTTGTCAGAAAGTCACTGCAACCGTCGTAAATGTGAATCAGTTGTCAAGCATCCAAATGTAAATCACATGACTATGGGGATGCTGCAATGGTCATGAGCGTCAAAAATGCTCAATAAGCCACTTTTTTCAGTACCGCTGTAACTTCGAACGGTCCCTAAGTGAACTGTTGTAAGTCGAGGACCTACCTGTATTGCAACGGCCAAATCTTTGTGCAACAGATATACTATCAGCCTAGGTGATGCTAAGACATTTGATCTAATTTTACTAAAAGTGAACCAGTATTTATTATAGCTAAGATTACTTAAATAAAAGGCCACCTGGAATTATAACTGGTGTCACATAACAAGTCCTCTATTGTCTTTTGAATAAAGATACCCTATAATCTTTGGTGATGAATGCAAAGGGAAGGAGATTTATAACCCTATTGGAAGAAATGTCCATCTGGGTTCAGTTCCAAGTGGAAAGAAAGACACTGGAAACATGGAGACTGCTTGGAAAGATGGTTTAATGGTGGACAGCAGGACCAAATGGCTTGAGGTCCTGGACAAAATTGAACACATGGGTGAGAGAGGGAGAGAGATTTATACCCTCTGTTGAGCTTTGAACTTGCTTCTTGTTCCTGTGGCAAGAAATATATCCTGATTGGTTGTCAGACTCCTATGGGGCCACGCAGGGGTAACTTTGTAGGTTGTCTTGAGTCCCAGGCTTGGCTGAATCTTTCTGGGTGATGTAATGAAGGGGCTTAATGGCTTTGTCCTGGTTTGGATCTGAGTGAGGGCTAATCCTATCATGTCCTAAGGTGAAGGTCTTTTGTGTTGTAGATAAGCTGGCCCAGCCTTTGTCCTGTAGATAAGCTAGCATTAAAATATCTGCTGGGGCTGAGTTTCTGTGTCCCTTAAGTTTTCTATTTCTCTTTTAGGGGAAATATTCTGCCTTTTTAATATTTCCTAGAATATTTCATTCTTCTAGGAGGGGTGGGCGCTAACTTTCTAAAATCCCTTTGAAAAAAAAATAGTCCACTATCAAACCAACATGGGAAGTTCTCTGGGTCACACCAATGGAATTAATGTCAAACAGATCTTGGATATACCGGATAGTCTGTTCCCTGCTTTAAGTTGTGGCTAATGCCTTTAATGATATAAAAAATGATGTATTCTTCTCTCCTTTTCCCAGGCTAACAGGTAGAAAACACTTATTTCTAGACCCATTGTTCTTAGGGAACTGATAGCTATGTGTTAGATTAGCACAAGAGGCATATTGCCCTTCTTATGTTTTGGATCATAAATCTCACGGCCATTTGCTGGTTCAAAACATCTGGAAACATTGGTTTGCTGCCCTCTAATGTTTAGCCTATGTTTCCTTTTCGTTTGATCCTGACCTTTCACATGCAAATCTCTTCCAAACTATTATCTCTTCTGGAATGGTTTTGTGTTGGTGCATATTTAAAATATGCCTTTTATTGGAATAGATATTAGAATAGATATTGGAATAGAGACAGATTCTCAGCAAAATGTCACCAGGATTAAATCAGAAAGGTTGCCTGGCATTCACTTCACTCCTAGGTACAGTATATATCATCACAAAGCAAATGAGATGTTTGGCTTGAGAATAGAGTAAAAGACATGCCACATGATTCGGTATTGATTTTACTGTGTTCCGTGCTCTGTGAGCACACTTTAAATAAGATAATACCAACTAATTCTAATTCTGGTAGAATGTGTCACCAATGTGAATCACTTTTACACTGACATTCTCCATCCAATAATCCATTTTCAGATAAACGTTGACAGCTGAAAACGTGTTCAGGCACATGTCAAATAAAAGCAATCCAGTTCCAAGAGAACAAGCCTCAATGGTGCAGAGAAATATATATATTTTATGTCAAGTTTTTCTACAGTGCTAGCATGCTAAAAGGAGACTGTCCAGAATATAAAATGGAAAATACTTCTTGGTCCATTTCAGAAAAATGCCTCAGTAATTCAAATCCTCAGAAGGTAATAATGGAACATGGGCTGAGATTCTGTTTAGCAGATTTCTGCATTTTTCAGCTCACATTTTTGGAATCAGACCCCTAACGTAGGCTCCTTCCACACACCTTTTTTTTACTAATTTTTTAAAATTTAAAACATGCATATGGCTGCCCATCTTTCAATCATAGTCTGGGCAGCTTCCAATCAAAAATGTAACAAATATATAAAACTATTTTTAAAATAGACCAAGACCAAGGGCCTTGGTGGCTCAGGCTGTTAAATGCCTGCATTTAAGTTCCAGCTGTCTACAATTACTGTAGGCTCGAGTCCCACCAGCCTCAAGGTTGACTCAGCCTTCCATCCTCTTGGGGTAGGTAAAATGAGGACCCAAGATTGTTGGGGGCAATAAGCTGACTTTGTAAAAATGCCGCTTAGTAATAAGCAGGCATATGCAATGGAATGAAGACTATTGCTGAGCACACTGGGTTGTATCCCAAAAAATTGTAAGCCGCCCTGAGTCTTCGGAGAAAGGTGGGATATAAATGTAATTTAAAATATATATATAAAATACAACCAGTTTTAAAACTTAAAAAATCAAAACAAGAAAAATCTGGGGCCTGTATTGTTTTATCCTGTAACTAAAATAGTATTTTTAAAAGCTAACAGGTGCCCTGCCCTCTTCTTCGCTCTTGTGTTGACTTATCCATGTTGGTGGGAGGGGGGAAGTGCTGTAGAGAAGGACAAAGCCAACCCAGCCCTCTCCAGGGGCTCTGCAAAGCTGCTTCTTTTGTTGCAAGGAGACATCAGCAAGCCTCCGCCTGCCTTTGCTTCAGAAGGTGAGGAGAATCTCAGCTGCCAAGAGTTCCTGAAAGTGGGAAACCGCCTATGTGGCAGCTAATGAGGGAACTCAAAGCAGAATCACATTCTCTGTGTTTCCTTTGGGCCGGCAGCTGAACCAATCTTGTTTAAATGATTCACCATGCAGCAATAACAGCAACAAAGGAAGCATTATTGGTGTCATAGCTATAAACAAAGCAGGGTTTCTCTGGCACAGCTTCTCCATATGGAACGTGTGCAGGATTTGGGCAATCCAAGTACGATAACAAGAGTTTCGTCTGTTTCCCCAACTCTTTCCCAGTCAAAAATCACTGTCAAAATTGTTCTACCATTTGAGGATATGAAAATTGTAATGTTAAAAAAAGATCACCTGTCAAACTTTCTCCTCAATCGAAGGGAAAAAATAGAAAATCTGTGTTTTGACCAAGTATATATGGCCTAGGCCAGGGGTGTCAAAGTCTATTTCACTGAGGGACACACATCAGTGTTGTGTTTGACCCTTCCTCCCTTTTATTACCTTCTGAATCAAGGAAGGCCTCCTGCGGCCTAACCATGCCCCATTTTGGCTGCCAGAGTACTGCAGGGGGCCGTCCAGGCCCAGAACAGGGCACAGGGGGCACGGTAGCAGAGGCACTGCGGGCCAGTCCTTTGTTATTTCTGGCCAGCCCCATGGGCCAGATCTAAGCACCCCGTGGGCCGGATCCAGCCCGCAGGCCCTGAGGTTAACACCCCTGGCGTAGGCTATTTTATTTCTTCCCCCATCCATTGTGGTCTTCAGCTCCCCTAGAAATACACATAGTCCTTGACTTACTAGCTCATTTAGTGACCACTTGAAACTGTGATAGGATTCAAATTTTTTTACTACTGGTTCTGTGGGCATGGCTTGGTGGGCGTGGCAAGGGAAGAATACTGTAAAATCTCCAGGCAGAGGTGGTATTTGTCTGTTCTCCAAACTACTCAAAATTTCCGCTACCGGTTCTCCAGAACTGGTCAGAACCTGCTGAATAGCACCTCTGATTTGAAGTTAAAACAGTTAACTATTGTAATAGTGACTTATGAATATTTTTCACACTGATGACCATTGCAGCATCCTCACAGTCATGTGATTTACATTTGGATGCTTGACAATTGGTTCATATTTATGACGGTTGCAGTGTCCCAAGGTCAGGTTTTGTGACCTTCTGGCAAGCAAAATCAATGGGAAAACCTGATTCACTTAACAATAGTGTTACTAATTTAACAACTGCGGTGATTCACTTAACAACTGTGGCAGGAAAATCTGTAAAGTGGGGCAAACTTGCTTAGCAAATGTTTCACTTAGCAACATAAATTTTGGGCTCAATTGTGGTCATAACTCAAGGACTACCTGTATTCAGTGCAGGTTCTGGCACCAAAAGGTTTCCTCCTCCTGATCTAACCAAATAAATTTTGAATCAACCTCACTGTTGCTCTATAGGGCAGAGTCCACCTAGTCATTTTGTGCAGGAAGTAGCAAATGTTGGCAGATGAGATGGAGAGATACTGATAGTAGCCTACCATCACTTTTTCTCCAAGCTCAGTTTAAGCATGGCATGATGATGTCCTGTTAAAATTTGAAATGCTAGCTCAGCTAGATATAGCAATAGCAGTTAGACTTACATATTGCTTCTTAGTGCTTTACAGCCCTCTCTAATCAGTTTATAGCCATGGTGGGGAACCTATGGCACGCATGCCACAGGTGGAATGCAAAGCCATTTGTGCCGGCACTGAAGTTGCAGGCAAATTTACCTCACTGCACATGCATGCACCTCACAGCTGATTTTCGGCTGGTTTGAGGCCTTTTTCAGCCTCCCAGAGGCTTGAAAAAAGCCTTTGCCGGCTTTGCAGGCCGAATAGGCCCATTTCGTCACTTCCTGTAATACCGGAAGTGATGAAACGGGCCTATTATTCATGCTGCAAAGCCTGCAAAGGCTTTTTTCAAGCCTCTGGGAGGCTGAAAAAGGCCTCAAACCGACTGAAATCAACTGTGAGGTGCAGTGCAGGTAAGGGGGGTGGGGGGATTGTGCATACCTGTGCAGGGGGCGTGGGAGGGCACACATTGCCTTCTGGGTGCTGGCATGCAAGCACGTGCGCATTAGTGCACACACAATTTTTGGCACAGGAGCCCCAAAAGTTTTATAGAGTCAGCATATTGCCCCCAACAATATGGGTCCTCATTTTACCCACCTCAGAAAGATAGAAGGCTTGAGCCAGTCAGGATTGAACTGTCCACAATTGGCAGAATTAACCTGCAATACTGCATTCTGACCATTGTGCCACCATGGCTCCTCATATTGTATATGGATATTGTACACAGAAGCAGGCAATTAATTATCTTGGGGCAATCCTAATTCTGGAACAGACTTTTTCAAATTGGTATCCCCATCTGAGTTGGGAGTACAGTTCCCACAGTTTCCAAACCTTCCAATTCTAGGAGCTGAACTCCAACAAGTGCCAAATTGAGAAAAATGGTTCTCTGTCATGTACTCATTACTGTTAATCTGTGGTCTATCTAATATCACATCTATGCAGGCTGGAGCAAGAAATTGAGGATCTTGAGAAAGAAGAATTGACAATCTCGGTAAAAGAAAAAGCCATTTTGAAGAAGCTTAAATCTGTTGAAAGGACCACAGAAGACATTATAAAGGTCAGCATCTAATTTTAAAATCCTGTTGCTACTGATACAGTCAACTGATCTGTCAGAAATAACAAATGGGCCTTAAGGTAGGCAGAGGGATGAAAGCAAGGAAATATTCAAGGCTACAATCTGATGCACAGCACTAGAAATTAATAATACCCAAAATACTTACAAAAGTGAAGCTCAGGATCAGATACTGTACACAAGGTAAATGTCAGGATCAATCCAGTTATATTATTACCAAGCCTGGATTTTTAGCACTGCCAAATTTGTTCCACGTTATAGAAAATTTTCCCTAAATTTCTATTTTAACCCTGTAGCAGCATATAATTGTACGTTGTGCTATGCGCCGAAGTATTACTGCAACATGAAATGATCTGATATTAACTAATAAAAGAATGATGCATATTTATTCATCCTTCAAACGAAGAAGTCTGAACAAACATAGAAGCTTTCTCTGAAATAATTCTGCAGAGACATACTATGCAATTGCTACAGTGTGAAAAATGCTTAATTTTATTGAGCCTATAGTAGTACTACAGATACATGGAGGGGAAATATTATATCATTGGCTGGAAATGACAAGCACATTCACCACTTGAAAGGTTTTGTAATCATTTGAATACCCCAAATTTAAAAAGGAAGTGCTTGCTCCATTTTTGGGAAGAGAGAAACCTTGATTTTAGAGCCGAGCTGCATTTTTACAATACAGGTAGTCCTCGACTTACAATCACAGTTGAGCCCAACATTTCTGTGGCTAATTGGTGAAGTGAGTTTTGACCCATTTTATGACTTTTCATGTCACTGTGATTAAGTGAATCGCTGCAGTCGTTAACTTAGCAGCACAGTTGTTGAGTGAACCTGGCTTCTTCCCCCATTGACTTTGCTTGTCAGAAGGTCACATGATCACGAGGATGCTGCAGTGATCATAAATGTGAAAAATGGTCACGTCACTTTTTTCAGTGCCATTGTAACTCTGAGGACAGTCATTAAACAAACTGCTATAAAATCGAAGGCTATCTGTAACAGCATAGCTCTGAGAAAGAAAGTGGGCTTTTTACTTCTTTGCCTCATTGCCAATTTTTCTCCATACTTGTATTTTTCGGTGATTCCCTTTTCCTTCCTTTTTCCCAACAACACACACAATAATGTAAGATAACACTAAGTTTGTGAACAATTTAAAAAAACAAAGGAGTAAAACAGTCCACATAACTGCTGCAAGGCTGTGATGGGATTCAAAGATTTTTACCATCGGTTTGGTGGGCATGGCTTGGTGGGCGCGCTTTGCACGCGTGCCCACACTTTGCGTGTGCGCGCCAAATGTGCACTTTGCGCAGGTGCAGGGGCGTTTGCGCAGGTGCGGAGGCATTCCAATTCACCTCCTGCAAGCCTGCACTCTCCCTGTTACTTCAGCAGCTGCTGTGCAGCACTTTGCTGTGCCGCGCAGAGCAGCTGCCCTTCAAAAGCAGGGAATAAAGGTGAGTATGGGAGCCCAGGTGGGTGCGCGGGCCCAACAACAGAGCGCTGGAGAAAACCAGTTCGGTCTCCGCTGCTCATCGGCACTACCGGCTCGGGAGAACCGAGCTGAACCAGTAGAATACCCCACTGCTGCAAGGACACAGGAAATATTCTTCTCCAAAAATATGGTCTCGCTCACTTATCAGCCTTCCTCCTCTTTCCTCAGTTCCTGTCAAAGCATAATTAATAATAATAATAATTTATTAGACTTGCATGCCGCCCTTCTCCCTAAGGACTCAGGGCGGCGAACAATAAAAAACCGAACAATTACAATAAAAATAGATTAAACAAATACAAGTCTAACGAACTGTTAAAAATTAAAACAATTAAAATACGCCCCCCCCGGGTCAATCCAGACCAGCCTGTTGAAACAGCCAGGTCTTCAGGTCTCGGCGGAAGGAGCAGAGATCAGGGGCCAAACAGAGATCCACCCTTGGGCACCAAAATATTGTTCCTCCCTGTTTTATAGAAATTAATTTTCAATTCCAATTACTTTTAAAGCTGAGATCTTATGCACATTTCCTGAAAAATGTGCCATGGGATATATTCCTGAGTCACCACATGGAATTGGTTATGTCAGCTAACCTAAAAGAAAGTAATAATCAACTGTATTGTAATTCTTTAAATGATGGGAAACATCACAGCATTCTTTGTTACTTTTTTTTTAGTCCGTGAAAGTGGAAAGAGTAGAGACTACCGAAGGTATGTTTCTCTTAAGTATAATTCAAATTATTTTATGCAAAAGCAGAAGTGATGTATGTATTAATTAACGATCCTTTTTTATAGAGCCAGCTGACTATATATATGCCAACATACCAGACCTTCCAAAACCTTTTAAACCTTCTGCACTTAAAAAGACAGGCCATCTGCAAACAGATGATGAAGAAGAAAATCGAAAAGGTACAGATTAATAGTTGAATTCAAGGAAAAAAACCATTTGTACGGTCTTACATTTTGAAAACAATCTAAGTGTCCTAAAAATAGCACACATGATTGTTGCTGGTTGTCATTTTGTAAGTTCATAAGAAATTGCATAGGACCAACGTTTTCTAACTCGGTGCCCTCCAGTTGCGCTCCATTCCATGTAATCACGTGAACAAAAATTATGACTTGGGAGAGCTTCAAATGGTTGAATTTCCATATGTGGATTCTGCTTCACTATGAAACAAGTTCACATTTCCCAAAAATGTATATAATGTTAGAGATCTGAGATTTATTCTTAGATCGCTTATGATCAAGCTGGCGGTAACTTAGTTCTACTTTAGCAGCCTAAGGAAAAGAACAGGGATGAAACTAAGACATTTTGCATCAGTTTGTCTCCTCTCTTCAGCACAAAGATCTGCCATGAAAAGCATTAGGCTATGAAATTCTCTTTATTTTCTTTGTGGGGTGAAGTGGGAAGGCGATTTTTTTTTTGTTGCTGTAGGAATGGCAGCAGATCAGGCCAAGGCAGATTTTTCTCTTCTTGTTTTTTTAGTTTTCACACTGGAAGAAGAAGGGCCTTGGTGGTGCAGGCTGTTAATAGCCTAGCAGTTAGTTCCAGCTGCCGGTAATTATTGCAGGCTCGAATCCCACCAGGCTCAAGGTTGACTCAGCCTTCCATCCTCTTGGGGTAGGTAAAGTGAGGACCCAAGATTGTTGGGGGCAATAAGCTGACTTTGTAAAAATGCCGCTTAGTAATAAGCAGGCATATACAATGGAATGAAGGCTATTGCTGAGCGCATTGGGTTATATCCCCAAAAATTGTAAGCCGCCCTGAGTCTTCAGAGAAGGGTGGGATATAAATATGAATTTAAAAAACGATTTCAGGCTGTTTTGCAGCCTCTTCTGGGGATTGATATCTGAGTGTGACTGTCTAGTCCTCTATTATCTGCATTTGATTTTGCCCAGCCTGGTATCTTCCAGATATAGGACTTAGCAATAGCACTTAGTCTTATATACCGCTTCACAGTGCTTTACAGCCCTCTGTAAGCAGTTTACAGAGTCAGATATTGCCCCCAACAACTTGGGTCCTCATATGTTGGAGTATAACTTCCAGAAGACCAATCAGCATGAATTAAAATTCTGAGAGTTGTAATCCAGCACATCTAGAAGACATTCATTTGAGAAAATCAGGAGTACACCAGCTAGTGATTGTTGCAGTAGCTTCAGTTTGAATCCAAGCTTTAGCTAGAGATGGGCCACAAAATTATTGGCTCTTGCAAAAAAAAAAAAAGTTTTCTATTTCCTGGCAATTGATGGATCACAAATGATTTACGGTATTGTGGATAAACAGATTTACTAGTAAATTTTTGGGATGTTAACTTGCATAGATTTCTTTGCAAAAGCTGACATTCTCATTGAAATTGCTTCCGAACTCACCCTACCTCCATCATTTAAAATTTGATCATCAGTAATACAGAACTACAATGGGGAGACAAGAACTGCAACTCCTCAGGGGAAGCGACAAAAACAAATAAGTCATATATGTCATGTCATCGTTGACAACATGATATGAGATTGGTCATTTGTGAAATTGCACTATTTGCATGTCTATAACATAATATACATAATGCCATCATGGCTTCTACCAGATGTCTGTATGCATAGGCTCAGTTCTATTACAATAAAATTGAGCCTATAAAAAGTCATATTGTATTATACAGAGATTTCTGCAGTACAGCCAAAGCCATCTGCACCTTATTCTAATCTTTACTGGATAGTGGCCAGGCAAGAACAGCAAGGTAATTGTAGAAAAGATACTTTGAAAATAAGGAGGAAATTATGTTTACTTCCTCAATGTCCTCTTAGCTGAAATCAATTTTTGAATTAGAGCTAAATCGGACTTAAATAAAAAGGAGTTGGGTGACATAAACTGGAAGAAGCAGGTAGATTGGATGGAAGTGTTCAATCTTTCTCTAGTGTTGACGCCTCTCCACTTCCTAGCAGTTTTTGTCCCAATATATTGTAATTTACTTCCTGTTTCCTATATGGAGAAAAAGAATTGTAAGTGAAAAGCTAACTGGGGTAGGGGAAATTCCCCATGCACAAGGCTTGAAATTATTCAGCCTATTTGCTGGCACACAGATCTACTGCTATCTCTCATAGATTTTTCTTATAGATTTTTAAGTTGTTTATTTGTAATGCAAATTTGTAATGCATAAAAAAAAAGGAGCAGTGGGGGAAATTGTTGGCACACAGGGCTTTCTCAGAGAGAGGCTGGGATTAAGACACTGTCCAATCCTGAGCTGGATAGGGAATGGGGAAGAAATTCAGGGCAGCCACAGCCTAGAGTCTCTCAGGATGTGTTTATACTTTTTGGTTAGAAAGTTATAGCTTTAGTTTGGCAAGATTCTGTCCATTAGGTGTAAGCAAATAAAGGATTAAAGTGGATTGGATTTCTCTGTGTCGTCTCTGGGCTTGGACCTGACAATATCATTAGCTAATTACCTTTTTAAAGGTTGCTTGCTTCTTTCCCTACAGCATTGTTTGCTATGGAAATTAAAGTAAAAAAAGACATGAAGACTGGGGAGAGTACAGTTTTGTCAACAATCCCCCTTCCTTCAGAAGAATTTAAAGGAGCAGGAGTCAAAGTGTATGACGATGGCAGAAAGTCGGTCTATGCAGTGTGCGCCAATGGGACCATAAAGAATGATGACGTGGATGATCTTGCTCCAGTTGAAGTGGAGGATATCTTAAGACAAGCCACTGAGAAACAATCCAAGTCTCCCACTGAATATCATGAGCCAGTATATGCCAACCAGTTTTGCAGGCCCAGAACTCCTCAAAAGGATAAATTCATCCAAGAAGCAAATGATGGAAAAGATAAAAACCAGAATAAGATCAGCCACCTTGACAATTTTTCTAATGAACTTGTTGATAAGGATAAATGGCATGATGTTAAAAAAGATGGTCTAGATACTTCAAAGAGCTGCCAGCAGAATTCTCATTGTCCAGTTAGTCAACCATTAGAAGACCCTTACAGGTTAGTCCTCAAAATAAGCTAGTATCTTCTGCCCAAAGAGAAGCTACACAAGAAGCTGCTCAGTCATATCAAAAGATGAAGGAGTACCAAGATAAAAAGATCAAAACTCTTCCCCAGTAACACTAGAGAGTGAGGATAAATATAGCGTGGTCCAAGCTATGCCATGTTATGTGGATGATACAGAAGAACCGGTTACAATGATTTTCATGGGATACCAGCATGTGGATGATGAAGAACTAAATAAAAAAATCTGTGGATATGATGGGATTATCCATGCAGAACTTGTGGTCATCAGCGATGACAGTGAAGATGAAGGGAAAAAAATTGAGACACCTCTTTATCATCCAGTGGGTCCTTATAGCCAGGTCTATCAGCCATCCAATCAGACATGCACAGGTTCACAGACTAAAACTTCTGGAGACAACATAAACAAGCCACTTTACAGAAATTCCATGTCACTGAAAGAACAAGAAGAAAGTTTGAGCTGTTCTACCTTTAATGGTCAACTTGATGGCCACGTAGCAAGTGATGGAACAGAAGAACCTTCCTTAACAGGTAAAAAAATGGGCAAGTCACAGCATTGTTGTGCTCTTGTGTAGCAGATTAATTATTCACATTACTCTCTTCCCCTTCTTGTTTTTCATTTTAATTCTGATTCATCTGCAACCTCTAACCAATTTCCTCCTGCTCTTCTAAGTTCTAATTCACCCTTCCTCACGTTCTCCTGATGTATTGAATTCCCAGGTTCCATAGTCCCTTGCTGACATTTTCAGTGGTTGAGTTGAGTTGAACATACTAGATTGATTATACATCATAGAAAATGAAGTCCAATGCATCCGGAGGGCTGCAGATTGAGGAGACTTGTTTGAGGGCTTTATTTAATTTTTAATAATGTGCAATCATAGCACTTTGAAGGATCTAAGTGATCAGAACAGAAAGTTTGTTTAATATTACTAAAATCGGATCAGAATAATAATGCAAATCAGATATTTTACTTTCTAATTTAAGCATGTTTTGAAAATAGTATTAAGAATTCTCACTGCACCTATGCAATATATGGCAAATCAAATCAAATTGCAGTTTGGTGATTAAATAATAACCTTTTTTTCCATTTTTGGAATTTACTCATATGTCTTGCCTTAATCATTATTCGATAGTGTCTGTTTCATTTGATAGGACTTAATGCAACTTTTAATATATAATTTTATCCTGTTTTAACAGAGAATGCCTATTTTAATAGCTAAAAATAACAGAAATCCATTTCTGTCTGTACATTAATCTCAGACTGTGTATCTACCTTTAATAAAAGCTGTTACATTTTCTAATCTTTTGCATGAAATCATCTCACTATTAATCTTTTGCATTCAAAATGTTTTTCAGATCATAACAGCCTTAAAATCAAGTGGTGTCAGAGTTCATATTTTTATTTTGCATCCATGCAAACACAACTAATAGTAGCTTTCTTCGAAAAGCACAAAACAGATAGCACAATCTACATACAATCAAGCCTTTTGTTTATGCAAGCCTATATTTGGTCTAAGATGAAATGTTTGCTTTTCATCTAAGACGCTCTAAATTGGTCTTTTAATCCCATTTAGTGGACAAAGCAAAGAAAGGATGCCCTATCTTCCCTTTGTTCATTATTGCTTAAGTACTGAACAGGAAGTGATGTCGAGAAATAAGAGCATTGCTAGAATGTCTAGGGGACAATGTCTTCTTTGGCAAATGTCTAGCAATCCCAACTGCTGATACAGATCTCAGGCTTATGACGTGGTTGGAATAGAAAGAGAAGTGCAAGGGAAAAGCAACAGCTGAAGTTTCTTTCACTATCAGCAAAAAAAAAATTATATTTGGTAGCAATAAACCACATATGCTCTATATAATTCTTGAACTTTTGAGAAGAATTTTATGGAAGAAAAAGTTGCGTTGATGAAATAGTACAAGTTCTTGCCTCATTCAGTGCTTGGAGGTTGCAGCCATCTCTTTGCAGACAAGATTCACACACACACACATGCTTTGGAAAAATATATTTTGAGAAATAAAGGTCAAATCTTTCCTGTTTTATAACAATCATATCCCGATTAGTGTGCCTTGGGGTTTAGAATAGATATGAAGAATAGAAAGCTTTCCAGAAATCCAACTGATTCTTGTTTCTAGTTTGCAAATCTCTCAAAGACTGATATTAATCTTTAAAGCCTCTTTACTCTCTCTTGGAAGAAGCACTGAATCCTGCCTTGTGGACTTAGACCAGGGGTATTAAACTTGATTTCATTGAGGGCCGCATCAGGGTTGTGTTTGACCTTGGGGGAGGGCATGGCCAGCTCAATGCCACTTGTGTTGGGCACGTGTGGTGGCCCGAGTACCAGTGAAAATGGGCTCCTGAGGTCCATTTTGCGTTCCAACAGCCTTCTGCAACCCTCTGCCAGTGAAAACAGAGCTTGTGAGGGCCTCCCACAGCTCTTGTAAGCCCCGTTTTCTCTGGCAGGGGCACTGCGGCCGGTCCTTCACTATTTCCAGGGTGGCCCCACAGGCCAGATCTAAGCACCCCATCTGGCCCCCGGGACTCAAGTTTGACACTCTTGACTTAGACCAATGGCTATAGAAACCTTAAGGCACTCTATTTCCTGCAGAACAAACAGTGGAAGTGTTGTGGCAACATAGGCAGCAGGTAGATCATAAGTTTTCACAATACTGTAGTATAATCCAGTTAGCATAGCATTTGGGCCAGGGTATACTTCAACCTGGACTGTCCCTGAAGGTGCTGCATTGTTGATTATAATTCTTTTTACCTGGAAGCTGTCAGAGAAGTTTGGAAGCGGACATTCAGGAACCAATTCCTAACTCTCATTATCTCAGCGTGAGTTATTCACAGCAGGCAGACCAGCAGAGTTCCCTACACATTGGTCCAATGTGGCATTCCTTCTCAGTTTGTTTGACTCACAGAGCTTGACAGTAGCCTGCAATTTATAGCTTGATGTCACATGTTAAAATGCCAATTCAATAGTAGCAGACCGATACAGTATAGGAGAGAGAGCAATGTCCACTTATTAAAAGAACAGTTGGTATATTCTTATACACGCCTCACATTCTTGAGTGATGAGAGAGTGCAAAGATAACTGGCTGTCCAAGTTTGGTTTCCTTATCTACAAGGAGCCAATGTCCTGCATGATATTTATTAATCAAATTTATACACCACCCACTTCACCTAAGTGATTCTGGGTGGTTTACAAAGAACATTGTAAACTAATAACGCATAGTTAAGAATGAAATTAAAAATGAAGCTAAAATTTACAAGTTAAAAGTAAAAAAATCAGAGTTCAGAAATTAAAGCTAAAAGAGGCTAGAGCTTCAACAGGGTTTTCATAAGTAAAACCTGACTTGGCTCCTTTAAATAGTGGGGTACTGGATTAAACCATCTTGATGATGGCGCCCAGGGGAAAGCAGATTTATCCTCCTCAAAACCATTGAAGAAGATACTTTATTGCATGATTATCCTGAGTATTCTTGGAATTGCCCTGCAGGGCAATCTAGCAGCAGATTTGGTGATTGCTGAGAGATTCAAGAGATAAAAAAGGAAATACCTCTTCACACAGTGAAAAATTTTAACTGAAACTGAATTGCCATCCATTTGCCTTTAAAAGAAAGATTAGAAGTGACTCTCCTGAGCTTAGTTTCAAGTGATTTCACAGCTGGATTCACAAGTTCTCCTGGCAATACTATGGGAATAATTCGACATTGTCTTCTATTGGGATATTTGATTTCTCTGTCTGACCTACAAACCTGGGAATTTTTGGTGGTGGTCTGATTGTGCTTACCTTTATTTTTGTTGGGGGGTGGGTGGGAAGATCAGGCAGTGGGTGTTAGTCATGATTGCTATATAGTCCAGGATAAAATTCAGCATGCCTTGGGATATCTATTGTAGGAAATATTAGCCAAGCTGAGAACTCTGCAATTTCTGGAACCGTAAACTACAGTGTGCATATAAAAATATGAACGATACCTAGGAAATCTAAATTCTCTGTATGTTGTGGGAGCAATCTCAGCTTGGCTGTCTGTTTTGATGGGTCAAATTTCCCATCTGTTCCTAGGAAAAGGATTGGACAGTGATGGTGAACCTTTTTGGCATGTGTGCCAAAAATTTGCAAAATGCTTGATTTTGCTAGTTTCTCTCTCTCTCTCTCTCTCACACACACACACACACACACACACTTCTGAACAAAAGAGAAACCATTGTCCCTGTTCTAGACCACCCTGAACAGTGGCACTTGATGGCAATGGCAAGGCTGGGCCTGAAGTAGGGGTCCAAGCCTTTACTTTAGCCTTAGCAACACAACTGCCACTTGAATAGGTCCCCTTGCACCAGAGATGTCAAATTCATGTCATCACGGCAGCATCATGTGACGTATCAGGGCTTTTTTCCCCTTTGCTAAGCTGGGCATGGGCATGGTCAGCATGTGACGCATCTGGCCCATGGGCCAGGAGTTTGGCAGCCCTGCACACAAACCTTGGGGAATAGTTCAATGGTCCCTGTGGCTCAGTGTTCCACAGGATCTCCATCTTACCTTCAGGCGATGTTCTTTTTCTGTTCTCAGGCCCTTGCGGCCTACCTGAAGCTGCTCCAGGACACACAAGTCCTTTGTTCTTGAAGCAGCTTCAGAGAATGCTCTTCCACGGCCTCTGTGCTTCCAAAAGCTGCAAAAGCACACACACACAAACACATCCATTCTCATGTGATTTTCAGAGGCCATATGAGAACACAGCCAATTCTCATTCAGCCTCCGTAGCCTTTGAAAATCAAGTGTTAAATAGGCATGCTTTCAAGAATAGTTGTCAATAGTTGTCAAATGCTGGCATGTCACCCAAAATGTTGTGATGTGTGCCCCTTTAACAAACAGGGCCATAGGTTAGCCATCACAGGTCTAGGGCTTAGTCTGTGAGGAATTGTTCTGCTTTATGCTCTAGATGGGTATAAAGCAGACAGAGCAACTCCACAAAGCATCCATACAAAGTCTTTTTTATTGGTTCATCAGGCATCCTGTCAAGTCACAGTTATAACAAGGTTCTTCTTAATGTCCAATCGTTTGCATATCTGAATCGTGGTGTAGAAAGATATTAAACTCTCATCCCTATATTTCATCCCATAATCATAGAGGCAGGGGATATAGCCGCTGCCACGATGCTGTGTGTTCAGGCAAGAGAGGAGAAAACTTCCCCCAACCCACCAAGGGTCAATTCAGTGACCAATCAGGGTTACAGATGTGACCACATGACATGGACTACGTTTCCCAGGATACCTTAACTACATTTACCATGATGCATTCCCTTAAGGGGACAGCTCTCAATTCCTAACTACCTATCCCAAATCCCATTGACTCTAAACTGGCTGGACAGCATAGGAATGGTATAAGAATTGATGACAACGTACTTGATGTATTTCTTTGAGTCCATGGTTATGGACCTCCCAAATATTGAAGGATAGAGTCTATAAAACATTTCTAAGTTGCAATTGCTAGCTTCTTGTTTTTCCTCCTTAACATATGGGCTGTTGTAATGTTGTTAAAACAACCCAATATATAATGAGTAGCCCAATTTTGTCCATAAGGAATATACTTTGTATGCTTTGCTAATTAACTTAGTCAGTGCTTTCTCTTTATCCACAATTTCTTTAATGTTACAGAGGCATTGCCCTACCAATCCTTTTCAGTATGGGACTGAAATAAGCACATCAGCTGTAGACAGACTCACATAATATTTGCTGTCTACTATTGAAGCAATTCGATTGCCCTTGACTTGGTCCCCTCCTCCATAGCTTTTCCCACACGTTGTCCCTCTGCCATAACACATACTGAATAATCAGAGAATGCAGGGAAATGAGTAATTTTCCAAAACAATCTCATAATTATACTGCTTGTTCTAAAAGGAAAACAAAGCCAGGAAGACTAAGGTAGCAATGTACAAAAGGGTTGTTTGTGAAGTGAGTAACGTTCTTTTCTTGGAATATTTTCAGCAAAGTTCCTTTGTCTAAAACCACTGAAATCTATGGCAGTCTTTTTAATGGAAAAGATAAAATAATTTACATTGTAGAAAGCCAAAGCCTAAAGGGCACTAAAGAATAAAATAAAATATAGGGCGCACTAAAACCCAATGTATAAGAAAGGACCTATATTTTCGGTGTACGCAACTGTAGACTGGAAGAAAGCCTCTTCGCTTTATAATTGTTTCACATCTTGATGAAGTAGAAATGATGGGCCTCAACATTCATATTAACAAAGTTGTCTTAAAAATACAATTCAGATTTCAGACCAGGCATTTGGATGAAATGTGAATCACTAAATGATTCATGGTAGTATTTTTCAAACTTGGCAACTTTAAAATGTATGAACTTTAACTCCCAGAATTCGTCAGCCAACATACAGGTAGTCCTCCATTTACAACAGTTCAGTACAATGGCACTGAAAAAAAGTTGACTTACGATCATGTTTCAGCTTTAGACCCTTGCAGCATCCCCAGGGTCACATGATCGAAATTCAGATGCTTGGTAATTGGCTTAGTTGCAGTGTTCCAGGGTCATGTGATCGTCTTTTGCAATCTTCTGACAAGCTAAGTCAATGGGGAAGCCAGGTGCACTTAACATCTGGGTTACCAACTTAACAACTGCAATGATTTCACTTAACAACTGTGGCAAGAAATGGAGTAACTTTCACTTAACTATCTTGCTTAGGAATGGAAATTTGGGGCTCAGTTGTAGTTTTAAGTTGAGGACTACCTGTATTTCTAAACTTACAGTGACTTGTAAGCCTTCAAAAGTGGACAGATGTTTTAGAAAGGTAAATACCATAGGAAAACTTAACTCTATTTCAGATTAGTGCAAGTGAACAAACCAACCCTTACATTAGTATTTTATATTCATTACGGACAGAAATCTAGACTTGTAATGAAAAGCCAAATTATTTAGGTAAACATGGAATGCGGATTCAGCCATCACTATAAGTTTGAAAATCATCCATTCTTTATTTCTCATATGGCCATGCTGTAACTTGATAGTACATTTATTAATTTCTGGTCTTCTTTTATACTAACTTAACAGTACTTTCTGGGACTAATCTTGTAAGTATGATACTCTCTAACTAATTAATACTATAATTTTACAATATTGTATCAATATATAATATTTTGCTTTTGCTTTTTTTTACAGCTCTGAGAATGAGAATGGCAAAACTGGGGAAAAAGGTGATTTAAGCAGCTGCAGTGACATAATGCTAAAAGTCTGGCAGTTTTACAAAAGCAAAAGAAGAATTTTCTATGTTTTGGACCTGGATAGCTTTTACTTACTCAAACTATACATCCATAAGAATAATGGCACTTTACAGGAAAATGAATGTTTGCCAGTCCTAATATATGGATACTCTAATCCATAAATGAATATTGTTAAAACAGTGTGTTCCTCAAGGAGTTATTAGTGGCATTTGTTAGGAATTTGTCAGCCTTGTTGTATTTTATAAGAGCTGAAGGGTCAGTGTCATGAATACAAATGCATTTAGTTTTGTTGAAGGAGTCTTCTCCATCTTCTACTCTGACTATACCTAAACATGAATATAGGATATGAACCGACTTTCCAATTCCTAAACTCTATTCCATTTCAGCAGTGGTTTTCAAACTTGGCAAAAGCATTCTCCATGTGTGTGTTTGATATTGGAAGCTGATGACCTCGAGCCTAGCCAGCAGAAGCTATGTCATTTACCAGCAATTCACTTGTACAGGTGAAACTTGAAAAATTAGAATATCGTGCAAAAGTTCATTTATTTCAGTAATGCAACTTAAAAGGTGAAACTAATATATGAGATAGACTCATTACATGCAAAGCAAGATAGTTCAAGCTGTGATTTGCCATAATTGTGATGATTATGGCTTACAGCTCATGAAAACCCCAAATCCACAATCTCAGAAAATTAGAATATGACATGCAATCAATAAAACAAGGATTGTACATAGAACAATATCGGACCTCTGAAAAGAATAAGCATGCATATGTACTCAGTACTTGGTTTGGGCCCCTTTTGCAGCAATTACTGCCTCAATGCGGCGTGGCATGGAAGCTATCAGCCTGTGGCACTGCTGAGGTGTTATGGAAGACCAGGATGCTTCTTTTGCAATTACCTTTTGAGGCCTTCCCTCCTTATGGAGGATGTCAATGATGGTTTTCTGCACAACTGTCAGGTCAGCAGTCTTTCCCATGATTGTGATTCCTACTGAACCAGACTGAGAGACCATTTAAAGGCTCAGGAACCCTTTGCAGGTGTTATGGCTTAATTAGCTGATTAGAGTGGGACACTTTGAGCCTAGAATATTGCACCTTTCCACAATATTCTAATTTTCTGAGATTGTGGATTTGGAGTTTTCATGAGCTATAAGCCATAATCATCACAACTATGGGAAATCACGGCTTGACCTATCTTGCTTTGCATGTAATGAGTCTATCTCATATATTAGTTTCACCTTTTAGGTTGCATTACTGAAATAAATGAACTTTTGCACAATATTCTAATTTTTTGAGTTTCACCTGTAAAGTATAAGAGCTTTATTATGGCTGGTGGATAAAGCCATTAAAGTACCCTAATATTATCAATAGTATCCTGGAGAGGTAGCCATATCTCATTTTCCTTTGAACATTGGAAAGTGCCCCATTGTTTGGGAAATGGGGGCCACTCTATCCTTCATGTCATTTGCTTGCTATATTCCTATCTGTGTTTATTGCTCATCTTTGGAATTTAGCTAGTAAGGCATCCTTGTCCAACAGTTCCTCTAGCCCTCTGATAAAAAGTTTGCTTTTGAGCTGGAATGTACATACCTCTCTCCCAGTTTTGTTACCAAATCTTGCATTTATCATCAAAGTATCTCAATACTTAGACACTCGCCATTACTCAGAAACTGGGTTATAAAAAATCACTCTGGCCATCAGTAGCTATTTGCTTCTGAATGCAGCTTGGCCCAGAAATCAAAATGTTCTACTATAGTATATGCAAGGCTTTCTTGTTTGGTTGAGTCTGTATGTTTGGAAACAGTATTTCATATTTGTGTTCTGAAAAATATTCAGTGTAATTCAGATGTTTTGTTAATATTATGTATTTTTCAAACATATTTCTCTTGGAAAGATTAGACTACTGTGGACAACTTTAACATGACTAGCTATGGCTATAAACCTGATCAATAGCACCACACAGTGTCTCAATTGTGGAAATGTTATTTCGGTGTATTTAAGAGTCCAATCTAAAAATACTTCAGAAGGCACTATGCATGCTTCCTAGGAATGAAAGAGGTCAGTAAAAAGGCCAAAATGGAATTAAAATGCACTTATCCTGTGGGAAATATAGGAACAATACATTATACATGAGACTACGAAGCTATCTTCTTCCCCAAAAGAAGACTTGGTCAAAGCCTATTTAAAATACACCGCTACAAATGATATTTTCTGTGCTGCTTATATATTTGTGATGAAAAATATGAGGAAGAGGAAAATAATTTTCTTTTTCCATAATCTACCTATTCTGACTTCTAGTTGTGTACACAGGAGTATATTGCGAATCATTCACAAGACAGCTTATAATTTTCTAATGGAAGCTGTGACCACCTTATTAATAATTTCTGATCTAAAAGCAAGATTGGAACCAGTAGTATTTCAAAATAACTACAAGGGTCTTAGGCAAAACTGTGTGTCTTAAAAGAATTAGCAAGTTTTTCTTCCCATTTCTAGACATCACAATTCTCACAAATTTATTATTTTAATGTTATCTTTATTAATTTTCAGACACTGATTCATAGGTGATGGGTACAGTTGCTGCCTAGAGAAAAATATCTAGCAACATTACATGACAAAAATACTAAGTCATAGAAATTTAAGAAGATATGACACTCTACTTAACATAATAGGTGAACAAACTCTTTAATGGCAAATGTATTTGCAGCGAATAGTAATATGACTAGCAGCTATATATTTCGTTAAACACTGCTTAGAAGTTATAAAGAAATTCCCTTCAAAAACTGGGACTAGAATTTCATAAAATTAAAAATATTAAATCTCTGGTGTGCAATATACATCTATAAAATTACAGTGTTGCTGGTCATGGACATCATTTGTATGGAGCACACTAAGTAATGGAAACAATCTAACATCAAGGAGACTGAGCTGAAAGATTTTCCTGGAGCCTCTTTAGGATCAGGGTCAAAGAAATCTAGTGACTTACATTGCCATTTAACAATGTGGATTGGAATTTTACACTAACATTTTTAGCCTCTTTCCATATGCAGCTCCATCTAATTCCTGACTTTTCCAAACCCAGCAGCATTACCTACATACATTCAATTTCTTCTCTAGAGGTTCTTCTAACCCTGTAGAACACATACACAGGTCTGTAACAAAAGGGTCACCAATGGATGAATACAATTAGAGATCATCCTAACTTTAGAAACAATATATTAGCCATCATTCATTAAATACATGCTAAAGAGGACAATCTATATAGTACCTAGTTACTTTCAAGAGAAAGAGGTAGTCTACAAACATATTCAAGTGTTCAGAAGTGTCAAGAAACAACAATGTTCAAACAATTGTCATCACTCTTGGAATAATATGTGTTATTGCACATCTCAATCAATCTAAAAATCTGTAATAAATACTTCCAAAGAGTGTTCTCCTCATATAAATATCCTGAATTCAAAAAAATTCCAGGTAAAGGAGCTTCTTCTAAAAATGTCTGTACTTGGAGATGGGCTTCATAATACTAAATAGTGATTATTTGTGTATTGGAGGGAAGACAAAATGTAGGAAACACGAGACACATGCAGCAGCATCTTTGGGGCAGATTCTTATCAAGACCAAGAAAGTTTGCTCTTCAACGGCTGTGTGGAGAAGAGTTGTTCTCACATCTTGAAGATAAGTTTCGTTGACAGATATGAAAATCCAGTAAGAAGTTATTTTGAACTCTAATGACAAAGTCTCTAGAATAGTCACGGCTTTTTGAGGAATCATACTTGGACAACTGCTGTTATGAAGGTGACAAGAAATGCTAGGTTGCCACAAATGTAGATGAACAGCACTGCTTTTTTAAATGTATGGCCCTGGGGAAGAAAAAGGGGAAAAGGAAAATTGTTTACTCATTTGTGAAATGATTTAAACCACATCAGAAAAAGGCATGTCTATAATTATTCTTGATGGTAGAGGTAGAAATGAAAGAGAGAGTATTAGAAAGTTAATCTGTGGAAAAACAGCATAGGATGATAAAATTAACAGGATCATCTGTTAATGAAAAATCATCTGAAACCGAAAAGTACTAGCCTAGACATGACCCCCCAGAGAGGCTTTCCCTTCCTAAGGAGAAAAAAAAGTATTCATATGCTCTAACCCTATTGTCTTAAAATAGTATAGATCTTAGAAGGTGTTTCATGTTAAAACAAAGTAAGTTCGTCTTTCCATTCTCTTCACCATCTGACAAAGGGCCACGCTTACCTGGGCTTCTGCAGAAGATATGGATTGCAATATTTGTACCCTGTCATCCTCCAACACTTCAACTGTAAAAGAGAAGTATAATTAATTAAATTTAATTAATTAAAATTTAATTAAATATAATTAAAGCTATTCTGCAGGAAAGTGTTCTTCCGTTCACTCTCATACATACTATCACCTTAAATCAGTGTTTCTCAACCTTGGCAACTTTAAGATGTATGGAGTTCAACTCTCAGAATTCCCCAGACAAAATAAAATAAAAAAAATAAAAAAATAAAAGAGCCTTGGTGGTGCAGGCTGTTAAACGCCTAGCACTTAGTTCCAGCTGCCTGCAATTAGTGCAGGCTCGAATCCCACCAGGCTCAAGGTTGACTCAGCCTTCCATCCCCTCGGGGTAGGTAAATTGAGGACCCAAGATTGTTGGGGGCAATAAGCTGACTTTTTTTAAAAATGCCGCTTGGGGGGGGGCAAAAAGCCCTAGTAATAAGCAGGCATATACAGTGGAATGAAGGCTATTGCTGAGCGCATTGGGTTGTGCTCCAAAAATTGTAAACCGCCCTGAGTCTCCAGAGAAGGGCAGCATATAAATATGAATAAATAAATAAAAAAGAAATACTTTATCCAAAAAGATAATATTGTACATACAAACCATACAACATACTAGGTTCACTGTAATACAACCACCCATCCATTCACAGTACAATAAAGATCTATTTAATAGGATATATTTGAAATTCATTATGTTTGTATAGAGAAGGGGAGATTGTTTTTTTTTCCCTTAAAATGTGTTGCATTTTAAGTTTCACACTGGATGGCCCCCAGGAGGTCAAACATAGGCCTTTAGAGACAAATACAATTACAATTCTGCCTTTTTTTCTATATAGCTCTTTGTTCCAATTTGCAATAACTGTGCCCTCAAAGGCATTTGGGGAAAAAATCCTTCTTGCCATTTGTTGCATTACAAAAATAAAATACTGGCCATAATGGCTGTGGATGGCTTCATCTGAAAAATGGCATAGTGTCTCATGTATAAGTCTCTATATGTACATGTACACAGAGATATTATTAAGTGTGGCTATAGGAGAAAGAATACTCGTCCACTGAAATGCAACTTAAAACCTGCCCTTTCGTAGCAAGTCAATGAAAGGCATTTTTATTGGCATTCTCTGAATGTCAGCACAGTGCTATTTTCTGCACAGTAACTAGCTGTCCAAATGACACAGCATTATAGTTTTCTAGCAGGAGAGGTGAATTGGGGTTTCTCTTTCACCTCCTCACCTGAAAATACTATTTGGATTCCAAAATGCTATTTTTCTCTGTTAACAGAAGCCAAACAATGAAATTCTCTTGGTCTATCTGAACAGCAACAAGACAAAGTGGTGGAATTCCCTCCCTTAAGTTTTACATCATGATTATTATGTTTTGTGGCATCACAGGTTTCTAATTAATTTTTGTTCATACACAGAGTTTTGCAAAGCAAAACCTCACCTCGCTAAAATTAACAATTCAGTACTTTTTTTTTTAATTACATTTATATGCCGCCCTTCTCCGAAGACTCAGGGCGGCTTACAATTTTTGGGATACAACCCAATGGGCTCAGCAATAGCCTTCATTCCATTGTATATGCCTGCTTATTACTAAGCGGCATTTTTACAAAGTCAGTTTATTGCCCCCAACAATCTTGGCTCCTCAATTTACCTACCCCGAGAGGATGGAAGGCTGAGTCAACCTTAAGAAACAGTCAATATAAATCTTTGTGTTACAAGGCAACCAAACTCAATGATTAAAATATTGAGCTGCCTATTGTTTCTGTGACTTGTATAGGAATGTGTCACAGGAAAAAGTGTACGAAGTAATCACGAATAGCAAAAGCCAAGATCTTCCAGAAAGCCACCCCTGCCCTGCCAAAACAAAAAAACCCAGAAAAAATTGTTCTTTTGCAACTTGATTACTCTCCAGGCAAACCTTTGCGGATGAGGCAGTAGCCGTGTAACTCCAGAAGCACATCAATCCCAACATGCCAAGCTACAAATCCAATCATTACGTAAGTATCCCATGGAGGAAGGTTGAGAGCTGGCAAGTCCATTCCCAGGAACATTGTTACCACTAGTTAAGAACGAGACCAAATTTAGATTCCTTTCTGAGGCATTCAAAAAGTACTGTGCACCAAAACATTCATTCAAATCTTTTGTAGAGATGGAATTAGGGAGCATTGGGGCATGCTTGTTTCCTTGGGTGAACTTTACATTCTCTCTACTTCAATAGGCTGTGCTGCAGAGTCTTTAAATCAGAGAATCCCAACATTTTTTACCATCTACTCCACATAAAATCTTGGGAGCGTTTGTGGGCATTCTCACAAACTGGCTCCCACCATCCCATTTACCAGGATGCTCTGCTTCTTTGGCTTCTTTCTTGGTTTGAGGCACTTGGACAGATTTATTTATTAGAGCTGAACCCTAATTTCTGCTCAGACACTGAGTTTCAGTCCTCTGCTGTTTTTATTTTCTAATAATAGCTTTAAAGTATATGTGAGGCCCAGAAGCATTGCAGTAAATAAAAATTATGCCAGGCAGCTTTATTTTGCAGGCTGCTAGCTTCCCATTCTTTAAATAATCTAAATGCACTACTGTACTATACAGTACTTTTACAGATGTAGTTGGATTATAACCAGAAGAACGAAATCCCATCTATCCATTTCATGCCACAGTAGCATTTTGCAAACCGGTGCCTACTAGATATGTTAAATGCAACTCCCTGAATTCTGAGATTATGCTGAATGGAGAGTAGTCAGAGAGTGGTCCAACACATCTGGAAAGCAACAGACTGCATTAGAGGAATTTCAAACAGCAGAGAGCAGAAAAGTGGCTTTTTCCTCTTACGTGACATGCAGCTGTACACGGAAGAGTTAAAATAGGAAACTCACCGGCTAATATTCTAGCAGTTGTACCAGCACTCCAATGTAACCAGCTGAAAATCTGCCTTCTGTCCCCAGAAAGGAAAGAAGAAGTCATTTCTCATTTCAAGGAAAGGAAAGGGGGGAAGGAAAGCAGAAATGTATTATGCATTTTCATTTAAACATTTATACAAGCTGGAAAAATTAGTGTCTGCAGAAGACCTTTGGAGGTTTGCAGGGGCTAATTTCCTAAGATAAAAGATACAGAATAAGGTACTTCCACATGTGTTAAGTGAAGTCCCTATAATTCCCAACCTGCAGGTCCCAAACTGGCCAACATCATCAATACTTGGCTGATAATTCTAGAAGGTAGCTTGGCATCTAAAGGATACTAAGCTGAATGATCATTTAAATCTTCCAAAAACCTACTAACAATTTTGTTAAGAAACATTTGAGCAATTAAGAGTACAGTACAACATCAGAGTACCTTGGTGCTTGTGGAGGGGGTCTGAACGCTGCCATAAGAGGCTGAAAAAGTGCCAGAGCCATCACAGTGCTGCCAAAATAGGGGTGAAAACCTGCTTGCTATATTAAAAAAAAAAGAATGTTAGTTATAATTAGGCTTTTTATGTACTTCGTTTATTTAAAAGATTTATTGTATATAGCTGTCCTATATGTTACAAAGCATAACCCTGGGAAGCTTACAAATAATAATAAAAATTTAAAAACATTAAACCAGCATAAACACCCCACAAAATCACCCTTGGTCTTCAAAGATTTAGGGAGGATCAAGAAGGTAGGGACCAGCCGCTGGGTCCCAAGGATGTTCCAAACTTGGCAAGCAGCACAATCATTTCCCTTTTTCGCAACATACATATCACAACAGTAACTTTAGAATACTGTCTTGTTATTTCAACAGAGGATAAGGACAGAATACCAAGCACCTGAAATAAGATTTAAATGATTGTTGTTAGATTTTAAGCAGATAAATCCATATTAATCTCATCACTTACTTTATTCCAGCCTCCTCGATATATAAAAGGAAGAACAAAAGATATGCTTGTGAGCAATATTGTTATTATCATCAAGGAACGATGGATCTAGAAAAGTTATATTTAAAAAAACAACAACATTAGGAAATGCTAAAGAGTAGCCTATTACACATATTCTATTACTAAGAATGTTTGATAGAAAATTCATCAGTTAAGAATAGAACAAACAAGCAAACTCTGGTATAAGGCCTTTTGTACGGCTTTAAAATCTTGGCTATGTACTCAGGCCTGGGTCTTGGAATATGCTAAGGGTCCCTTTTCCTAGATTTACTGTTAGTTGCTTAAGTATCTCAGCAGCTGAATGCATTTATTTTTGGATGTTTTTATTGTTTTTAGTTGCTTTAACTGTTTTATAGTTTTAGAATTGTAAATTACCAGCATCATCCTTATCACCCATCCCCTTCCACTTGTGACTGTATGACTCTAACTTTGTCGCTTGTAGCCTAACGATTTATATTGGCTGTTTCCTAGTATGACTTGATTGCTTATTGTACCCTATGACTATTATTAAGTGTTGTGCCTGATTATTTTTGACTCTTATCTTTTCTTTTATGTACACTGAAACCATTTGCATCAAGACAAATTCCTTGTGCATCCAATCACACTTGGCCAATAAAGAATTCTATTCTATTCTATTCTATTCTATTCTATTCTATTCTATTCCATTCTATTCTATTCTATTCTATTTATTTGGCTGAGACAGGCAGCTAGTAGAAATTGAATAAACAAATGAATAAAAGTAAATAATAGTAAAACATTGCCAGACATATTTTATATGCATCAATGTAGAATAAAGACTCCACAATTCATTTTCCCCACCTGAAACCAAATCTCTTCTCCAAACAGTAGAGTATTAGGCCAGACGGGCTTGAAAAATCGGGCAATGATCACCCCTATGCTAACTGTAGTTATCCATCCAATAAACATTAATGCACCTGAAAGGAAAAAAATACAAGACACTTGATAATGACTTGAGTTGCAGTGCTAAGAAGCACTTGCTCTTAAAAATAAATTTCCATTTTATTTCAGAGTCAGAGAAGAGCAAATGACTGTATTTTAGCTGCCTTCTTCCCTTATTTATTCTATTGCAAGCTAATCTATTTATTCTATTGCAAAATAATCTTTGTACTGTATTTTGTTGGCAGACTTTGAATACCCACAAGATGTCCAAATGGCCAAAAAGATATTTCCATAGTATTTTCCCAAGTTTCTCTGCAATGTTTTCTGAAGCAAAACAACTTTCTTTGGAAGTGAAGACAAAGCAAAATAATCAAATCTTTGTGAGCTATCCAACCTGTTAGGCAATAACAATTGGACCTCTTCATACAACTCCACCCCAAGCCATCACACAACAAGAGCCCCATTTTGTACATATGCATTTTATAGTGTTTTACAAAAATTAAACTTGCCATGGATTTTGATCAGGAATGGAGAGCGAGATCCTCCAATATCTTTTAATGGACCTAGAACGTTGTGTTTTCCGCTTGTAATCAGAGGCTGTTGGTGGTGTTTGTAGATTGCACCTCCTGTGGGTGGGAGGGTGGAGGGAGAGGGGGGAAGGGGACAATAATAGATTATGCACTAACAGCAAAGGAAGAGTAAACAGCAACATCTCCACCAGTGAAGACTTCAGAAAAGAGATTGTTTGCTTCAGGGACTGGTTTCTCTATGCGGTTCCAATTTGCTACCCAAAGTCAACCCTTCAAACGTTTCTAGGTGAAAATTAGCATTTTAGTGCATTCCATGTGTTGACATTATATTGATCCTTTGCCATGGAAAAATTAACAACAGTATGCAATAATATCATAATTATCAGTATGCTGTTTATCTCTGCTGTGAGACATTTAGGTGGTGCTATGAATTTAGGTGATTCTGTCTCAATGTCTGAAGGGTGTGGACCAACCTAGTGGCTTTGGATTTTGAGGACCCCCGATTCTGGGGACTTTCCACCTCTTGTTCTGGATGGGGTTGCACAAGCACAAGCAGAACCTGTGCACAATTTGGGGGTCCTTCTGGTTCCTACTATATTCAAGGGACAAGTGGCAGCTGTGACCAGGAACAACTTTGCATAACTGTGTGTTGCATGCCAGTAGCACCCACTGCTGGCCTGGGAGGCCCTGCCCACAATCCATCACACATCCCATGTGGACAACTCAATGCACTCTGCAGGAGGCTGCCCTTGAAAAGTATTGGAAACTTCAGCTAGTGCAGAATGCAGCTATGCGAGTGGTTATTGTGCACTCTTCATTCAGCACAAGTTACACCTGTACTCTGCAAGTTGTATTGGTTGCCGGTTTGCTTCTGGATTCAATTCAAGGTGCTGGTGATGAACCTTTATAGTGCAGGTTACTTGAAGGACCACCTCTCTCCAACTATATCTGTCTACATCTAACAAAGGTATCCTCTACTTTGCACCTACTAGGGATGCCATCTGGTGGGGCCCAGGAAAAGATCTTTTCTGTTGGTTCCATCCTTTGGAACATTGTCCCCCTAGATTAGCCCCAATCCTACTAGCATTGCATAGGGCCTAAGAGACTTGATTTTACTATTGGTGTGGGGAACCGAGTGTGGATAGTGCCCTTACGGTGGCTATGATGATTATTGTTGATGAGTTTTGGTATGCCTTGACTTTGAACTGTGTTTTTACATGGTTTTTATATTGTTCTTACCACGTAAGGTTGTTTTTATTGTTGGGTTTTTTATATTGCTTTTAATTGCTCTGAGCCATCCAGAGTATTCTATTTGAAATGAATGGCTATATGATTTGAAATAATACATAAATATACTTGTGACATCAGAATCTTGTTTATGGCTAAGATTTACTTTCCAAATATGTTAATTTACAACTCTCAGCTTAATTTGCCAGTACAATAAAAATGCTGTTTGGGAATGATGAGAGTCATAGATCATCTGGAAAGCAATCCAAGTTGAACTGCTTGGGCATTTCTTAAAAACGTAGTATGAAGTCTTGTATGAAATTCCCATTGCTATTCATATTGTGAATCTGCAATAGAAAGATCACACATGTACCAATAAAAATAAGGAGGGGGGGGTTATTTAGTTCCATATTGACGGCAGCTGCAAGCATGGTATTAACTCTACAAAATACAAATGCAATATGTTGAAGACTCAAGGAAGAGAAAGGTTGCCATATCTGTACCTATTGTTAAGGCTTCTCTACAACCCCATTAAGATTAATCATGAATCAAGAATTATTTTTCCTTCTCCAACCTAAACATTAGCTAGCAACAGGTGACAACCAAGTAATGCTTGGAATTCAGCATGAAAAATATGCCTGATGTGAAACTTAATTTAATGTTTTTTTCCTCCGGTCATACACTTTTTACCTGTAGTGATTTCACCATCAGCCAGAAATATGTAATAGTTTGCATCCAGATTGTATCTCCCTGTAGAAGCTGGGAGGTGAATTCTTCTTCTGAAAGAACACTGGATAAGGCCATCAGTCAGTCTCCAAGATATATTCTTCAAAGCACTCTGGAAAACAGGCAATGCAGATTTAACTTGTGTATCTCAAAAGATAAACCATCACATATATTGTAACTGCTTCTGTCAAAAGCTTATCAGGGGCCTATCATTATCAAAGAAGGAATATACCAAACCCAAACAGGTTTAATTAGCTGGATTTTATGAAGCAGATAAGAAATATTTAGCAAGACAAGTCAGGGCTGCTTCCCATTATAAGTTTAGAGACCTTCTCAAATGTCTTCAGCACCATCCTGCTGGCTTATAAAAACTTCAATGCTTTTGAAAACTAAAAGACCAACATGTAATTAGACTGATCATTTTTCAGCAGCCAATTTGGGGCTTGCTAAGCCTATTGATCACATAATTAAACAAAAACTGGATCCTTCAAAGACGATATGGAATCATTCAAAGGATACTTCAGACCTTAAATTACAGTCCTCTTAACTCCGTTATCATGTGCCGTCTTTACTGGTTTTCTACAATACCAGTAAAAACAGGTATACACTGAACTTGTCAGGAATGAGGCAATGATTTCTCTAATATTTATTGTTGCAAAATGAAGCCAACTGAATGCAAACACCTTGATCCAAATAAGGACCTAAAATGTTGATGATGCATGTTTTTTTTTCCTCTGAGATATACTAATCTATGCATAGAATAATAACAACCATATCTACATTCTGTAGAAACAGTTGAAGAAAGACCATATTTATTGCTTTGTGCAGCAATGTAAGAATTACATAGAACAACTGCATACAGACATATTAAGTTTAGAATTCTCCATTACATAGTACCGTGCAAAATGCATAAAAGTAACTCTGCAGAGGAGAGCCAGAGACAGGATAAAGTTTCCTAAAGTGCAACCCCTTCAACTTTAACTTTTTCTTTAACTTTTGCAGTTGTTTTCCATGATGCAAGAAGATTTTCATACAGAAGTTCAGATTCTGTATGACAAAACGGGGTGAAAGTCACAGGTCTCCATGGATTTTGTTAGCAAGACAACTTATCTTGACATGTTTGTTTGTACTGTGCAAGATATTTTGTAACAAGGGCATTCAGAGTTCAACCCTGTGATAACATGAAATTACAGTACCTTCGAGTCAAATTCTGGATAAGATCGCCCAACCAGGAAAGCTGTCCTGATGTCAGCACGATGAACTTTACTAATGCAAAGATATGCATCATCACCACCACCCTGGAAATAACAAAGAGATTATTAAACTCTTTTTCCACTTTACTTTGCAAGTCTATATGGCCCACATTCAAATTTAGAGTAAGTTAATAATTAAATCCAGCCTCCCAAAATGGTATCCTCTAAACATTAGGCATGTATTTAACATGCTAGCTGTGGTTTAGTCATTTCACAAATTGGTAATTTTCATTTTTTTAATATCTTCTTTCTATCCATACATTTTTTTTAAAAAGCGCTGTTTATCACTTGTGGCAATATAGCACCTTGTGATCTTCATAACTGCATGGTGCAAGTATGATTCTAAAAAAGGCTTGAATTGTGAGAATCATGAGAATCGTACATTAATCTACAAGCATTACTAGTTGTAAGTTAATCTGGAAGGTATGAGGTTGGAGAAGGATAAGCTAGAGATGCATCTCATTGATGTTTTATTTATGGTAGTAGACCCAAGGCTATGAGAATCATTACATTCCACCTTAAAGGACAAATACCGGTAGCTGAAAAATCTGGCAAAACATAATAATGCAGGGTTTCATTAAAATAGTTTAGGGACAAGTTCATAAGAAATGAGGCTTAAATAAATATGTACCATTGGCCCAATAAAGAAGAGAATATGCTAGTAATTATGCAACATTTATCCTATTATCAAGAGTTAAAGAGTGTTCTCGGATCTTGGATGTTAATTCACGACCTCCCATAATTGCCTAGGAATTCCCTCTCCCCCATATTTTCAACTATCATAATCTCACTGCAACATTTCCAATAAGAATGCTAGAATCTGAGATTTCATGATTGCACAAGATTTTGACCACTTTTAATGTGCTTAACATGGACAGAATGCAGCTAAAATAGATGCTGTGCTAACCTTTTTAAAACTATCCCTGCCACAAGCTATGTCAGAAAAGCATTATATATCATGGGCAGTTTAATGAACAAATTGAGTCCTTCAGGAGATAGGGTGGCATAGAAATCCCAACGAAGGAAGGAAGGAAGGAAGGAAGGAAGGAAGGAAGGAAGGAAGGAAGGAAGGAAGGAAGGAAGGATTTTGATGAACACAACGTCAGCTTTGGAAGCCATATTAGTACCAGAAGCTTCCATGCTGCCACATTCCTGTGTCTGGGAAAGTAGGAAGGGGGAATGGTAGAGTGTTGGTAGTTAGACATAATAGCATTCTTTTCTTCGGTCAAGGTCATGTTATTCCTGCACCTGAAGGAGGACTGGTTGAAGGGATGTCTCTAGCTGGGGTGGATGGTGATTGGACCATGTGATGGACTGATGGGTGCAGGGGTTGGTTTTGGACTTTTGAATTACTAAGGGAAAACCCGGAACTCTCCGATTTGGGTTTTCCCAGATGTGCCAGTATACTACTCTAAATAAAAGGAAACTTTGAGAAGATACCTGTTGCAGAGTTTTTAATTGGAGTTGAGTTTTTCTGGAATGCTGACACACCACCCTTTTGCTCACGCACACTATAGAAACTACCCAAGTTAAAACACTAATAAACGACCACAGGAGTAGCCTCAAAAGGTGCTGCCATTTTTCCAGGTGTCAGAAGACTTACTAACCATCCACTGATCATGAGATAATGCAAATGCAATATAGCCTTCACTGGGACCACTCATTTCAATCCACACGGAGTCATTATCTTGCTTGAAGGAGAGAAAGAAGCAATTGTTGGATTTAGGGTCACAGTGTGTTGGATTTCTCACACAGAACTTGCGATCTCCACAGTCTGAAGCATTGAACTAAGGAGACAAAAAGCAAGATTATATTACTCCACATACCACTGCTGGAGAAATGGGACATTTTCAGAGCATCAGTAAGTTATAGGATTTAAGGGAAATACATTTCCCACAACCACAAAGTTCTATTTACCGATTAAAAAGTGTGCCCCTAAATACTTTTGTGGCTCTCGGCACAAGAACCACTTAATAGATGAGCCTATAAAATCACACAATAAAGTTGAATTTGGTTAAGGGGAATGTAAAATAAAATCAAGAGAAGAACTGGTGGCAGAGGGATAGGCAATGGTATTCTTATTTAAAACTATTAGAAAGATTTAAAGTAGATAAATAAGTTTATGGTTTTGTAAGACTGAATTTGAAATAGAATTATATGCAGATAATGAACATGTAACTGCTAAAAGGTATAAAGTTTTGTGTGAAATTTGAAATAAGAAATAAGAACAAGTGAAAATGTATGATACAGGGAGCTAAAAATCTAGTTATACATTTATTTATATTGCAATGTTTCTAGACGGCCCATCTTCCTCAAGGAAGGATTCTGAGCAGTGTACAGTATAATCAACATATAAAACAGCATATAAAATTAATAATAAAACATTAAGATTAATTTAGGATTAAAGGTTTTAAAAATTGTAAGATTATAACATTATAAAATTTTATTTCAAAGGAAGAAAAATAAGAATTCCAAGATGGTCATTTAACGTTGGTAATAAGGCGGAGAGAGGATTCTCAGAGAGAGGATTCTCACTGCAGACCCTGTCAGTCAAAATTATTTGACTGACAGGGTCTGCAGTGTATCCTCCCTGCATGATTGAGTGGGTTGGGCTGATGTGATGGGGCACAGCTGGTCCCACAGAAAGCCTGGCCACATGCCATGTAGAACTTTATAGGTTATGACCAATACTGGACGCAGTGCATTTTGCAGACTAAGGCTGTTGTGAGTCTAACAGGATCCTCGTTCTGCACCAGGTCTAACAGGGGTAGTGTGACTCCATCCAAGACCGAAAGTGATAAACTACCAGATACAGGGGGCCCATTCACAGCCCCTCTGCCTTACCAGGGTTCAATTGAAGTCTCTTATTCCCCATTCAGACCCCCACAGCCACCAGACACCATAAAAGTATGTCCAGTGCATCATTCACTTTACCCAGGAGGGAGATATATAGCTGGAAATCATCAGCATATTCATGATACTTTGTCCCCTGGTGAGGGGTGATCTTACCCAGCAATTTCATCTACATGTTAAAAAGGAGTGGAGAAAGCACTTAGCTCTACAGCACCCCACAAAGGAGGGGCCATGAAATAAAACCTAGAAAATTTCAAATACACACACAAATTCCGTAGTTTTTAAAATTAAAATACAATCAAGACCAGAGGGTTTTTTTGAGGAGGATCGAAGGACAAATCCCAATAAGGATTTTGTTCTTATACCCGATAATTGCTGCAAGATTATTATATGGACAAAGATGGAAAGATTCAGCATTACCCCACAATAGAGGAGTGGTTGTTAAAGATGATGGAACTTCTTGAGATGGCTAAATTGACTCAAATATGAAATGAGAAAAAATAGTATCTATTTATTGCTGGTTGGAAACCCCTTATGGATTTTTACATAAAATAGAAAAGAAAGCTTATGATTTATGGTTATAATTAATTACATTATAGAAAGAAAAGAGTTATGTTGTAACCATAGAGGTAAACTTGTAACTGTACTGATAATATTATATTGACATTTTGTAATAATATACTGGCATTATATTAGTACTTATAATTCGAAAGTACAACTTTATATCTTTTTCTTTCTGTTTTTGCTATGCTTTTTTCTTTTATTGCACTTTTAGCTTTGTTTCTTTTCCTCCTTATTTTACATTACATTAGTTTCTAATCTTTCTTTTCAAAAATATTAGTATAAAATTATATCTTGGAAAATAAAAACTGAGTTTATCTTTTTATATGTAATTTAAACAGTTTTGTTTTGTTGTTTGGTTCATTCTTTTCATATTAAAGCATTTTTAAAGAGTTCATTTTTCTGGCAATTATTATGCTCTAAGCCTCAAATCCACAATTCTGTTTAAGCCAGATACTTGACATCACAGCAACAGAAGTCTATAATTTGGGATGCACACTACAATTACAGTCCTATCCTAGTCAGACACTTAATTGTACAATACGGATATAGATATTTATTCTGTAGAACAATTAAAGGCTTTTTAAATCAGCGCAAAGTGCTCTAGTAATTACTAACTCTATGCAGGTTAAAATGCACAGAGGTCTTTTTTTTAAGAGGACAGAATTTTGGTCTTTCTGCAAAAAGCCTAAAAGAAATTATTTTTTAAAAAAATTCTATAACACCACTTTATTTAGACAGCCAACAGTCATCTTGCCATATAAATTTAAATAGATAGGTAGGTAGGTAGGTAGGTAGGCAGGCAGGCAGGCAGGCAGGCAGATGGTAGATCGATAGATCGACAGGTCGATAGATCAACAGGTCGATAGGTCGGTAGGATCGGTAGGTCAATAGATCAATAGATAGAGATAGAATCAATATCTAGGAACTGTGCTCATGATAACCCATACCTTAATCACTTCCCATTTAAACCACAATGTTTGAATCACTCTATATGGACATATAGTTGAAGACTTCAACTGGTCCAGTATGTAGCAGTGTGTGCAGCTGTGAATGCTCTATATTTTGCGCGTGTAACACCAGTGCTGTGTGGGAGCTGCACTGGCTTCCACTTTATTTTGGGGTGCAATATAAGGTGATAGTTTTCACCTTTAAAGACCTGCATGGTACAGACCATGTTATTTAAGATATTTCCTCTTCTTAATGACATTTAACTGTTCTGTCTTGTACAAAACAGATAAACTCCACAAAGCATCCATACAAAGTCTTTTTTATTGGTTCATCAGGCATCCTCATTAACTCACAGTTATGGCGAGGTTCTTCTTGATGTCCAACCCTTTATATGTCTGTCTTTATAGGTAAAAAGATGGTTATCTCTTCCCTCCCATATCGTAGAAGTAGCGGGTAGCCATACTACCACGAGGCTGTGTTCAGGCAAGAAAAAAGAAACCTCCCCCAACCCACCAAGGGTCAATTCAGAGACCAATCAGGGTTACAGATGTGGCCACATGACATAAACTACATTTCCCAGGATACCTCAACTACATTTACCATGATGCATTCCCTTAAGGGGACAGCTCCCAATTCCTAAGTAACTATCCCATTAACTCTAAACTGGCTGGACAGCACACTAACCATCCTTCCATATTGTGTAAGGATGGGTGTGCCTCAGTTCCCCTCTTTTAAACATGGCCATTTGGTGGCACCTAAAAAGCTCTTTCTGTAGCGCCACCTCATATATCAGACAGTCTCCCTTGAGTTATGGAGGATCCCTATCATCTCTGCCTTCCAGAAGGTTGATAAGACCGACTATTGAGCTAGGATGGGAAATGAGCTCAACATTTCTCTCGAGTGCCTGATGATAGGTTAGAGTTTTAATTTTGTTGTATTTTTTGTCATTTGTATATGTGGCTGTTAGTCACCTAGGGTTTGTTTTATATAACATGAGCAACCATATCAATGTTTAAGTAAATAAAGCAACCGAATATAAAGGAAACTCTAGCATAGAAGTATAAGAAGTAAATAACTATTCTAATCATTTTATCAATATTATGATGTCATTGCTGGAAAGTTACTTATTAAGTGCAATTGTTGATAATCCACTAAAATGCTACTGGATATTTATTTATTTATTTATTTTATTGGACTTATATGCCGCCCCATCTCCGAAGACTCGGGGCGGCTCACAATTAAAACATACAGATACAATAAATAATTAAGAAAGAATTAAACAACTATAAAGTCCAATAAGACCGGATTAAAATACTTTAAAACTATCCCATACCCCCCCTGAGGTAGTCACAGCCCGGCTTGGTCAAATAGCCAGGTCTTCAAATCGCGGCAGAAGGTGCAGAGGTCAGGGGCCAGACGGAGGTCTAGAGGCAGTTGATTCCATAGGTCAGGGACTGCCACAGAATAGGCTCGCCGCCGGGGGACCGCCAGCCGACATTGACTTGCCGACAGGACCCTGAGGAGCCCCTGCCTGTGTGCCCGTACAGGGCGGTTGGCACTCGATATCGGCAGGAGACGCTCCCTTAAATATTGTGGACCCATGTTGTGTAGGACTTTGAATGTTAAAGCCAAAACCTTGAATCTCACCCGAAGTGCAACCGGTAACCAATGCAGGTCGCGCAGGAGAGGGGTAATATGGGAGAATCAGGTAACTCCCATCACCACCCGCGCGGCCACATTCTGCACCAGCTGCAATCTCCGGATGGTATGCAAGGGCAGTCCTAAATAGAGGGTGTTGCAGTAGTCGAGTCGTGAAGTAACAAGTCATGAAGTATGGCCAGCAATATGCATCAAATCAAGTTCTATTTGCAATTCAAATTAATACATCATTTGAGCAAAATCTATCAAATCAAAACCTTAAGATACACATTTAATAAAGGCTGTTTATTTTTTAAAATGCTTTCAGACTTACTTATAGGAGATATGGAAACAGTCAGACCTCCCTTGGTAGGGATCTTTATAGCTTTTGAGCAGCATCTCAAGTTCCTGTCATATTGATCTCTTATTATGGCAGGAAAGAGAAAAGATTCTTCCCCAAAGCCATGAACTCCAGTCACTCACATCTGGAAACATATCATTTTTCAAAGAACTTCTTTGCATATGACATGTGCCATTATAGGCTCTAGACAGCACTTTGAATTTTGTCCAGAAAGAGATCAATGGCCACATCAATGAACTTTCCAACTTTCTAAAAGGAGCCACGTATAGAATGCACTATAGTAATACAGTAATTCAAGCAGGATATAATTAAGGCATGCATTGCTATGGTCAGATCCAATATCTCTAGGAATGCATGCAGTTAACACACTAGATTTAGCATGCAAGAATACTTCTAGCTGTCACTGAAACCCAAGCAAATTCAGTCCTAAACAAGGAGTGCTCCAAAATGCAGAGCTGAACCTTTGAGAAGTTTGTAATCTTGGCAAGATTGAATATGTTGCTCTGCATTTTCCATCAACTTATTTACTGGGTTTATGTGCTGCTTCAGGTACAGATGAGTGAGTGTAGATATAGTACCTAACATTTGTAAATCAAGTTAAACATTGCAATATCTAGTAAAAAAGCAAAATCATCATAATAAAAACATCTAAAGATGCCAAAACTCTAGACAGCCTCTTCCACTTTTATTCATTTATTTATATTAAAAAGTTGTAGGCTGCATTTCAAGAGAGTTTGGGCAATACAAAACCATAATTAAAATAGTGAGATAGGAACCCCAAACATCACCCCTTAAAGCCATTCTTCCAGGAAGGGCATATACTTTACCAAGGTACCCTAAATATTGTACCCAACCAGTCTGAATCTTGACCCAAAAGGGTTTAAAAATTATCTCCATTCCAAAAATTGTGGAGCCAAGATAAAAAAAAATTATACCTTCCAACCAGTAATTGTTACCTTTGTAACTGCTACAAAGAAGTTTGGAAGTCGTTTTTTAAAGATATTTTTCTTTCATGTTTTTTTGTTATTTTCATTTTTACAAAAATATAATCTTCTATAATTATTTTCTGTTTCTTCTTCTATGTTTCAGTAGCTTTTAAACTTTTTTCTAAAATCTTTTAATTAAAAAAACATTTATTAAGAAAAGATAAATATAACCCACACAAAGAAAAGCTCTTTTGGGGTGCTCCATAATTTTTAAAACTGGAAAGTTTTAAAAATTATCTTTTCTCAATTATCTTGAGAAAAGCAGTTTAAAAAACACTGATCTAGATAACTCAAATAACGTTTTGCACAAATATTTATTCATGAAATGTATACACTGCTTCAATACATTAGCAATATTCTAGGTTTTTCTGCTATGTGTAAGAAAATGCAGCAATAACAACAATCCATTAACTCATTCCTACTTACTGGTTGGCTTATGGAAGAGACAGGCAAAGATGTTGGAATGGTCCAATCAGTAGACATTGTTGTCAAAGGAAGCATACTAGGTTGAGAAATCTTAGGACCAGGAATTTTTACCCAATAGATAATGAATTTTTGTACAACTGTGAGTCTGTGAACAGACAAAGCCTGTTAGTTAACAACTGAACAGTAAAGATACCCTAACACAGATGTACAATAACCTTTTTAAAAATGATCCCACCAAACATCCATCTAAATTAACTCAGAAAATCCACCATTCATTCCTTTAAGAGTTATTTAAACCCATTCCAGAGTTATTTAAATTTTAATTCCTAATTAAAAAGTGGTAGGAGGATTAATCATAACCAATGACTGATAGAGGCAAAAGTCCCAAGGATTCATACAGATCTATAACAAATGTTAAAGGAAGAGACCATATCCAATCTTTGTGGTATTTATTCTGCAGATCTTTTGAGTTTCTTAACTGTATTGCAGGTGATCAGTCTAGATCAGTGGTGGCTAACCTTTTTCGGCTCGTGTGCCAAAAATTGTGCACGTGCTTGCACACTCACGCTCACATGCCAGCACCTAGAAGGCAATGCGCATGCCCCCATATCCCCTAGGCATGCGCACGCAATCCCCACCCACCCCCTTACCTGCACTGCACCTCACAGCTGATTTTTGGCCGGTTTGAGGCCTTTTTCAGCCTCCCAGAGGCTTGAGGAAGCCTTCTGCAGGCTTTGCAGGCCGAAAACTAGCCCCGTTTCATCACTTCTGGTATTTTCAGAAAAATGGGAAGTGATGAAACGGGGCCAGTTTTCGGCCTGCAAAGCCTGCAGAAGCCTTCCTCAAGCCTTTGGGAGGCCGAAAAAGACCTCAAACTGGCTGAAAATCAGCTGTGAGGCACACAGTGAGGTAAGTTTGCCTGCAGCTCACGTGCCGGCACAAATGGCTCTGTGCCACCTGTGGCACGCGTGCCATAGGTTTGCCATAACGGGTCTAGATACAGAGATGCTAAACTAATGAAAAGAAAATCTTCCCGATGACTACATACTGTTTAGACTAAATAGAAGTTCTGAGACAGCTCCTAATTCCCTAGAACAGTGGTTCTCCACCTGTGGTCTGTGGATTCTGGGGCTGTGATATCAGAATAACAGAGTTGGAAGGGATCTTGGAGGTCTTCTAGTCTAACCCCCTGCTCAGGCAGGAAATCCTATGCCATTTCAGACAAATAGTGGTCCAATCTCCTCTTAAAAACTTCCAGTGTTGGAGAATTCACAACTTCTGGAGGCAAGTTGTTCCACTGATTAATTGTTCTGTCAGGAAATTTCTCCTTAGTTCTAGGTTGCTTCTCTCCTTGGTCAGTTTCCATCCATTGCTTCTTATCCTCCCTTTCTCTGTGGCAATCCCTTAGATATTGGAACACTCCTACCATGTCACCCCTAGTCCTTCTTTTCATTAAACTAGATATACCCCATTCCAACAACTGTTCTTTATATGTTTTAGCCTCCAGTCCCCTAATCATCTTTGTTGCTCTTCTACTGCACTCTTTCTAGTGTCTCAACATCTATTTTACATTGTGGCGACCAAAGATGGATGCAGTATTCCAGGTATGGTCTTACCAAGGCATTGTAAAGTGATATTAACACTTCACATGATGTTGATTCTATCCCTCTGTTAATGCAGTCTAGTATTGCCTTGGCTTTTTTGGCAGCTGCAGCCCACTGCTGGCTCATATTTAAGTGATACAAGTCACAGGAGGTTTGCAAAGGCTTAAAGAAGTGTTATGATTTAAATCTTGAGTTATGTCTTGGGGGTCTGCGGCCATAAAAGGTATTTTAAGGGGATTCATGGTGAAGAAAAGTTTGAGAACCACTGACCTAGAGGGTTCAACCTTGGTTCAAGTTGAGCTGAAGCTCTTGCCAGCTGCTTTGTACAAATAAAACAGGGATTCCAACATTGGTATGTGAAGATTGAAAGGTCATGCAGAACTTTGTCAACATGACATTCAGTTCAGAGATTTGCATATCTTTCATATTCTGCAGGTCATACATATTTTTGAAAGGAATACATCAGAACATCCAAACAGGAAAATTATTTTAATACACTTACAGAAATTGTACATTCTTTGGTGCATCTCTAGGAGCAATCCAATAAGCATCCATATGGCTTTTCTTAGAGGCACTGGTGTGACTAACAGCTGAGTTCTGCAAAATACAGAGGCCCCATTTTAGCATTACATAATGACTGGATTCATACACAGCACTTTATCAAGCCACTGTATTAACAATAGCTTTTTGAATAAGCCGCAACCACTTGAGTACCAACAATGCATCAAGTCAGAAAGCAAAATATATCACTTCTCGCTAACGGTGGCGGTTTGCGATTGTCCATGACCGCAGCCCGCGTTGGAGAGCTCCGATCCTTACGGTTCGGGGCTGAAGCTGCCTCGGAGGGGCGGCGGAGAAAGGGAAAGCTGCCAGCCAGAGTGAGGGGAGCCGCATCTCCCTTTTGGGTCTGGTCTTTTCCCTCCGAAGATGACAAGAAGCGGTGGTCAATATGGCCACCTCAAGAGAAGGTCTCAACTGGACTAAGATCGGTACAGGAGGAAAGAAAGAAGTTGACAGCAGAGGAACCAGGAGTATCGGATGGTAAGATCAACAAAGGCACCCGGGATTAAGATAAAGATGAGTTTTTAAAAAGAAGAAGAAGCGGCGCAGTGTCAAGTGAAGGAAAAATAATAAGTAAAATATCTTTGACAGCTATAAGGGGCTTGAACCGGAAAGGAAGAAGCCGCATAAGAACTTAAGTTTGGGGCTCAAAAATCCTGAATATTAAAATAAAAGGAAAGGAGAAGATTTCGTGTAACAGAAAGTGCCACTTTGTGGATAAAATTGGAATTTAAAGAAGAAGGAAAATATCTTGTTCCTTTTGAATTGGAGTTGTTACAATTTTAAAGAGACACTGAAACAAAAAAGCAAGACCCATAGAAGGTGAAAGTTTGAATTAAAATAAAAGACAGACTGCTGGATTAGTTGGTGATATTGATATAGACTCTGGACTTGGGCTAAGATCTTAGAAAATTTAAAGAAGAAGAAATAAGGAAAATAAAAACTTTGGTGGCCATCCAAGGAATTAAAAATGGAATTTAAAAGTATGAAAGAACTGCTACGGAAGTGACTGAACTAATTTGGTTGCAGAAGACATGGGCATGGAAATGGCGAACAAATAACAAGAAGAAGGAATCTTGGAAAGCACAAAGGAAAGCCATTTTAAAGAGACAATTAATACAAAGATTAATACAAATAAAAGGAAAGGAAGGGTGGTTAAAAAACAAAACCTAAGAAAGTAATTAAAAAGGGGAACATTTATGAAATTAGGCATGCTAGAAAGGTCCAGAAGAAAAGGGAGCAGAAAGGCAAAGAGAGAGAGGGGATTCAAATTGGATGGAGAAGGGATATAGCAGGATAAAAGGGAGGAGAGGGAACAAGAAACAAGAGCAGAAGATAGAGAAATATGGAATTATATAATGAAGAAAGAAACTCGTTTACATAGAGATAATGGTTAATGTATTAAGAAGGGGTTCTGCATGGAGAAGAGGGTAATAAGAATATATTGTAATCATAAAATGTAAAACAATAAGGGGGTTACTGACAATTTTATTAGATGAAGGTTACACTTTTACTTTTTATTTATAAAAGAAAGGTAAATGTTGATTAGATAAATTGAATTAATTGAAATGATTTTGAAGATGTTTAAAAACAGATTTGTCAGTAACCAAGGTTAGTTTTTACTATTATTTTGGAACTATAAACAAACTTTAGGGGGGATATGTGTTGCAGAACCCGATTGAAAAGAGATATAATGTTATGTAGCTTTTCTTTTTTTTTTCTTTTATTCTATCTTTTGCTTTAAAGGGAATGATTATCACTATGTTAATATGTTAACTACTGAGGTGTCACTTTCAAAGTAGTAAAGGGGGACAAGTCTAGGTTTTCTTTTATTCTTTTTGTGTTAAAGCTTGTATTGATTTAGAATTATGGAGAGAATATGTGATGAAAAGGCAAATCTGACGGATAAAAGAAATATGTAAATGATAAAAGAGTATTAACAATGTGAAGATAGTTAAAGGATAGATATGGATAAACTTTATTTTCTATATGATGGGCAAACATATTGTTATTTTTAAGATGTATCAACGTTTAAAAATATTTACAACTAATTTGAAATGAAATGGGGGGTTATACAGATTGAGATTAAGATTTGAGACTAGGATTAATTTGTTTGGCCCTTTGTTTGCCAAAAAATGGAATGGAAGTAAAAATGGGATAAAATAGGAAGTTAAATGTCAAAAATGAATATAGAACTATTGTCATATTTGCATGTAAAAGTGATGACCCGGAATATGCTGTCTACTGAAAAGAGCCTTATTTGAACCGTTAAAAATTGAATAAAACTTGTTTTTTAAAAAAAAGAAAGCAAAATATATAAAGACTTAGTAAAATGTATGAACCAACTCAATAATTAGGTTTATAAACCATACTAAATTCCAATCTAACAATTTGTAACTGGTTCACAAACACCAAGCCATACAAAAACTAAATTTTGGTTCAACGCACCATACTGATTAAACTCAGATACATCTGATTTGTTTAGCTTAATATGTTCTATGAATGCAACTTTACAGTTTAAAAAACAATTTATTGTTTAGCATTATATATAAACCCAGTTGTGAGGCACAGCTTAAAATAAAACAGACAAACCATTAATAGAAACCTTACAAACCATTTATGACTTAGCATGATATAAATGCAATTATTGCGGTGCCAAACAACTTTATTGGAACAACTAGGGTTAATGTACAAGCAATCCCATATGAAAGGCAGTCTGAGTTCCTACATCCTAAACCATTTAAGGCTATGAATTTATGCACTAGGAGTTTTATTCTGCCTAAAAATGGATTATGTTATCAGATGATTTCCCTTAGCTTTTAATTTTAAAGATTTCAGTGGCTTACTGTTATTAGATATTTTAATATTTCATTTTAATGGTTCTTTTATTTGAAGGTGCTTTTACTATTTTATTATATTTTTGTATTATAGCTTCTAGCCTACATATTCTCAGGTAGGCCATCCCTAAAAAGAGTTGTGTTACTCAAATCATGCAATCATGCAGCAAATCATGTTTCATTTTAATATCTGCATACCACCTGTTTAAAATTTCAACAACTTGAGGATTTATTTCTGTTATCTGAACCCACAAGAAACTCATGAATATTATCTAATCTGCACATTGCTCTACAATTTGAATATGTCCATCAGAAAAAGATAAGAGGGATTCTGAAAAGTTAACTGAGATAAAAAGCACACAGGGAAGGATATATGAAAATAATGGCAATATAGTGTGCTAACAGCTACTAACTTATTCTGCATCGGATAACCAGCAGAGGGAACCCTAATATTTAAACATAATCTATAAAGGAAAAATAGTCTATAAAGGAAAAGGTATTATTAAAGCATCATTAGTGTTGATTAATTCCAATATAAAACTGATGCAAATATAAAACTGTAATTCAAAGCAACAGTGTTAAGAGTGCTCCCTACATTATTTATTGCTCAAAAGCTAGTCAAAATTGGCTGTCAGAAGCCAGTTTCAAGATTTTCTTACCTTTATGTGTCCACATTTAAGGAGCTGAGATCGTCTCCGATCAGCTAATGCAAAAGAACCAATGGGCGGGTCTTCCAAGCGGTCAGCGTTGCGAGCTTGTAGCAAAAAGCCTTTAAATGTGGGCCCAGAAAAACTAACTAAAATGAAGAATTTGAGAAAAGGAATGGAGATGAATCTCAGTTTATTCTGGCCACAAGAGCAGGCCTCAAAACCAGCATTTTGTAAAGTTGCCAACTGCCTGGTGTATGTGGATTTCTACTCCCAGAATTCTCTTCAATGGCTAAGCTGGTTATGGGAATTATAATACAACTAGAATACATTTAAAATACAATGTAAAAACCTGGAACAATGTTAGCTTGTCTTTTCATGTTTACAACATCATTTGAATGTTACAGTCACCCTCTTATTTAAAAAAAAACCAGCAGATACTATAATCTAAAACAAACTTCAGTTACAGAACCTGAGTTAAGACAGACAAGATGGCAGCTGCATGGTAATTTAGAAAACACACTTGAAAAACCTATGTTGCTAGGAAAATAAAAGTGCATAGCTGCCCTAGGCTGCTTCTGGAAACAACTCAACTTTTAAAGAGTGGAAAAACCAGTAGAGCCTATTATAAATGTTGTTTATAGTTTATACTCTGGCATTAGGAATGAACCATTGTGAACTCAAACTGGGCCCAACAACTGGGCCCAACAAGTCATTCCAACCCATTAGGGAAAGCTAACCTATAACCAGCATTTCAACCACATCTCTGAAGGAAACAGCAGTGGGGAAAAAATTGTCAAATTTGAATGGCTGCCCATCCCACCAAGAAAGAAGTGATCTGTGTGCCACATGCAGCACAATTAAAAAAGTAAATATATAAATGTTCATATTTAAAAAGTACATTTAGTCTGCGACATGACCAAAATTGAACCCAAAATTTCTGTTGCTAAGCCAGACATTTGTTAACTGAATTTTACAACATTTTACGTCTTTTCTTGCAACTGTTGTTAAATGAATCACTGCAGTTATTAAGTTAGGAACATGGCTGTTAAGTGAATCCAGCTTCCCTAGAGACTTTGTCGGAAGGTTGCAAAAGGGAATCCCATGGCCCAGAGACACTGCAACCATCATAAACATGAGTTGCTTGGCAAGCATCTAAATTTGTGACCATGGGGATGCTGCAATGGTCATAAGGATGAAAACTGTTTATAAGCCACATTTTCAATGCCATTGTAACTCTGAACAGCCACTAAACTAATATGTATGCTGAGGACATACATATAAACAAGCACAAAAACATGAGAAGATGGTGTTAGCACCATAAGACAGCCTTGGCAAAAATCAATACCTTTCACACGATCTCCTGGCTTAAATTCTGTCACATTCACTTCAATGGTATGCTTGGGAAATTCCTGAGGTGACCCTCCATGAAAAGGCAACATGGAGTCACAGGATTCGGATACTCTTCCATCTGGGTAACCAGCTGATTGATCAGAAAGGCACGCAAGCAGCCAAGCAATAAAAGTTATTCTGGAAGACTTCATCTACCAAAACAAATTAGGAGTGAACATCATAGAGCTGTTGTCATTCCTTCCTTCACATTTTCCTAAAGCAACCTTGTAGTAACCTTGGTCTTTTAAAGTTTAACCCCAACCTCTTTCCTTTTTCTTAAATGAATCAGAACAATCATTTTGATTCACCTCCAGAATTAAAGGGCCTTGGGTTATTTTGAACTTGGACCAAACATCTATGTTTTCTCTGACTACAAATTACTGAAACCTACTGTGCTGCATACAGGAACAGGTTGTACATGTATGCAACATGTACATGAACAGGTTTTGCAGGCCCCTACCACTGTACAACCTTGTTAATTCTCTGTAGGCCCAGATAAGATGAGCCAGTATAGTCACCTGCTCAAAGTCAAAGAATAAGAGATGATTTCTAAGATGATAATTTCTGCCAGGAACAGACTTTTACCATAGTATATTAACATATATAGGTAGTCCTTCACTTATGGCTGTGATTAAGTGCATAATTTTAGTTCTATGTTGTGATTATCATAAAACAAACCAACATGTGACTGCACATGTTTTTATGACATTTTTTGAAGTGGTTGTTAAGCAAATGCAGCAGTTGTCAAATGGATATAGTGGTCATTAAGCAAGCCCATTATTTGTCATGTAAACGCCAGTTTCTGGAAAAAAGTTGTAAATCGCAATCACAATTGTGGGATGCTGCAAACAGTCATAATGGGTCAATTACCAAGAGCCCAAAATGCAGTCATGTGACCACAAAGGGACCCCAGACATGAACTTCAAATCCAGGTTATAAGTAGCTGTTTTAAGGTCCATCATAACCTTGAATGGTGACTAAGCAACCAGTTGTAAATCAAGGACCATCTGTACTCCAAAGGTTACTTTTCTGCTATTCCTTTCTTCTGGCCAAGGAAAACTATAGTATTCTGCTTTTTATAAGGAAGAGAGACATTATCTTCACTAGAATCCCAATGGATAAAGTGGCCCAAGAGATAGTCACTGGAGTAAGATTCCCATGTCAGCTTCACGGACAACTGGATTTTTGTACTAAATTCTTTCCAGTTGGTTTCACATTGGTTCCTTAATTCAGTGTGCCCACTTTCTTCCTTCATTCCCCATGTTGCAAAATATTTATTCATTTCTTTGCTTTCATTTTATTAAATTTAGGCAACCTGGCTCATGATTACTCTGGATGGCTTACACTTTAAAGAAACATAAAGATAAAGAATTGTCCACACGCAGGGAAAAAATGCAAAGCACACCAAAGAGACAACTTATGGGATCTTTAAACCCAACCTGCCCCAAGGTCTGGGATCACACCAAATTTTCAAGGGCTTTCAAAATATCATCAGGTAGAAACATATGAGTCTCTGGGGTGATGTAACAAACAAGGCATTCTCCTTTGATCCCCATGGATGACACTGTTCAATCAAAGGGACTTGAAGAGCACACATTCTACCTGATCTTTCTGGATTAATAGCCCACAACCCACTACTTATCTCCATTTTAAAATTTGGGACTAGATATATTGTGACTTCATTCTCTTTGGGTCCTTATAATCATTTCTTTCAATGCTGTAATTATCACCAGTGAGCAATATTAAAATCCTAAATTCTTTTCAACCTCAGTTTAAAATACCCTAACCCCAATTTAATATCCTTAACTATCATCCAAACAGAATAGCCATACTGTCTCAGGTCTATTCGATCTGGAGTTAAATGCTAACTGCAATTTAAACAAATACTTCCATTCATGTTTTAATATAAAGACAATCCACCATTATTCCAACTAGTGAGAAATGCTAACACAACTGAAATATACATTTAGAATATAATAACCATTGGTGTTTGGGATTTTTTTAAATGTAGATGTTTTTCAAGAAATAAAGGCTTAACGAAGAATGACACCACTTGAGTTTTGGCATTAATTTAGTTGACATTCTGCTTTAAAATGGAATACACTATTTTATTGTGTATGTTACATATTCACTGCATATTGCATTCCTTAACTTTTTAAATACCCTTTCTCCCCATTTTTACCATAAATTAAACAACAAATATTACCTAAAGCAGTTAACAACAAGACCTCGTAACGGCTAAGAGCAGAAAAGTTAAAGAGTCAGAGGAGCTAATTCTGGCTGCACAAGACCAAGCTTTAAAAACAAATGCATGCAAGGCCACAATTGAGATGACAGCAAGAGACAACAAATGCTGCCTCTACAAAGAAGCTGAAGAAACAGTAGGTTGCCAGGTTAACTGCTGCAAGAACACACAGACAGACTACAAACAACAGCATGACAAAGTAAGAGCAATGGTGCATTGGAATTGGAATATCTGCATTGGAATACCACTTCCTCCAAGCAATAATTGGTGGGACCACAAAATAGACAAAGTAATAGAAAATGAAGAAACTAAAGTGCTCTGGGACTTTAGAATTCTGACAGGCAAGCACCTGCCACAACATATCCTAGGCTTAACTATTGTTGATAAAACATTTTAAAAATCTGGATATTGGATGTGGCAGTTCCTGGGGTCAGCAGAAGAGAAGAGAAAGAACTCAAGTAAAGATCTGCAAATTGAAGTAGAACGAGTGTTGCAAAAGAAAGCAAAGATGGTACCCATATTAATAGATGCAATCGAGAAACTTCTGAAGCCTCACTTGAACATCATCTGTATTGACAAAATCACCCATCAGTCAACTGCTAAAGGCAACTTTACTTGGACTAGCGTACATCCTGCAACAATATCTTTAACACCATCAAGCAACATCATCTACCTATCCCAGGTCCTTTCTACAATTCATTTGCATACCTTCCATTGTATACAATGGAATACAATTAGTATATTTGTATTTGATTTTTATCCCACCTTTAATACTTTATAAGCAACTCAAGACTGCCAACATATATAAACACCTTCCTCTATCTATTGTCATAAGATTATATTTCACATTTCTAGACCATCCATCTCTTTCAAGGAGATGCTGGTAACACTCATTCTTTTAATTCATAGGCAAATAATCAAAGTTCATTTCATGTTTGAGCTCTTTACAAATATAAAAATCCTTGAAGAGATGAACTTCAAAAATTTTCCTCAAAAAAAGGAGTCAGCACTATGAGTCAGTGATCTGTGATCACACATCAGTGTGGAAGAACTGAGTTAAGAAGAGCTAGGAATTTCTCAATCAAGGCAGTTAGCTGGTTTTGAAGAAAAACTCTTAAGCATCAACCCCATTCAGTTGGGCTAAACTAATAAAAGCTTGTCAGTGTGATTATACAGGGGTCCTCAAACTTGGCAACTTTAAGACTTGTGGACTTCAACTCCACAAATCTTGAAGCCGACAAGTCTTTAAGTTGCCAAGTTTGGAGACTTCTGGTGTTATACATCTTCCTCCAGAGAATTAGACAGGTATTTGCCTGAATTACTTCTGAATGTTTCTTCAAACTTCAAAAATATTAACAGCCCTTTTTGCCTAAGTAATAGTATCCTGTGTATTTCCCAAAGTCCTCTTCCTTACTCTCATAGATATTATAGGTTTAGGTAAGCCTAACAGACTAGAGACAGAAAAAAACGCCACAGTAATACTAAGCTTGAATGCAGTTTAATGTTAGAGTGTTGGTTTGATCTGAGCTTAGCATGTCGCATGATCCCAGTCATAAACCACGTTGGCGGGACATGTAACTCTAGACTAAGACTGATGATGACATTTGATTATTTTATTTGAAAATATTTCTATAACTCTTAGTCTCCAAAAGCAGATCCCAAACAGATCTGACCACATTCTTCATAACTGGAACAGACTAAATCCTAAGAAACATATATTAAAAACAAAATCACAGCGACATATATGCTATTTATCAGTTGCTGCCTGTTATGTTAGTTACATATGTGTTATTTGAGGAAACGTGTAGCAAAACATAAGCTTAACTACCACTTTGAGTTACAGAGAACTTATCAGGTATGAGCTTCATTTCACCTATTAATATTTTCTGGGGTATAGCAAGTTCAAATTTATAGTCTATGAAGGGTTCCATGATAACTACTCATACGTCATCAAGAGAAGAAATGCCGATAAGCAACCGGAAGGCAAGGACTGCATCATTTTTCAACATTTCTTTTGATAGCCCGCCAAATAAAATCCTGTCTTCTGTAAAGGACAATATATGACCACTCTAAGAAAACTACTTTCTCGTATTATATTGATGGAACTTACAAAAGAAGCCATTTTCCCCTGTGTTTCTTGAATCATTCATCAGTACTATATTAACTGTATTTGAAATGACACTATCACATCATCATACACCAATGAGGATATTAATGAAATGATGGTTAAACAAAGAAGCAAAATATATATTTGGGGAGAAAGAGAACTTGAAGAGCAGGAAGAAGGGAGGTAATTTTCTAAATTCCCCTCAACAGAAAAAGCAAGTTCTTGGACAACTATTCAAAAGAGCCATCTTTATTAAAGGAGCTACAATGGTTCTGTAACTTGAAGAACTGGACTGCTTTTCATAATCCAATTACAGCAGAGGCAAATCTGCTGTCCAAATATCAATTTCCACATATTGGAATCACTTGATTAATATGGCTATAGAAAATTAAAAAAACAAATTGAGGGTTTTGTGAGAGAACAACATAGCTTGATTTAGCTTCTTAAAAAGGAATATGGAAGAAAAGGTCATGAAAGAGCAGCTGAAATAGGTTTTAGTAATGGTAACAGATAACAGATAATCAGAGTTGGAAGGGACCTTGTAAGTCATCTAGTCCAACCCCCCTGCCCAAGCGGGAGACCCTACACCATTTCTGACAAATGGCAGTCCAATCTCTTCTTGAAAGTCTCAAGTGATAATGCTCCCACAACTTCCGAGGACAAGCTGTTCCATTGGTTGATTGTTCTCACTGTCAGAAAGTTTCTCCTTATTTCCAGGTTAAATCTCTCCTTGTTCAGTTTCCATCCATTATTCCTTGTCTGGCCTACAGGCACTTTAGAAAATAGCTTGACCCCTTCCTCCTGTGGCAGCCCTCAAATATTGGAAGACTGCTATCATGTCTCCCTGGTCCTTCTCTTCACTAGACTAGCCAAGCCCAGTTCCTGCAACGTTCATTGTATGTTTTAGCCTCCAGTCCCCTAATCATCCTGGTTGCTCTTCTCTGTACTTTTTCTAGAGTCTCAACATCTTTTTATAATGTGGTGAACAAAACTGGATGCAGTACTCTAGGTGTGGTCTTACTAAGGCTTTATAGAGTGGTATTAGTACTTCCCTTGATCTTGATTGTATCCCTTTGTTAATACAACTTAGGATTGCATTAGCTTTTTTGGCTGCTGCTGCACACTGCTGGCTCATATTTAGCTGGTCGTCCACTAAGACTCCAAGATCCCTCTCACAGTTACTGCTATTGAGCCTGGTTTCACCCAGTCTATATGTGTACTTTTGGTTTTTCTTGCCTAAGCGTAGGACTTTACTTGTCTCTACATTGAATTTCATTTTGTTAGATATGGCCCAGTGTTCTAGTCTGTCAAGATCCATCTGGATCTTGAGCTATCTTCTTGGGTGTTAGCTATTCCTGCCAGCTTAGTATCATCTGCAAATTTGGTAAGTTCCCCTTCTATTCCCTCATCTAAGTCATTAATGAAGATATTGAAGAGTACTGGGCCTAAGACAGAACCTTGTGGCACCCCACTGCTTACTTCCTCCATGTAGACTTAGACCCATTAAGGACTACTCGTTGAGTACGCTTTGCCAGCCAGTTGCGAGTCCATCTAGTGGTGGTGCTATCTATTCCACTTTTTCTAGCTTACTAAGAAGTAGGTTGTGGTCTACTTTGTCGAATGCCTTGCTGAAATCTAAATATATTATGTCCACAGTATTTTGCTGGTCTACTAATTTAGTCACTGTGTTGAAGAATGAAATAAGATTGGTTTGGCATGATCTGTTCTTAACAAACCTGTGCTGACTGCTAGTTATTACTTGTTTCTAGTTGGCAGATCTGTTTTTATTATCTTTTCCAGTATCTTCCCGGATATTGATGTTAGGCTGATTGGTCTATAGTTTCCTGGGTCTGTTTTTTTTCCTTTTTGAAGATGGGAACCACATCAGCTCTTTTCCAGTCCTCTGGTAGTTCCCCGGTGCTCCAGGATTTTTGAAAGATGTGGTGCAGTGGTTCTGAGATGACCTCTGCCAGCTCCTTTAAAACTCTGGGATATAATCCATCAGGCCCCAGTGATTTGTTTTCATCAAGATCAGACAGGTGTTCTCTTACTATTTTTTTGCTTACTTTTACTTTACTTTAAAGTAAAGTTTTACTTTACTTTTTGGTAAAGATTAGGCTTGGAGGACCAACCCAGAATAGTCATCATCTCTCTGCCCAAACGCATCTTACAGAAACATTGTGGATAAAAATGGAATGCTAGAATTACTGAAGAATAGGTAGGACATAAATTTAATGAATAAATGTTAAACATAATTACGAAGTAAAAGTAATAATTGCCAGTGAAAAATCATCAGAATTCAGTATGCAGGATCAATGTTTTACTAAAAATAAAATATATTTATGCTATTATCCACATTAGACATTATTTTCAGAGTAAGGTCAGAGAAAGAACAAGATTCAGGAATAATTCAACTTTCCAATGAACCCCTGATTATAAAGAAGACTGTGTATTATTTTTTTTTAAAAAAAGAAAGGTAACATATTAAGAATGATAATGTTGTCACTCATTGGCCATTGAGAAAACTAGACTACTAAGTTATTGCTATATCAAGATGACCCATTTGGACTTTGCAAACAGAGCTCTGTATACAAGGCCGAATGAGAAAAGAAGGGTCTGATAACTGATAACATTTGAGAGAGACAGATTAAATACAACTGAGCTTCTAAAAGAGAAAAGCCAAGCTTCACTAGGCAAAAAAGTATTTGTTCTGAAGTACACCCAAGGGTATACACTCAGTGGAACAACTCTGCCAGTTTGTGTTCAAATGAAATCTTCCAAAATATGATTAAATGGCCTTTAGGTCACAACATCAATGAAATACAAGATTATCAAGGAATGTCTACTCTGCTGATCTCTCCATCCCCTTAATTTATCTGTTTTCCTCCAAGGAGTTCAATGGCAGTATATGCCATCTCCATCACATTTTTATCCATGAATTAAGTAAAAAAAATTAGTCCGAACGATACTAGGTTTCAAAAATGCCTATTAAGTTTCTTAGGCATGGATTTGGCCATCTAAGCAGGAGGGAGAAATAAATCAATGAAGTTCAGTTATATTTTATAATTGAATTTGGGAAGCAGATTTTAATTACTGCTTCTTTGTGATTCATTTTTCTATGATGTGCTAAAAGAATTTCTATTTAGGAAACTTCCTATATTTCAGCTGCTTTTATAGGAGGCTTGGAAATTGCCACATGGCTTACTACATATCAGTCTGAAATCTAAAAAAGTAAACATACATATTTAGGGAAATATATATATTTAACAGATTTGTTTTAGCATTTTAAAGATAGTTATGCAATTTGGAGTGTCAGAGAATAACCATCAAATGCCATTCTTTCATAGGTGCTTTCAATAGAAATTAAATCAGGATAAATAGTAATGATGGATTGGAACCCTCCCAAATCTGTTCCCTGAGAATAGCTAAGCATAATTAAAATAGTTTGCAAAGATTACAACACAAATACTATACACTATCTCATATCCAGCAACATCTCTCGTGTCTCTAAAATTTATATTTATCTAGAATATAACATAGCAGGATTATCTAGGAATTATTTGAAAGCTTAAGAACATACTATTTTTTGTATTTCTACTAGCAGTAAGTAGTGCTATCATAAAGCATCTTGTTAAATATCTCTTACATGAAGAGGCCAATTCAAAAACAATTTATATGCAACGTATCAGAGTGGGTTTCCCACAATATTAGCCTTCTGCACCACTTTTTCTTTTTGGACACTCCATTAATATTACAGAATATATATTTTCTCTGTAAAAGAAAATGTTTGCTGGCCAACAGTGTTCCAAACCATACTGAGATTTCTCAATGTTGTTGATGAATAACAACATTCTGAAGGCAAGTTCATCATTGCCAACCTACATAAAATGTAAAGTGATGCAAGGCATACTCTCTGCTTACAAAATACAGTAGCAGTGTGCTTCCAAAAGGCCTAGCCAGGGTTTTAACAAAAACCCTAAATATTTCTTCATTTAATACTTCACTTTCAGTGGGGGCTTCTAAAAGCAGGTGACCAGCAACTCTTTAAACCAGGGGTCTCTAACCTTGGCAACTTTAAGACTTGTGAACTTTAACTCACTGAGGAACTCTGGTAGTTGAAGTCCACAAGTCTTAAAGTTGCCAAGGTTGGAGACCCCTGGTTTAAACTATTCCTAGTGATGTACTTGGGTAGCTTTACTACATACCAGCCAGGGTTTAATAAACCCCCCGAAAATTTCTTCATTTATACTTCACTTTCAGTGGGGCCTTCTAAAAGCAGGTCACCAGCAACTCCTCTTTAAACTATTCCTAGTAACGTACTTGGGTAGCTTTACTACATACCAGAAACAATGGCAGCGAACTCCTGGATACAATCTAATGAAAGCTTCCCAACACGTCCCAGGGAAGCTGTTTTAAACTAATTCAGCCGCCTTACTTTCTCTAGCAGCAAGTCCTTTTCGCAGCAAGGCCAGTTTCCCATAAACTTGCTCACACTCGTTACATTAACTGGAAGCTTATTTTATGTTCTCCGTATGTTGCAGTTACAGACTGCGTCTCTCGTCCATCCTTTGCCTCTCTGAATACCGAGGTGCCCAAAACACCCGTTTCTTACCTTGTCATAACACCGCATAAACTTAACCACCCAAACTTTTGCCCGATAACAGCAGCAAGGAATGAAGACTTCCTACACACAGCCTATAGTTAATGCTATCAAGCACGCAGGCAAGTATGCTTATCTATAGGCTCTTACAGCCGAGACTCTTCCTGTATCGCATCCCACAAGGGGCGGAGCCGAGAACACGAGCGAAAGAACCCAAACGCACCTTTGGGAGTAAGTAAAGTAAGAAACTTTCACGCCGTGGGGAAAAAAAACCAGGAGAATGACCTTCTCGTTCAACCTCTTAAAATTTGTTCGATCGCCTGGATATTTGATGGCGATTCCACTGGAAAAAGAAGGTAGAATGCTTATGGAAACAACGGCTAAAGTCCCGCAAGGCGCCGAAGACATAAAGTGCTTGCAGGATTATGTCTAACGTGGGAACCCAGCTACCACACCCCTAAGGGAAACACACAGCTACGCATAATTAAGACTTACACCCGGTTGGTTGAACGATCAAGAGTAGTAAAACACCGACCTCCGCTTACTCAGGAGAAAACAGTGGACTCCCTGGATCTTGCTTCTAACTAAGACCGGATTGCATGTTAGGTTTTAGACGCTGCCTGTCTTTTTTGCTGAAAAGTCTAATCATAATGGGACGAAGTTGAAAACAAAAAGGAACATGCCAGAGCAGATACGTACTTAACCTTAGATTATGTTGAGAGGGAATGATACGGAGATGGTTAAACAGATGGGCAGGTGACCAACAAATACAATTGTGAATATGTGGCTGACTTCAAAAGAGATTGCTATAGAAAATTGATAGCAATACTTTGGATCTCAAGGAGAACAAATCATTTTGTACTAAATGAAGTAAAACCAGGATGCTCACCAGAAATACTAATTGTGAGCCAAATCGATGCATGGTGGGAAGGTATCCATTTTTCTTCATTCAGCCTTTCCTATGATTAAACCACAATTTGAAACAAGCCAACCTGTAAGCCAACATTTACAAATCAGATTGGTTAGAGTGAGACAGCTACATTTGACCAGTTCTATTAACTGGTCAGAGTCTGGCTTCTTTGCCAGTCACTCACTCACTTACTCAGTCCCAACCCACCTCCCAGGTTTGTTGTGGGGAAAATACAAAAGGGAAGGAGCATTATGTTTGTCTGTCACCTTGAGTTATTTATAAAGTAATAAAAATGAAATAAAAATCAATGGCCAACTGATTACCATAAAGCCAATATTTGATTGTAAGTGAGGTTCACACAATCTAAGTAAAAAAAAATCCACCCATGTAGCATCAGATGCAGGAGTAGAAGTCAATTTGTGGTGACAATCCAGCAAAGCCAGTTTTACACTGCCATTTTTAAGTCAGTTGTATTTTGAGACAACACAAACAGGAGAATAGTTTAATATCTCTCCATTATCTTTTTGTCCTCATTTAACCACCACCTTCTGCACCCATATATATATATATATATATATATATGTAAGAAAAAGTGAAATTAGAACAGCCTCATTTATGGATTCTCTAAGCTCCATTCTCTAGCAATGGGAAAGAAATCTTTAATAGTTCTCATGTGTGTTCAGCTGAGTTCAACCTTTATCTTTCACCAGCAATCCTATAGGCATCTTTTGATCCACTCCATCCCTCTCAGTTCCTCTACAAACCCTAGGAAACAACAAGATCCAATGTTGAGAGAGGGGGGACAATCCTATCCAGGACCTCTTACTCCAGGTGGGGACTAGGTTCTTGGCAGGACTATGTAGCAGATCCTTAGTTATAGCCACCAGCTTCTTCTGAAACCCATCAGGATCCATCTGTCGCCAGGAATGAACTGATCTAATAAGTTCCACATCCCTGCAGTGGGGTACAGCCTTAGAAAAATTCAGAATTACCAATCTCTAAGCCAGGGGTCTTCAAACTTGACAGCTTTAAGACTTGTGGACTTCAACTCCCAGAATTCCTCCTCCAGTCATGTTAGCTCAGGAATTCTGGGAGTTGAAGTCCACAAGTCTTAAACTTGCCAAGTTTGAAGACCCTTTTTCTAAGCTGATCATGACAATGGGACCAAAGATAGATTCACCAATTCCACATCACAAAGGCACCATTCCAATAAGAACAGCAAATCGTGTGTGTGACCACTGTTCCTAGCTGAGTCCTGGATATCTAGGGACAGGCCCATGGATGTCATTCCATGAACTCCTGAGCTATCTCTGACCCCCACACACACTCCCATGGAAGGCAGGTTGAAGTCCCCAGAATCATAAGCCTGGGAAAATCCACCACCACCCCTGTAGCTTGGTTCAAGAGCTTGGGCAGGGAAACTGCTAGGTAGCAGTGAGACTAATACAATAACAGCAATCCTTAGAGACCACTCCAGTGATGGGATTCAAATTTTTTTAGTGCCAGTTCTGTGGGCGTGGCTTGGTGGGCGTGTCAGGGGAAGGTTACTGCAAAATCCCCATTCCCTCCCCACCCCACTAACCTGCTTTCCAGCTCCGTTCTCATGTGCAGGGCAACAAAAGAAGACCCAGCCAATCATCTGGGACTCGGGAGGCAGAGAATAGATGGGGGCGGGGCCAGTCAGAGGTGATATTTGCCGGTTCTCCAAACTACTCAAAATTTCCGCTACCGGTTCTCCAGAAGTGGTCAGAACCAGCTGAATACCACCTCTGGACCACTCTAAGGAAAAAGGTCTCACAAATGGGCATTTGTGGAGCTATGCTCCTGATAACAGCTCTTGGAAAGCAACAGTCACATTACTTCCCCTGCCCCGCAATCTGGACTGGTGCCCACACCCGATATCTGGCTAGGTATATTTCTGAGAGAGAAAATCTTCCCTCTGGTCCCAGCCTGGTCTCTGGATACATGCCAAGCCAGCCTTCCTGGTGGTGATCCAATCAATAATGAGGGGTGCCTTATTGCAGACCAACCTGGGTTTAAGAACAACAGCCTAAAATCTGGGCCACTGTTTGTTTGTTTGTTTGTTTGTTTGTTTGTTTGATTGATTTCTAAGCCGCTCCATCTCCCTAAGGACTCAGGGCGGCGTACAATAAAAATGACACATATATACAGTTAAAAAGAAATTAAATCCAATAGAAACCCAAATTGTAATTTAAAACACTAAAAAGCAATCATTAAAACTCCCCATATAGCCCGCGCTCAGTCCAGGTCAGCAAGTTGGAACAGCCATGTTTTTAGGCCCCGGCGGAAAGAGCGGAGGTCAGAGGCCACCCCGAGTTCCAGGGGCAGTTGGTTCCAAAGGGTGGGTGCTCCCACAGAGAAGGCCCTACCCCTCGGGGTCACCAGCCGACATTGTCTGGTTGATGGAACCCTGAGGAGGCCCTGTCTGTGAGAGCGCACAGGACGATGGGAAGCAGTCGCTGGCAGCAGGGTCTCCCGTAAATATCCCGGTCCTAAGCCATGAAGGGCTTTATAGGTCAAAACCAGCACCTTGAATCTCACCTGGATGATCAGGTGAGATGACCAGGGAAAGAGGGGGCTCAGGGGGCCAGAATGCACAACCAATACAAAACATTGCAGACACGTTCCCTGTGAAAGGGAGACCCCCTCCCTTATTACATCAACTTGGGGATAACCGTGTCCATTTAGAACAAGTTCACTCTTACTGAATAACAATTAATGGAGAAGTTTCAGACTGGGTACCGTGTAATTTCTACCTGACCATCTTTTCAATTATGTCATCTAGAAGCCCAGAACTTAATTACAATTCATGACTTACTTATTCATTGTACTAATCTATCTAATTATCTCTGGGCATAATGAGACAGCTTGGTATATAAAGAACTGTAATTATTCTTTGTAGTAATTTATTTCATTACTATACAGGGTGGTGGGGCTATTCCAGAATTTCTATTTCGGTTGCAATGTCCTGGAATCATGTGATTATCTTTTGTGACCTTCTGAAAAGCGAAGTCAATAGAGAAGCCAAATTCAATTAAGAACCGTGTTGTTAACTTACAACTGCAGTGATTCACTTAACAACTGTGGCAAGAAAGGTCGTAAAATGGGGCAAAATTCATTGAACAACTTACTTAGCAATGGAAATTTTAGGCTCAATTGTGGTCATAAGACGAGGACTACCTGCAGATACTTTGACTAGGGAACAACTACATTTCACTATCTATGCAGATAATTGGGGTGATGCTATCATAGATTCCAGTTGGTCTCAGGAAAACCTTGAAGGCCCTTGGTTAATACAACCTCAGTGTCCAATTGGTAATTACCATAAGACCAAAATCATGATCTTTACCAAAATGCCAAGGAAATACAAATAAACATTCAATGATCATCTTATTAAGTAAGCCAAATGATTACATACCAAGATATGATTTTTCACACTTCAAATAAAAAAATAAAATAAAATGCTAACATTTATATACTATATTAGTGTTTATATTTCTAGAAAGTAATGAGGTCTTCTATCTTCCTCTTACAAATAAGATTACATTTTTAAGAAATCTCTGTTGCCTTTAATATTGTGTTATTTCTGTAGAGCTGTGTCTAGTGCACAACATGAAAGAAAATGCTGTCTGAGCTATTAGCTATGTGATTTCTATAAAAATGTAGCATAAAGTATTTTCAGATGTATAATTACAGCATCCTGTTAATTGATCTAAAAATAATGCCAACAGTAGCAAGCTCAGGTGAGGAAAAAAGAGTTAGGAAAGCAAACTTATTTTGAATTAAAGTAGGTTTTCATTTAATAATTTTTTTAAAATGTTCAGAATGGTGACAATATAACTATAGAAAATAGAAAAATATAGAAAAGATATATTTTTCCTGGTGATGTGGGATAGATGTGAACTCCATGGTCTCATCAAGTGTCAACTTAAACAACAATTAACTTGCGCCAACAACACATGTTTTAAAATATAATCAGTGTTAACCATTTTTTAGATAATTACAATTATATTGTAATTTATAAAGTAGGAGAGAACATAGCATTTATCTTCTTTCATAGTAAGATGTCTTAACAGAATAAAAAAATAAACTGCTTAAAAATGTCTATGCTAAGCTTAAAAATAATAAATATATATTCCTAATTATCATATACTTGATTATTACAATATAAGTAGGGCTGGGCAATACCGTGGATTCATTTTCAGAAATGTGCTTTAGAGAATCAAGGAATCATGAATTTTATATTTAACCCGTCACTATTGTTAGGCACAATTTGCTTAGCATTCTCTGGCTTAAACATTGCAAATGTGTTTGGGATCTTCAAGAAAAAAAAAATCAGTGAATATTTAAGGGCTGCTTCCGGGCCAATGATTCTCTCTCTTTTCATTCCTTTCTCATTTCTGGATGAGCTTACTGTCACTTCCAGTTGTTTAAAGGTTTGCTTTTATGTTTTTCTATGGAAAGACCACAAGATGGCACTATATGTAAGAATTCTCCCTCTCCCTCCCTCCTTCCCTCACCCCCCTCACACACAAACGCAATATCATGGTTTTTGCAAAAGCAAAGATTAAGGACTTTTTATTCATTACATCTTTATCTAACCCTTCTTCTGAGGGAGTCATGTAGTCTTAGCTTCTACCACTGGCAACCTAAAACATATTATTTATTTAATTCTTTTTAAATTCTATCCCATTTTTTTCAGGAACTCAGGCTAGTCCTCCTCCCTCCTATTTTTCCCTATAAACAACCTTCAAAGATACATTAGGCAGTGAGTGGCCCAAAGCCACCCAGTGAATTTCTGAAGGTGGACTTCAGAAGCCCCAAGAATAGTCAAATTATTTTAGCAACAGAGGTTAAATACACACACGCACATACAAGTTCTTTATTGCCAGTCTGAATACAACAATACATTATATTGAACAATAATTCCCTGCTTCTTCACAACACTGAGAAACAAGTGCCTAAAACTGACAGCTTTTCAAAGTTGTCTGTATATAACATCACCATAACAGATTGGGTAAATACACATATTATCTTACCATGGTGAGAGCTGTTACTTTTCCACTGAAATTGTTGTCATTTATATGCAGATATGTTATTTCCCTCTCTTTCTTACTTGTGGCAGAAGTAAGGTGGCTTTTGAAGACAATTCATATCTATCCCATTGTTAGCTGATCCATTGTTAGCTGATCATCTTCTTTTTTAAGCCGTTTAGTTGCTTGCAACACACTAGATCAGGAATTAAACATGCAGAATGAGTTTGCATAATGCACTGAACAACAATTTAACCACCCATTCATTAGCAAGTTATGCAATCCCAGTGGGTTGTGAAGCAGCTCAGTCTTCCAGAGAGATATGCAAACACTGGACCAACAATCTGACCAACTGCATTTTCTTCTGCAAAATTATAAAAAAACACCCAGCTGTAAATAGAAGTGGTATTTTATTGCACAATGTCAAGAGGATGTAGAAAAATAACTGACATGCTATTTAGATACATGCATTAATATTAAGATACTAAAATGGTACCCCAAGTTATTTGGATGTTTGGAATGTGATCATTCTGAAGAATTTATGTCACTCTTTTCTCTTCTGCTTATTACCCGGTTTTCTTGCAAGTCCTACTGTTAGATGAAGGATGGTATAAAACAGAGGTCTTCAAACTTGGCAACTTTATGACCTGTGGGCTTCAACTCCCAGAATTCTCCAGCCAGCTATGCTGGGGGATGGCTAATCATGGCTACCTATTTGGGGAACCAGCCCATCCCCAAAGTGCTCATTTGAAAAATGGCAATGCTTACATCTATCATTCATTCATTCATTCATTCATTCATTCAATTTCTATAGCTGCCCAACTCAACCAAGAGACTGAGCGGCTTACAATTCTAAAATTATAGAACAGTTACAACAACTAAAAAGAATAAACAATAAAATATCCAGAAAATAAATACAAACAACAGCAGAGATAATCAACTAACCATAAAGCCAAGAAACAGGGCCCTTAACATATTCTGAGCCCTACGGTAAGGTAGCCAAGTTTTAAAACCTTCTTTTCAAAACATGCCTGTCAGCTCCCAGACCATGCTCCCCATCAATTATATAGCTCTAACTTCTTTCAATCTGCACAAACTCCTAATCCAACTTTATAGCTGATAAACGTGGCTGGAAGTTGACTAGCTGGTTCTGAAAAATGGCTGGACCTGCCTGCATTTATTCCGTTCCACTTTCTATAAGCAAAAGCTGGCTTAAATGGCCAAACCACACTTCCTTGCCTGCACAAACACAAGGATCAACTACAGGAATTACTCAACTTATGACTGTGATTGGACAAGAACTTCTGTTGTTAAGCAAGGAAGTTTTTTATTTCATTTTATGATTTTTTCTACATTTGTTGAGCAAATCACTGCAGCTGCTAAGTCATTAAGCCATTAAGGCAATCCAACTTCCCCCACTGACTGATTATAAGAAGCCTGTGGGGAAATTGCAAATGGCAGTTGAGGTGCTACAACCATTCTAAATACATGCCACTGATCAAGCAACTGATTTTTTATCATATGACTATGGAGATGCTGCAATATTCCTAAGTGTGATTTCCTAGACTGACTACAGGTAGTCCTCCACTTACACAACTGAGCCCAAAGTTTTGGTTGTTAAGTGAATTTTGCCCCATTTTACAACCTTTCTTGCCATAGTTGTTAAGGAATCACTGCAGTTGTGAAGTTTGTAACACTGTGAATCTGGCTTTTCCATAAGACTTTGCTTGTCAGGTCACAAAAGGTGATTACATGACCTGGGGAACTGACACTGTCAAAAATATGAGTATGTTACCAAGTGTCTGAATTTTGATCACATGACCACTGGGATACAGCAACGGTCGTAAGTATGAAAAATGATCATAAGTCACTTTTTTCAGTGCCATTGTAACTTCAAACATTCACTAAATGTTGTAAGTTGAGGCCTACCTGTATAAGTCACTTTTTTCAGTGCCACTGAAACTTTGAACAGTAATTAAACAAATGGTTCTAAGTTGAGGACTACCTGTATTAAACAGGCTTGCACAGGTGTGTAACTTTGGAAGAGTACTAAATCTGTGTTTCAAAAATGCAATTTCTTCATAAGGCCTGCACACTTGCAGTTACTACTATTCATCAGCAAGTCAGAGGCAGGATATGGCTTTGAAGCAATAACAGGACATTTTAGGCTGGTATATATTTGCACAGATTTAGGGACAGATGGAAAGCAATTTAACCATGGAAAAAAGCTCTTAAGACTGTACTTGACAAGTATATTGAATCCTTGCCAAGGTTGAAGTCTCTCGAAGAGCCAAGTTACAGTTGTCCTTGCAGCTGCTGTCCCATGGCCCAGAAGGCAGGAGCTGGCAAGCAGTGGGACATTTGACTGTGTCACTTATCTATCATTTCTTTCTGGTCAATGCTAGGGATTGAGTCCATAGAAAAGACAAGTTCAAGAGGGACTCACAAAGGGAAATCCTGCCAAGGGATTCTCAGCATTTGGAATGAGAACTGAACTAGCCAGTTATGAAATAAAACAAAGACTCTGTAAGGACAGATATGTACTAATAGATTAATGAGAAATAGTCAAAGCTTTATTTTCTTTATATTTTTTGTTTGATTCTTAAATCTAGATTTAGCCTTCAACAACTGCAATTGGTGCCTTCCAGCATTTTTTCAACCAGCATGAACCTTGATGTGTGTGTGTATTATAGAAATTGTGACTCAACAAGCCTGAAAAGTTGAGGTTCAGGGGTGTACAAAGCATTTTGAATCTGAGCCACCTTTGGCATAGGGCAAAATGAGATTTTAAAATCATTTCGGAAATGTTTCAAGCTTGAGACAGAAAATTTCCCATTCGAAACCAGGGATTAATATTTCAAAACCATGCACATTCAAAACATTTTGTGCAGCATTATAAACTATGATACACAGTTCATAGTTTACAGTTCTTTGCTGCAAAGTCTCATGATCAGCCTATGAATTATATTCAGAGAAAGAACGAGCTAAATATTATTTTTTCTTGGCCCATCCTCACTTTCCAACCATTCTGTTCTTTTAGCTAAAATTCAATAATTTTAATCAACTGGGGGAAATGGTACTCCAATAAGACATTCTTTATTATAATTGTTATAATTGTGCAGAAGTAAAATTGCACCAGGGTAGTTCAAAATTCCTGGTTCTCTGAGCATTTCAGTTCAAATCTGAGTAAATTGGTCTTGTCTTAATCTCACTTTGTATTAGAGGAATTTTGTTTGATGTCAGTAAACATGCAGGGCCAATTAAAATGTTATCTTACTTTTAGTGTTCTGGATTTGCTGTCATCTTCATGCCACCATATGACATTCCTGAAAATCCAGCTCATTCCTGTAATCTGAGAATCTGTGTGAGTGTGTTTTTTTTACAGTTGTGATAATTGAAAATAGCCTGACCTTCAACTGCTGCAGGCCTGACCTTTTCTGAGGCCCATAGTTATATATATTTCTGTAAGCTACTGACGTGTTTGTCTTACAGTGGTGGCAAAAATATTAGGAAGCAAAGATGCAAAACTCAGAAATTAAGCAAAGTGCAAGGCCCGTGTCCATGAGACAATAACTACTGCAGCAATTTTAAATTAACATGGTAAAAATAAGGGGTTTTTTAGGTGTCCCCCAGCCCATTAATTTCAGTTAAGTAAACATCTAATTCTCAGAAATGCTTTAAATTTGCTGGCTGACTATTCTGAATAAATACTGTACCTTCAATTCTATCCCTGTATTTGCCCTAGGGTTTTCAAACCTTTCCAGGCCATAGAACCAGCTGGTAAAAAAGAACAAAAAGAAAACAGAAACCCAATCAAAAGACAAATATCTAGTGATAGGAAATTGGCTACATTCTGGTTAACATTTTATTTTGCATTCTGTATTTAATGGTATTCCAAGATTTTTAGAATGGTCGTTTGTAAATTAACACAGCACTTCTGTTTTTCACATTAAAAATAATTTGATTGTGTATTTGTATTTAGGCAACGTTCCCATTTGGGAAGATTGTCCCTAAATGGTTGTTTCCATCTGGAATATGTCAAGACTATAAAATGTGATGGATGGGAATCTTGGGAGCTGTAGTGTTTAGTACATATTAGAAATGCTTATATGTGTATTTAGATGAGTTTTCCTCTATATTCTCCTACATACTGGCTGGGGAATTCTGGGAATTAAAGTCCACACATCCTAGTTTCCATATTTGAGAAACAAGGTTTTAAATCAGGTCTGAAGCTCAGGGCTAATTTCTCTCCTGAGATGAGAAATTGGCCCTCATTGGAAACTGTGATTCTTATTTAGGGGCAATTACCTTAAGGTGCTGTATTTGATCAATACTTAGCCATAAGACTGACTTTTGTCATACATGCTAATTAAGCCTCTATTTCTGAGGTGCATTTGTTAAGATTACTATCATTTAGCGTGTCTTAATTTCATGTCAACTTTTGGGACCATGACCTAAATAAATAAATCTAGTATTCTTGGGAAGAAGTCCACCCTTACATTGTTGCACACATTTTTAAATCCCTAATAAATGACCAATCAGAACAGAACACATCTTGTTCACATTGAAGTTATGTGCATCTGAATACCATAACTTTTCAAGAGCAAACATTAACCAAACAGCCAAGAAAGTATATCCTCTGACAGCCATGTACCCAAATTCCCTTTTTAGAGCACCAGTTTTATAGTACTATTTGCTGCTGGAGGGACAGGTTTATCAAGAAAACAAACTCCAACTGACTGGGCTCATGCAATGTTAACATGATTAAGCCACAATGGCTAGGTTTCATAGGACAAGGGGAACCCAAAACAACGTGATGGCTTACTGCAAACATTTAATTACTACCAACCTGCCTTCAATCAAAGACCTGTATACTGCACAAGGCAAAAAGAGGGCTATGAAAATTTTACAGACCCCTCACATCCCGGACATAAAACTGTTTCAACTCCTTCCCTCAAAACGACACTATAGAGCACTGACACCAGAACAACTAGACACAAGAACAGTTCCCCCTCCCCCCCCCAAGGCCATCACTCTGCTAACCAAATAATTTCCTCAACACTGTTCAACTATTACAAAGTCTGAACTACTATTACTGTTAATCTTCTCATCACTCCTTATCATCCACCCCTTCCCGCGTGTGACTGTATGACTGTAACTTTGTCGCTTGTACTCTTACGATTTATATTGACTGTTTCCTAATATGATTTCATTGCATATTGTACCCTATGACTATCATTAAGTGCTGTACCTTATGATTCTTGACGAATGTATCTTTTCTTTTATGTATACTGAGAGTATTTGCACCAAGACAAATTCCTTGTGTGTCCAACCACACTTGACCAATAAAGAATTCTATTCTATTCTATTAAGTCACTATCGTCATTTCAGCTGGGCAACTGTTCTCCTCAATGTTTACGAACTACAACTCCCGGCATTCTTGCGGAGGAGTCACTATCTATCGGCATGGGGGGGAGGGGAATTATAAATCAGCTGTCTTCTCCGGGCTCGCGACTCTGACACTAGTTGAGTTCGAGAATACACGTGTCTAAGTGTCCTGGGAGGAAGCGTGCTTTTGCTGAAGTGCCGCTTGCAAGCGTTCAAGTGTTGCATTCCGGAGCGAAAGCAAAGGACTCTTCTAATTCACTGTGCAACTTCTTCCCAGCAAGAGCTGCTTTCGGCTCGCAATTTCTTTTGCCTGCCTTAACCAAAGCTTGGCGCCCTGCCTCTGTTTTCGCTCTTCCCCCCTCAGCTCTGCAGCGGCGGCAGCAGCTCTCCGTCTACGGCTGCAGCGTCGCGCAAGCTGTGGAAAGAGGAGGAGGGAACCAAAGAGAGGCTTTTACCGGGCCTGCGCCCCACAGCCAGGACCGTCCTTGCGCCTAGAGCCGCGTTTCTTCCTGCAAAGCCCTTCAGGCGTCAGGCGGAGCTCTCGGGTTGCCCAATCCAGTTCCTCCCTCCGCAGTTTTGAACCTCTTCCCTTCTAGAGTTCTGTCCTTTCTTCTCTTTCTCTCTCTCTGTTTGGAGCCCTCCCGCCCAGGCCCAGCTTCGCTGGTTGTGTCAACAACACCCGAGCCGCCTTTGCCCACTGCGGGCGTCCCGGGGTGAGTGAATCAAGGGCGGCCAGGCTTCGCCCTATATTTATAGACAACAGCGGTCGGGGATAATGGGGGCGAGAGGGGAGGGCGGCTGGGTTGCACCTTGGCGCCAGGACAGGTCGTATTGTTCAGACGGAGAGTGACAGGTGCCAGCCCCTCCGGTCCCAAAGGGAGAGCGCCCTCTCCCAGGGCTCCGGTTGCAGACCCGCCGACTTCGGGGGTCTTGTCTGCAGCCGCGATAATACAGTTGCTGGGAGGAGAAAGTTTGAGCGCCCCTAAGCGTGTGTCCTCCTCCATCCTTCTTGAGCTCTTGACAAGTTGTTTTATGTGGACTGAGTAAGGACGAAATGTAAGTGTGGGTCTGTCACGGTGGTTTTCAAGGTGACCCGGGGCTCGAACCCATCTCAGCCTGGAGAAAAGGGGTGAGGGGACAACAACCCAGCTCTCTGTGTATTTAACCTTTGGTTTGTGTATCTGGTTCTTCTCCCTGTTAGGGATCACTTCAGTCTTTCTGAAGTTACTTTCTGCGGCTGCCAACAAGAGTGGAAAAGTCTAGTGAGTGAAGATGAGCCATGGTAAGCACACCCGGGTACTTCTTCTCAACGACATGGAGAAGCTGGACAAAACCCTCTTCCGGCTCGAACAAGGTCAGTTTCCCTAAGCAGCTGTCTACATCTTTTTTGTTGTTGTTGAGCAAGTCTACTGGGGTCCTGGTTGTCCCTTTTGGCGGTAAGGAAATGCAAATGGTTGGCATATCTCAGTCGATTTATATTCTCTTCATGTGAAGCTTTAGAGGGATCCCAGCACGAACACTGTAAAAGACTGCTTTTTAATACTTGGTGGGGCTGGGAAAAGAAATTGTATGCATCTCATTGTAAGAGGCATACAGTCTTATGAAGAAGAAGATGCCTTTTGAGGAAGGATTTCAAGAAACAGAAAGTGGTGCTACTACTTGTTGAGACACAACTAGTGGAACTATTTTAAGAGAGGAGATTTTGGAAGCATGCATACTGGAAAATAAGACTAGGTGAATTCAATGGGATATGGTTCCCTTTTCAAACAATGATCATATAATAAACTAAGTACTATTTGCTATATTGAAGGTAGTAGATATGGTATTGCAAGTAAGTTCACTGATAGAAAACTTCTGTTCTCTAAAGCTTCCAGTTATTGTGGAGTCATTTTGCTGAGCGATTAGGCTTCATTAATAAATCTCTCATACATTTGCAGAATACTTAAGCTAAAGTACTGATCAATCTAAGAGCTTCCTTCCAAGTAAATGGTTTTAAGATTGATGGGCCATCTTTTACAGCAAGAAGAACATTCTGTTCCTTTATATATTATCTACAAATCATTTGGGGAAAATATTTGGATTATACAATTTTTACTATAAGGAGTTAATTTCAAACAGACCTTTCTATAGTAAGAGGAAGAACAACTGATGCCTGGTATTTCAGAGTTTATTAAAGTTCATTACAGATAAAATTAGTTTTATCAAAAAATGCAAAGAATAAAAAAGGCGACTTTGGATGTGATACTACAGCAAAAAGCCATAATATCTAATCTATCCTTAAACCCTATTCCTTAATATGGAGCCCTTTTAAATTGTTTCCTAACTCTATTTGAGCCAAGTTGGCAGCTTTCCAAAAGAGAGGTACTGATTTCACAGTGCAGCCCATGAAGCTAAACTTCACTCACATAGTTGGATTGCTTTAAATGTTATTTGAAGTACAGGAGCTATTTGCAGGAAAATGGCTCCTGTGTATCTATAGTATTTCATCAACTCTGTCATATCTGAAATAAAATATTAATATTTCTTTTATTTGTGGACAAGAAAGTTGCTAAAATTATATGTCAGTATTATTGTCTAAAAAAACAAGCTTTAACCTATTTATGCTTTTATTTGCAACATTTTAAATGAAATTAATGTCTTTATTTTCTGAAACTGAGAGTAATGATCCTAAGGTAACTTCTAGTGATGTAAACATAAGAAATTATAAAACTTAAACCTATTTGTGAATCTTCCTGAAATCAGCAAGATCTGAATACTCAAAACCAATGCATTTTGTTTCAAAAATTAGGAATCTCCTGTGATCCTGAATGACATTATTATTGTCACATGCATAAAATTATTGCTTCCTGACAGAAGGAAGTTACGAAGGATATGTAGCTGATTTGAATAATGCAGTTTTTAAGTCAACATACTTTCTGGGAAATAAGTTATTATGCAAGTATCTTTGTAGCCCAGTCTGTTTAGCAGATGCCATAAATACAGACCAGTCAAACTTCAGCAAAAGTATAATGATCAAATGTAAGACTTATGAAAATGGACTTCTTTAGGATGAGACTTAAAATTATGTTTTCCTGGTTTTTTATGGTATTAAAATACTGTAGTTACAAATTCTTCCCTTTTTGTACCTGTCCTGGTTGGGATGATGTATTGATAATATATGTTTTGATTTTTTTAAGTGTATTTATTTTAATAGTTGGCTAGTAGGCATTTGAAAATGTCCTCAACATAGTTTTCTGGGATTGGGAAAAATGAGGAAGGGCATCTAGTTGGCTAATGGAGAGTGATGAAAAATAGGCCCTCTTACAAGCAGCCTGTCTCTTACTGTCGCCTTTCCTGAGGTTGGAGGCAAGGGGAAGGGGAAGCATTGTTTGTATAGAGAAGGGTAGATGCCCCTCAGATTGCTACACAGGAATGGGATCATGCTACCTTGGCTGAGGTGGGGGTGCAGGGGGAGGAAGTCTGAGGGACCACAAGTGCTTATTTGGAGTAGGTGCTGAGGTAAAAGTTCTGTTTCAAACTACAGAACCCCTGGCAATTTGCACAGCATTGTGGGGACACAAATGTGGCACTGAACCCAGATTGGCCCAGCCTTGTGATAGAGATTCAAGACAAGGTTTTTCTAATAAATGTCTGCCTTCCTTTCTTCAGGTTATGAGCTGCAATTCCGCTTGGGCCCTACTTTGCAAGGCAAGCATGTTACAGTGTATACAAACTACCCTGCTGCTGGAGAATTGTTTGATCGCCACAAGTTCAGATGCTTAACTTGGCACAACCCAACAGGAAAAGAAGATGATTCTGACAAATATTGTAAATTAGAACTCCAGATTTCTGGATCGTATCAATATTACTTCACTCATGAGTAAGCAAAAGCTAAAACTTTGTGGAAGAGATATCATAAGCAGTTGTCTTCTCTCTGGGGACAGGGACATTAAAGTTTTCTTGATGTGCTTTTTGGGTAACTATGGAACAGGCCATATACCAAAAGCATCTTCCTGTGTCTGAGAATCTTCAGCTATGTCAGGTTCACCTAAGGAGATACATGAAGAGAGGTCCATGAGGTTGCTACATGTGTTTGCTTTGCTACCATGTTTCCCCGAAAATAAGACCTACCCCGAAAGTAAGACCTAGCACTATTTTCTAAACCTGCCCTAATATAAGACCTACCCCGAAAATAAGACCTAGTGTAAATCTCCAGTTCCAGGAAGACTTTTCAGGGAGCAACCGTGCACCACAAACACCCCTACACACTCACACCTACTATTTGGCACCATAAATATATAAGATCTACCCTGAAAATAAGACCTAGTGTGTTTTTGGGAGCCAAAAAAAATATAAGACAGTGTCTTATTTTCGGGGAAACACGGTATATACTAAGGTATTGCTTCACATTTTAGGTATTGATGAACATGGGTACTCATTTCTGTTCAAGAGAGTGAATCACAGTATGTGAGAATGCCCTTGAGAGATGGAAGAGTATCAGCAGACTAGGCAATGGTCAGACAACTGATAGCTTACCTTGCAGAAACAATGAGGGCATGGCATATGTCTCATATGGTGGAATCCCTGATTTCTTGGACTCTAAAGGTCCAGGACAGAAGTTTATTCAGACTCAAAAACTTCTGTTACTGTAACCTTACAATAAAAGTAGTTGTTAATGATATATAACCCAGTATTGCCTGCCATAAATAGGGGGTAATAGCAACCCATAATTTGTCTACTTGAAAACAAATCACACTTGAGTCAGTGGGGCTTCTTCTTAGATATATTACTTTGTGGTCCTAGAAATACATAAATCAGGTGAGAGAGTTCAAAGTGCTAAACCCAAACCACAAGTCAAGAAGGTAAAGATTCTTACAGTATCAGAAAAGCCAACGATAAATCTGTTTGTGGCCTTAAAGTAAATCCCTATGCTTTTTTTTTTGCAAAAAAATGGTCCTATTGCTAACCTGCGTTTCTCACAGTTCAGTACTGACTTCAGCTTTTTAGCAGTGTAATTCTGCATAGCAGAGGAGTGAAGTCTAAGCCCCAGGGCTTCAAGACTTTCAGAAGTTATACAGGAATAGCTTTTAGTGTGAAGAAAAATCAACTAATTTAAAAATATGTAATAGTCTTCTTCTTAGCCTCTTCTATTACTTGACAACTTTAGCTCCTAACACACTACTCAAGAGACAAAGTGCAGCTCTCAGCCCTTAAAATATTGCAGGTCTTTTTACATGCAAAGCGGGTTTCTACTCTGATGCTAAGACATAAGATTATAGTCTTACACCTTTCTTTTAAAGGAAAATCTTCTAGGTTGAAAGGGTTAAAAATATTTTATAAAGGGCAATAACATAATTGGTATTTTACATTTGCTGAGACCACATGATCGAAGTGAAAATATTCTTGAATCTAAGTTGTTTTGTGTCTGATTTTATTTTTGCATTATTCCAAGTAATTAAGTATGTTTTCTTGAATCATTTATTTTGGGATCTGTGAGCTAGAAAATAAAATTGAATTGCATTTTCAGATACAAGGCTAGAAAAATTCTAGCTAAGTATTGATTGTCTTACTGAGTGAAGATAATGTCTAATTTCTTTGTATTGATATAAAATCAATTCATGTGACTTTTATTCCAGAAATCAGAAAGGAGGTGGAGGTTATCTAGTTGTGGATCCTATTTTACGTGTTGGTGCTGACAATCATGTCTTGCCCTTGGATTGTGTTACACTCCAGACGTTCCTAGCCAAGTGTCTGGGACCATTTGATGGATGGGAAGATCGTCTTAAAGTTGCAAAAGAATCTGGTAATAACCTTATTTACCCCAAGCCAAATTTTGACTTGAGATATAAAGTGTATACTACTTTAGACAGTCATTTGTGCATTTCTACCTTTTGGATGTGTATTTATCTTCTTTATTCTAGTAATGCACTATAAAGAATGAGGAAGATGACTTTGACAGAGATAGAGACAGATCTGTTACCAAAGGATCAGGGGGAAAACATGTCTTAAATCCCAAGCAAGCAGAAAGTATGTGGAAGTGGTCAGACAATAATTCACATATGAATGGGAGGAAATCCAGCACAATCAGACTTGCAAGATTCTATTTTTACAGTCACTCTAAATAAAACTAGTGCTAACCTTTCTGTGGAAATCACAGTTCTGATCTCCTTAAATGGGGTTGACATACACTAAAAATTCCAATCAATCTTTTGATCTCAGAATGGAGTATCCTCAGGCCTACCTGATTTAACCTTATTTAACCTGATTTAACCTTAACTTTTTTTTTGGCATTATAGCTTCAGATCATAAATACTACCTAGTTTGTGATGTCTGTCCTCTTATCCACTTGAAAGTGGAAAGCATCTGTTTATATATTTTGTTATTATTATTTTACAGGTTATAACATGATTCATTTAACCCCAGTGCAGAAACTTGGTCTGTCTAGATCATGTTACTCATTGGCTGATCAGCTGGAAGTTAATCCTGACTTTTCATCTTCCAGCAAAAAATGTTCTTGGAATGAAATGGGAAAACTAGTGGAAAAAATGAAAAATGAATGGAATATGCTTTGCATTACAGATGTAGTCTACAATCACACCGGTATGCTTATTTTCATTATATTTATTATCCTTGTTCCTTGCAGATTTGCAAAAGGGCTGCCATCATGTAAATCATTTTCATGTGTCGGTGTCCTGTTGGCTTAATATATATATATATAGGCATATGAATTTATTTATATGAATATCATTAGAATTTGTTCCTTTCAGCACTGATTCTACTGCCTGGTTTGAAGAACAAGGACACTGTTTATCAAAAGTTATGTAATCTTACATATATTTAAATGTTGTCTTTTCAAGTGGCCCCAGGTTGATACTGGATAAAAAAAATCCAATCAATGTTTGACCTTAGGCATTTGAAAATAGCTTTAAGCTGTAGTTAAATCATGATTTCCTTTAGGTGCTTTACAGACTTACAATCATTTGTTTAGAAACTGTTTGACGATGATACTGAAAAAAGTGACTTAAAATCGTTCCTTGTACTTAGGACCATCACTGCATCCCCACAATCATGTGATCAAAGTTTGGGTGCTTAGCAACTGTTGTTTATTTTTGATGGTTGCAGTGTCCTAGGTTCATGAGTTTGCCTTCCTAGCCTGCTTCAGACAAGCAAAGTCAGTGAGGAAAGCCAGATTTGCTTAACAACCATATAATTCACTTAATTACCCTCACAAAAAAAGACATAAAATCAGACAGAACTCATTTAACAACTGTCTTCCTTAAACAGTGGAAATATTGGTCCCAATTGTGATCATAAGTTGAGGACTACTTGTAGTTAACTTATAACCTACAGAACAGTTCTTTACTTCAGAAAGCTAAATACGTTTATTTATTTTTCAAAAACTCACTTTTGTCTTTATTTTGACCATTTAACTTTTACCATGCAAATAGTACCACTTAAATGTACAACTTTTTTTACATTTATGTAAAAAAATATGGAGATTGAACAGCCTTTTTCAAATAAATTTGATTTTAGATTTTTTTTTATTGGAGTATTGGTTGTTGTAAAGTTTATCTTGGTTTTGCTCTTGAATTTTCCTTTGTAAAACAAAGTTACAAAAATAAAGAATTTTTTTTATCATTATGAATCTCTTTCAGATTTCCTCCTTATTCAGCTTTGTCCTTTAACTCTTTTTTTCAAAACAATATGGTCACCTTGGTGAAATGCCTAAAATCTTCCAACAAGGTGTGCTACTAATTGTGTGTTTTTTGTTTTTCAAAGCTGCAAACAGTGAATGGCTGACTCAGCATCCTGAGTGCGCATACAACCTTATAAACTCCCCTCACTTGAAACCAGCCTGGCTTTTGGACCGTGCTCTTTGGCATTTCACCTGTAAAGTGGCTGGAGGCAAATACAGTGACAAAGGACTGCCACCACTTATTGAAAATGACCAACATTTAAATGTAAGAAAATACAAAATTATTGGTAATGCATGCCATCACTAAATGAAAGCAATTATTATGCCTACTTTATTGTAGCCTTGTTCTGGAATTATTAATTTTGCTTCTAGCCTTGTCTCCTTTTCCATTTTTCAAGTTGTTTCTTCTGGGATATTTTTAATATATTGTCATGCTGGAAATGTACTTTATAGTATAATATATTAAATATATATTATATTTCATATATTATATTTGTTATACTTTTAAATAGTTCTCTTGTGCTTTTAAAATTACATTTCCAGCATGTTTTCTGAAAACAAATATTTTGTTTCATTACAATCTGCTTGCCATTAATTATTTATTGTTACTTTGTAGATGGCAACATAGGCATCATATACAGCAGTGGTTCTTAACCTGGGCGATATCGCCCCCCAAGGGACGATTTTGTTTTTCAGGGGGGCGATGGAACGAAAAGGGGCCACGGGGGGTGAAGGAACGGAAGGGAGCGATATGGGGGTGATGGAGCGAGATATATTGGAGAGAGAGAGAGAGATCTATATTGGTAGATAGGTAGGTAGGCAGACAAAAAGACAGACAGGTAGGTAGATAGGCAGGCAGGCAGGCAAACAGACAGACCTTTTGGATGGATGGATGGATGGATGGATGGATGGATGGATGGATGGATGGACAGACAGACAGACAGACAGAAAGAATGAGAGAGCGACAGCACTTTGGGAAAGCGGTGGCAGCGGCTTTTCCCAACATGCTGCCGCATTCGAGGCGCCGGTTCAGGTGCGGTACAGCAGTCAATGGGGTGAGCCTGCAGGGCCGGCGCCTCGAACACCCCCCTGCCGCCTTTTAGCATCCCCAAAGGGGCCGGCAGAGGGGCGCTAAGAGGTGACAGGGGGGCGTTCAAGGTGCTGGCTGGCCCTGCAGGTTCATCCATTGACTAGCACTGCTCTGGAGCTGGTGCCTCCAATGCAGAAGCAGTGGCACGTTACATGCTGCCGTGGCCACGTTCAACGCGCCGCCCCCCTGCCGCCTCTTAGCGCCCCTCTGCTGGCCCCCTTGGGGATGCTAAGAGGCGGCAGGGCGTTCAAGCGCCGCCCTGCAGGCTCACCCATTGACTGTAACACCGCTCCGGAGCCGGTGCCAAAATGGGTGAAATTGCAGGGCCGGCCAGTGCCTCGAATGCCCCCTGCCGCCTCTTAGCACCCCTCTGCTGGCCTCCTTGGCCTTGGGGATGCTAAGAGGTGGCAGGGGGGCAGCACGTCGAATGCGGCCGCGGTGGCACATAACATGCCACCGCTTCCACATTGGAGGCGCCGGCTCCGGAGCGTTACTACAGTCAGTGGGTGAACCTGCAGGGCTGGCGCCTCAAACACCCCCCTGCCACCTCTTAGCACCCCTCTGCTGGCCCCCTTGGGGACGCTAAGAGGTGGCAGGGGGGCGGTTATGTTGGGGGAGGGGGGCGATGACAACTTTCTCAATGGCTCAAGGGCAATTCTTTCAAAAAGGTTAAGAACCACTGATATACAGTAACATTTCCACTGTTGTTCTATTGACATACTTTGTTTTAAAAATAATAAAAAATGCTTTTTAGTTCTTTGTTGTCTTCTAAAAGGTTTACAGAATCATATCATAAAGGAATTATATTTCAAAACAATCTTGAAACAGATATATTTATAGGGAATAGTGTTTGAAAAATGCTAAATTTTGTTTATTTACTGACTTGATATACTTCTTATTTTTCCAGTGTATCCGTAAAATCATTTGGGAGGATATTTTTCCCAAGATAAAATTATGGGAATTCTTCCAAGTTGATGTTAACAAAGCAGTGCAGCAATTTAAAACTCTTTTAACTAAAGGTAAACAAAATAACTCAGATTCTTGATAGTGTAAACATCAAAAAAACAATGGTTGATATGAAAAAATACTTTTGCAGTCAAGGGAAATGCTTGATAATTTTTCTGGGTACATGGAAAAAACATTATTTTGATTTCAGAAATCACTTATCCCACATCAAAGATTATTATTGTAGTTAGCAATCAAAATGTTAACAGAAATATTTGAAAACCCATGGAACTTTTATCCTGACTATCTATTGGAAAACTGTAAAATCCATATAATTTTTATTTGGTTAATACTATGAGGAATCACAAGAACACTAAAGTTGCTGTATTATTAATGGAAAATCCCCTGCCTATGATTTTTTGTGATTTTATGCAGAAAAAAATAAGCTTAAATGCAAAATAAATGATGAATTACATAACGAATTAGAACCAGATACAGTGGAACCTCTGGTCACAGATGCTTCTGACCACAACCAAATCGGGTTCTGACCAAAAAAAATCCACATTTTTGAATCGGGTCACAATTCAAAAATCGGGTGGCAAACAAATATAGCCACAGCCGATTCCCTTTCCATGCCGATTTCCTATTCCGCACCATGTTTTTTTGTAGGCGCATGTACAGTTAATCTCACTTCGGTCACGACCAAATCGGATTGTGACCGAAGTTACAGAACAAATTACGGTCATGACTGGAGGTTCCACTGTATCGCTTTTACCTTTTTAGCTCATGCTACAGAAGTCCTACAATAAACGTATTTGAAACTACATTTAAGTTTTTTCAATTTGTGTTGCATTTAGAGGAATCCTGAATTAGGAGGAAGACTTTATTAGTGTTATCAATCTTTATTTACAGTCATTAATCAGCACAAAGCAAATAGTGAAAATATAATTACAGACCTATAAATCAGACAGATCAAATTAAAATAAAAGGGGTACACACAAAGAATTTTAACTAAAAAGAATATTAGGAATAGAAAATATTAAGACAAGTGAGTTAGAATAAGATAAAAATGAAATTTTAAGGAGTCAATAAAATAATTTTTAAAAGATTTAAGAACTGTAGACTTGACTTACACATTAGGTCTAACAAACCCAGCTTTTCTGTTATATTACCCATGTTCATTATTACCCGATGCTTGAGCTATGCAAAAATTGTAAGTGGTCCAAATGTTAAGTCTCTATGTCTCAGTCAAGAAAGACATATGGCAAAATAAGCAGAAGTGTATCCCTAAGATTGTGAATGGATTTAGGAATGTTTTCTTGAGAACTGAAAAGGAGTTGGATTTTGTGTGGACATTTTTAACTCCATTTCTGTTAAGCTCAAAGTTCAGGAGACAACTCAGTTTATTTAGACACCAGAATACATCTATGTTCAGCTGGTTCAGGAGGGCCCATCTTTTGGCTTAATAGCCAGACTCTGCTATACTCCAAAGGCAGATGAACTCATAGATTATTTTGGATATTTTAAAAGATTAAATAGGTATCTAGAATGCACATGTCACACATTTTGTCCCTCAACCCCTCTATCCTGGGGAGGGGGAATTAAATCACATGTTTTTGTCTTGTCTACTGTGGGAGAGATTCATTTGAGTCCCAATTGGTACACCCTGATCTAGCAAATATTCTGAAAAGTGTCCAATTGTGCACATTTTAACAAACTTAGAAACTAGTCTTTCTGTGTGATTATTGTAATTCTTACAGAATGTCAGGAACAATGCACCTATGCAACCGTAGTTAAACTTCTGGGTTGTATCTATATCCAATTGCATTTGAGCTTTCAGTGAACTAAGAACTGCTGCCATAAATAACAATAAATGCCTTGAAATTGATCACAGATTCCCTTCAACAGGTAGTTCAAAGATTAAAACTGATCCCAACCAACATCTTGCAATCATTCAAGATCCTGAATTTAGAAGATTTGGCTGCACTGTAGATATGAATGTAGCACTGAATACCTTCATACCACGCAGGTTTGTGTTTTCTAAAGACAAAATTAATTTTGTCATTTGATGATCAAATCGTTGTCATTATAAATCATTACAGATGAGGAGGAACCTCAGAAATGTATCATTTCTATTATAGTTTGCTTGATACAGTAGATGGCCAGAAATGAGATCAGTTGCTTTCTTCTTAAACTTCAGTTTCTTATTCAGAAACTTTTTAGAGCTGTTCAGTATTCGCATGTCTTCTGGCCTGTCCTTGGTGTATTTATATTTAATGGAAAAGCAGGTTTTTAAAAATCCAATATATTGCAAACTCCTTTAAGTCCATAGTTTACATTAAGAAACATGCTTAATATGAAAGTTAAACTTTGTGTCAAATCAGAATACATCCATTTCCTTCCTGATTATACATACATTAAACTCACATTTTTACTTGTTCTAAAAGGAGTCGCTTTCATTCGTGTTTTTTAGCAATGGACCAGCTGCAATAGAAGAGTGTTGCAACTGGTTCCTCAAAAGAGTTGAAGAGCTAAATGATGAAAAGTTCCGACAAACAAATTACCATCAGGAGCAGGTTGTAACAATCATGGGTCATGTGCACATTGTAGCTTGTATACTCTTTATTCCATACTTATGATGAACACTTAAATCTTGACTGTATTAACCTTTTAATGATTTCCAGGCTATCAACTGTGTTTTGGCCACAGTGAGCTACGAACGACTGGCTGATCATGGTCCTAAGCTTGGTGCTATAACCAGGAAATATCCATTGGTTACAGGGTATTATACCTTCTCTATTTTAAATGACAAGTACAGTATTTTTAGATGCATGTTTTCCTGTATGATAATATATAAGAATTGTTTGTGCTCCCTTAAAAGGGAAGCTTGATAATATAATTATGGTGTAAATATAAAAGAGATTGGAGTTCTTTTTACCTAAGGCATGATGACCGGGGCTTGGCACGAAAGCAATAAAGTCACAAAAGTAGGTAAAGTCCCTTTAATTCCTCCAACTTGGCCCCCAATGTCCAGTTATCATTGGCTGGAGAAAAAACTCTCCCAAGAACAGTTTTTAAAGGAAAGAAATTCAGTCCGACCCCAAAGTACATATAAATTATAAATAAAAACCAACACAAACCGCGCTGCAGCAGTTAACAAGACAGGGCAGGATAAGGAATTGCAGACTTCAAAAGATAACAAAACACACACAGTTGGGAGAATGCCAGAACTCAGATAAGACTTGACAAACAAAGATAATGCATGCTTTGCTTCCAGCAAGGTGCTGTGCACAAACACCCTTTATATCCTGTTTTCCCAGCTGCAGCTAATGAAGGGAATCAGGGCCTTTTTCTCCCCCATAACCCATGTTGCTCCCTTATCCGTTCCTCCCTGCATGCCCTAGGATGAAGAGGGGGTGGGTCTGAGTCTTCCTCTGAATGCCCAGCTGGACTGTGCCCTTTCCCAGTTTCCTCCACAGCCACCAGAGCCACACTCCCACTTCCTGTCAGCTGTTTGACCTCCCCCTCGGAATCAGATTCCAACAGGGGCATGACATAGGGTATATATCTGAATTGTAAAGATGTATGCAATTCAATTCATTTATTAATTTAACCCATTTATAAAATTGCTCAATCACCATAGCAATTCTAGGTTACTTGTACTAATGTAATGATACAGATTTAAAAGAAAAACATCAAGCAATTATACAATACGTTGCAAGTAGTGCTTGACTTACATCCACAATTGAGCCCCAAATTTCTGTTGCTAAGCAAGTCAGCTGTTAAGTGAGTTTTGCCTCTTTTTATGACCTTTCTTGCTACAATTGTTAAGTGAATCACTGCAATTGTTAAGTTGGGACCACAACTGTTAAGTGAATCTGGCTTCCCCATTGAGTTTGCTTATCAGAAGGATGCAAAAGGTGATCACATGACCCTGGGACACTGCAGTCAGTTGTCAAGCATCTGAATTTTGATCACATGACCATGGGGATGTTGCAATGGTCATAAATGTGAAAAATGGCCATAAATCACTTTTTTCAGTGCTGTTGCAACTTCAGTCACTGAATGAATGGTTGTAAATTGAGGACTACTGTACAAATCCATATCATAAGCCCATCACAATCATTCTGCTCCAGGGTCTTGTAAAAACACACACAGATTTCATACAATGCTGTCCCAGTGGGTAGGGGCAGCCAAAGAGAAGATCTATTCCTCCTTAACCAGTAATTAAGCTCAGATTTCTCCAATTAACCATACTTTCTTCTAAGCAAGAATTATCAGATTTAAAACAAGCCATAATATTAATTTAGCTGTAAATCTTGGTTTTATATTCTAGGTCATCTTCATTAACTAAAATTTCCAACTTCTGATAATAGGGTTGCTAAAACATACCCAGTGAAGTTAGAATTTAGTTCTTTGTTGTTGTCAGTGATGAAGATGTGATTCACATTTTGTAAATATTGAAGATGTACTGTACCTGTAAAAGTAGACGAGTATCTCAACTGGATTGATAGTATCCAATAGTGCATTTTAAATATTTGCAGTTAAATAATATTATTTCTGAAATTGCTATTTAATATTATTTTTATACGACTTTGAACATTCCTTGTGATGATGGCCTACTTGAAGCGCATTTAGTAATGATTTCAGGTTCTTTCAATAAAAGAAAAATGTTCAAATGCAAGGGGGAATTAAACTCATGAACAGAATTGGGTGACCTCTACAATTAATTAACAAAAACATGTTAATACTGTGTTTCTAGTTTTGAAAATTAAAGTAGAATAACAGACTAGCCATTTAGAGCTATTGTATGTGAGATTATATCTATCAATTCAGCTGTAGAAAAATAATTATAAACTGGGAGAGAAAAAAATCAACATTACTAAGTTGGTTCCGAAAAAAAGTAGTATTTCTGTATTCTTGCAATATTATGAATGTAATTATTCCTCTTGAAGAAATGTATTAGTCATTTATCAGTATCCATTTCATTATTGCATGTGTAGGTACTTTACTTACCCATTTAAAGAACTAACCCTGGATGAGGAGGAAGTTATGATGCACCAGCCTAACAAAGCAAGCTATTTTATGGCCTATAATGGTTGGGTGATGGGAGATGATCCTCTGAGAAATTTTGCTGAACGAGGTTTGTGACCTTTCTTTGTTAATTGAACAACTTGAAGTACTTGAATAAACCATAGTTTTTAAAATAGCCTTCATCCAGTGGTGGGATTTAAAAATTTTACTACCAGTTCTGTGGGCATGGCTTGGTGGGCATGGCAAGGAAAGGATACTATAAAATCTCCAGTCAGAGGTGGTATTTGCTGGTTCTCTGAACTACTCAAAATTTCCACTACCGGTTCTCCAGAACTGGTCAGAACCTGCTGAATACCACCTCTGCCTTCATCCATGGTTTAGTTTACGGTAATTTATGGTAAAGATTGATCAATTTCAGTTCTTCACATTGCTTGTTGTTCATTTGGGTTGATATTTCAGAGATGTTTTGGTGACAATGCATTGCAGGTAAATAAATACAAATACCATATATATTGTATATCATGATGTCAAAATTTAAGAAACTCCACAGGAAGTAGCACGTTGCCAGATTTTCATAAGTAAAATACACATATTAACTTTGGATATTCTAATTACATATTTAGTGCTATTGCAAAATCCAAAAGAGACATTTAAAAATATCTCTATTTGGATATGGAAATATAGGGTCAAAGAGTAGAGAAAAGGTTTTGTAAGTATTTGATCCAACTTCTTGCTTAGTACAGAAAATCCACTTAAAGTATAAGTTAGTCTCAGTAGCATAGCAACAGAGTACACTTACAAATAATTCTTGAGTTGAGTTGGTCTTTTCTTGAAAATATTTCTATTAATATTTCTGATAGCAGTAAAAGGCATTATATATTTAATTTTGAAATAGATTTATAGGACATCTGCAAATCCACCTAACCATTGAAGAAACAGAATTACAATCAAAATGGCTCAAGGTTCAGATGATTTTAAGTTAAATAAGCATGTGAAACTTTTAGGAATGATATCATTTTAACCAAGTTGAATATTTTTATGAATTCTTAATAAAATAAATTGAGGATTTTATTTATGGGCAAGTAAAATGAGAAGTAAAATGCGTGCAATATCTTGTCTTTAGGTTATTGATTGGATTGGATTTTCAAATTAGATTTTCCCTTCTATAGGCTCGAATGTCTACCTTAGAAGAGAACTTATTTGTTGGGGTGATAGTGTCAAGCTGCGCTATGGGAATAAACCAGAAGACTGTCCATACCTATGGGCTCACATGAAAAAATATACTGAAATTACTGCCAAATATTTCCATGGAGTACGTCTTGACAATTGCCACTCTACTCCTCTTCATGTGGCTGAGGTATAGAAAAATACATTTATACCTAGCTATTTATTGTATTAGAAAAATATTTCATACTGGATGGAGATGATAACTTTGACATCTTTCTTAGTCATTTTTACAGTAATCATGCAAGGTAAGCTATGGTTATTAGACTCGTATTGCAGATAATTGTTTAATCTGACTTCATCATGATTCTGCAATAATAGTAAAATAACACTTACGTTGGTATCATTCTAAACATCCTCACATTTTGGGGTAAAAGGATCTGAATCTAGTGTAATATTAGGCCAGGGAAAATAGCCTGTTAGGATATACTTAAATGTTGGATATAAGTTTAGCTTAAAAATTAACCCCGATTTAAATGCTATTGAAAGCACTGTACTGTAAGATAAGTACAACTAATCTGACCTCAGCAGATTCACTTTCTCATGTGCAAACTGTGCCATAGACGGAACTGCTTCTTTTTTGCCCACATGGTCTTCTTCACATGATTTGCTTTTAACCATGATTTAATGTTTTTTTTCCATGAAGCAAAGTTAGAACAGGGGAAGATATCCTAATGTCCTCAACTTCATTAGTCTTCAACCAAAGCCGGCATGGTCTGTAGCAATAGATTGAAATTCAAAACATCTGAAGAATTCTGCTTTCAGTATTAGAATAGATGTTCTTTTCACTCAGATGCTCTTTTCACTGAATAGAAATAGCAATCGCACTTAGACTTGTATACTGGTTCATAGTGCTTTATACCTCTCTCTAAGTGGTTTACAGAGTCAGCATATTGCCCCCAACAAACTGGGTCCTCATTTTACTGACCTCAGAAGGATGGAAGGCTTGAGCCGGTGAGGATTGAACTCCTAGCAGTGGGCAGAGTTAGCCTGCAGTACTGCATTCTAACCTCTGTGCCATCATGGCTTAGTGGATGATGCTCAATAGATGATGATGGGTTATGACTCTCAGTTTATTGAGTTATTGTTGGAATAAATAGGGATGCTGCTGCTGATTTTTTCATGAAGAAGTAGGATGCAGATGCAAGTTATTTAATGAAAATGTTCATTTCAATACTAACTAGGATTAAGGTTAAGCAGAATTTGACCTTGGCATGCAAATTATGACTGGTTAACTTTAAACATAGCTAGAATACTATATTATACCAGATAGGTGATCTTCACTTAATGACATTAAGTGGGACTGTAATTTCTATAGCTAAGCAATGAAAAAAGCAATATGGCATGACTGCCTCACAGCAATGGCAGATCTGGAAGTCCCCAGTTACCATTGATAAGTGAATCACTGCAGGTCATTAAGCAAGGACCTCATTTGATCACTCCTTTCAGCTTTCCCATTGAGGGAAGCTGGCAGGGAACATCGCAAATTGTAATCACGTGACTGAGGGGCATTGATATAGTCAAAACTTCGAAGATGGGTCATCAGTACCATTTGTACAGTGCTGTCACAAGTTTTAAGTCACTGGATCAGTGTTGTTAAATAAGGACTACCTGTACTGCACCGTTTGAATCAAAAAACTGCATACAGAATGATGTCTCTAACATTCTTCCCATTTTAATATATGTTTTTACGATGTTTACATATTATTATTATTATTATTTATTTATTTATTATTATTAAAACCGTAGTAATTAGAGAATAATGGAATGGATGCCCTATATTTGTCAGAAAAGCCTGTGCTGTAAGAAGGCCCTTTTTTTAAAAAAAGAAAATGTGTTACAATCTATAGGAAATGCTGGCAGCAGCCAGGTCAGTCAGACCTAACCTTTATGTGATAGCTGAACTCTTCACTGGCAGCGAGATCATTGACAATGTCTTTGTCAACCGCCTAGGAATTACCAGTCTGATTAGAGGTACCATTAAAAAAAATGCTTGAAAGGTTTGTTGCAGGATTGCTGTGTTTATAATAAAGTCAAAATCTCTACGTGGAACTAATTTTGTCTTTTCATTTTGTATTTATTCTTGTACCCTGGGCCAATTTCAAACCCCTTACCCTGTCTCCTTTTGGTTTTTCTCTTCCATCTCATTCTTCATTCCTTGTCTTGGGCTCACTTTCTTCAATCTTCATAACTGAACCTTTTTGGTTCTTTAAATCTTTGGCTTCCTAATTTGGTTTTGCCGCATGGCGTTTTTCCCCTGATCTCCAAATCCATGCCTAGCTTTGCATACTTTTTTTCTGCTCTTTTGCATTTTCCTGTCTGTGGCTTCCTTGGCTATGCTTCTTGCAGTATATGATGGACACAGCTAGAAAATTACGGCCGAGCTTGTATATAGTGGCTGAACTGTTCACTGGAAGTGAAGAGCTGGACAATATCTTTGTGAATAAATTGGGCATTAGTTCTTTAATAAGAGGTAGGCTTGCTTTAAATTGCTGTGTTATTTAGTCTTTTACTATGCATGATTTGCTGTGAGTGAAGGACATGAACATGTAAATTTTTGTTTGCGTTCCTTTTTTTATAAACATGTGATAGTATTGTTTCATCATAATCATAGATGAAAATTAGAAGATGGAATTAGTGATTATCACTTTCTCATAGCTCAACAAAATAATAAGTAGGGAGATAATTTCGTATAAATGATGCGTGTTATATCTCATATGTACAACATATATTGGGTTGGTGCAGATGTGATGTGCTTTATTCCCTAATCATGGCTAAAAGATAAGGAATAAGATACTTGGTCAGGTAAGATACTTGTCTATATTCACAGATTATAAGGCATTACTTTAACATGGTTTGTAAAACATGTTATAGTAGTTAGGGTATATTGGAACTGTGCCACATGCACTATTAAGGAAGGCTTGAAAAAGGCAAAGCCTGCTTAAGTATATATGTATGTATTCATTTCAATTCATGCATTCATTCATTCATCTGATTTTTATCCTGCCTTTATTATTTTAAAAATAACTCAAGGGTTAAGGAATTAATCACATTTAAGCTTCATGTTGACATTGCTAAATGCTTGATAGGATAGGAAATGGGAGGGATGTCGCACATTAACAATCATTTGATTAAGATGATCAAGAGACTCCACGTTGCTTTTGAGTTATATTCAAGTACATGATAGTTGTGTTTAATAAATACAATCATGTTAGACTACAAGACTTTAGGCTTACTCAAATGCCTCTTTTATCATTCCAATACCGATGGATTTTAACTTCAAGATAGTATGCATAGAGTCCTGCATCACTACCAGTTATGCCCAACGTGGAAATGCCATCAAAAGATACTTTATTGTTCTTTAAATCCTTTAGCCAGGAAAATCATAAACATAGCATACACTGACTTTTTTTTAATTACATTTATATGCCGCCCTTCTCCGGAGACTCAGGGCGGCTTACAATTTTTGGGATACAACCCAATGCGCACAGCAATAGCCTTCATTCCATTGTATATGCCTGCTTATTACTAAGCAGCATTTTTACAAAGTCAGCTTATTGCCCCCAAAATCTTGGGTCCTCAATTTACCTACCCCGAGAGGATGGAAGGCTGAGTCAACCTTGAGCCTGGTGGGATTCGAGCCTACAGCAGTTGTAGGCAGCTGGAACTTAAGTGCAGGCAATTAACAGCCTGAGCCACCAAGGCCCTTTACTTGAATAGATGTTGGATTGTGCGTGTTTTGGGACTCAAGCAGAGCTTCCATATGATGTTATGTGGAATACATGTTTCTGTTGGCTGTGATTACAAATTGGGTTTTATGGTCTGAGTGACTTTTAACATGACTTTATAAGTTCTGAAAATTTCACGTTCCGATGAATGAATCTAGCAATCAATGCTCATTTAAAGGGGTTGGTTTTGTTGTTCTGCAGAAGCAATGAGTGCCTACAATAGCCATGAGGAGGGCAGGTTAGTCTACCGCTTTGGTGGAGAACCTGTTGGATCTTTTGTCCAGCCACGTTTGAGGCCTTTGACACCTGCTATCGCACATGCACTCTTCATGGACATAACACATGATAATGAATGTCCAATTCAGGTAAGCATTGGCACTGTAAAGCTCTCTAGTTGTTCAAGGTGTAACTTTAAAGATCTCATAAATATTACGCATTGAGTAGTATAATCCATGTTTTGATTCCTTCGTAATAAAGACATAACCCTAATTTAATATGAATCAACTTTTAACTTTATACTAAAAATTATGATTTAATGTTGAATGTAAAATATGCATAGTTTTCAGGTTATCAAAACTCATTCAGCAATCTTTCAAAGTTAAAATAGCGCTAAACGAGTGATACCCATGACTGGTCCCCAAAGTTCTGGCCTTCACACCATCTCAATGATGATGTGGTTACAATTTGGGTTCTTGACAACCAGCTCACACTTAAAGGTTAAATACTGTGCAATGTAATGGAAGGGTTAGATGCAATCATATGTTCTTCATTTGTGAATGTCCCTGCCAGCTTCCCATAAACAAAGTCAGTGTGGGACTTTCATTTCTGCTACTTTTTTCCCTAAGGATCCCCACTATGGACTACAAGATTCCAGGGATCTCATGTCCATAGCACTTGTCTCACTCTGTAGTGTATGTCTACCCTGAGTGCCCAGACACTCACACTTTGTGGCATGTACCCAACAACCTCCACACACTCCCCAGCACTTGCCCATGGCATCCCCTCCAGTAGTGTGTTGCACTCTTTTCCTGATGCTCTTGCCTCTTTCTGCTTAATAAGCTGTATGATACTGGGGTTACTACATATCCAAATAGTTTGCCCTAATTAAAAGACCAACAAATGGAACTTTTATATAGAAATCTAGGTAAGTTTTATTAGCCTTCCCTCTGATTCCTAGATCTTTTTTAATAGTCTGAACTTTTTCCATAGGAAGGAATTCCTGCTTGTAGCAAATAAACAATGCAGACAGCTATTTTGTTGTGGGTTTTTTTTTTTCAAACAGAAGCTGTACAGTCCTCTGGGAAAATGGTCTACCTGTGTATTTCTTAATTGATCTGGAGCCCAGAATAGATTGTCTTGTTGTTTCTAGATTTCCAATGTACACAATTTCCGTACATTTGTGAAACAGGCCTTAAGAGTTTATCTTCCTTATTTTGCATACACATAGGATATATCATGTGAACTGAAGCAGAAAATAGTGTGTCTTAAGTCTCATATGAATGAGATATATGAAAGCCAGAGGCTATTACTTTATTCCTGCATTCCACTGGGTACTTTCCCTGTGTGTCAAATTTATAAATCAGCATTAGTAAAATTACACCGATTGAGGGAACTTTAGGACATCAAGTTGGCTTATTTTCTGTGCTATGATGGATGGCATGCAGTCGTGAACATAAATTACCTCACCTCACTTCTTTTCTAGTGTTCAGCTTTTTTTATATGTTACACAGGGCAGCTGTCCTTCATCCACATTCTTCAATGCATTGGATTAAATCCTGTTATTCATAATCAGCATGAATTGACTTTATTGTTATGGGATTCCTTCTACTCCCAAGTGTCGTGAAGATCTTAAGGAAATGTCCCGGGATAGAGCACAGGGCCTAGAGCAGAAAGAGGGATTTGCTGGAATTCAGAACTGCTTTGACCATTGTATCCCTATTTCTTATTGCTAGCATCGATCTGCTTATGATGCCCTTCCCAGCTCAACAATCGTTTCCATGGCCTGCTGTGCTACAGGAAGCACTAGAGGATATGATGAACTAGTGCCACATCAGGTGTGTTTTTAAACAGTGCACTCCTTGTACATTTTGGGATGATCAAGCGGTGTTGATACAGGTTCCAATAATATCTTGTTTATATTACTGTGGTGTGATATGCATTGAATTACTTCTGACATTTCTCAAGATTTAGTACAGCAGGCAGGGATCATTATTTTGATTGGTCTTGTTGTGGTCTGCCAGCAGCCTGTGGAGACAGCAGCAGAATCGGACAGTGGGGAAGAACATGGGCAAGTCTGGGAGTCTGGGGAGGACTTGGACTAGGGTCCTGTGTCCAATACAGAGATGGGACCAGGACCATCTGGGAGTTATGTGCTGACTCCGGAGCCTCCAGAATCTGACAGCAGCAAGGCAGAGGAACAAGGGGAGCCTGTTCCCAGTGTGCATGTGCGCAGAGCTGCCAGAAGGCAAGAGCAGTTAAGACAAAAGGGGTGACTCGGGAGTAAGGCTTAGAGGTGATTGCTCCTCCCATAAGATATAAAGGAAGTGCAAAGGGACAGGAATGTCGTTCGCTCTGTTCGAATTAAACCTTGAAGCTCTGTGTGGACTTTGTAATTCGTTTGGTTCTTTATAGTTAATTTGGCACTTTAGTTGTTGGCAGCAATTCAAAGGAGATAAAGGTGGGTGCTTATCTCAAGAGACTTTGGGTTGTTAGGACTAAATGTGTGCTTAATTATGGTCTCAGGAAGCCTTGGTCAGAACAGGTCTTGCTCACTCAGATTGTTTCACCAATCCTACAAGCTTCACTCATGACCTATTCACAGACAAGTCAGAATGTTGGTCCCGTGCCTAAGTTATAGGTACATAAAAGTAAAACTATTAATATAAAATTGCTATTGGAAAAAAAAACTATTAGTGCTTATCAAAACTTTTTAGACACAAATACTTGAAAGAGTATATAGAAGAGAATATTTACAGCTCAGGGTTGAACTGTGGGGTCCTTGGTACTCTCTGAGCTTGGTTGTTTTCTTATAGACATTTCATTACCAAGCTGGATGGATGTTATACATAAGATGTAACATTTGATAATGTTATCTGGTTTGTAATAGCAATAGCACTTAGACTTATATACCGCTTCACAGTGCTTTACAGCCCTCTGTAAAAGATTTACAGTCAGCATATTGCTCATAAGAATCTGGGTCCTCGTTTTACTGACCTCGGAAGGATGGTAGGCTGAGTCAGCCTTGAGCTGGTCAGGATCGAACCGCTGGCAGTAGGCAGAATTAGCCTACAGTACTACATTCTAACCACTGCACCACTACGACTCTACTGAAAACAACATTAGACACTATACTACATTCTCCAAGAAAACAACCAAGCTGAGAGACCACCGAGGACTCCACAGAGTATTTATTCTTATGTGTCAGCACTTCATAATTTTATCAGTCTAAAGTCACAGGCCAAATGGCCATTCTTCAAAGTGAAATAATTAGCATTCAAGTTGTCAATGTCAAGCAAAAGCAATTTTTACTGATTAGAAACATTTTTCACATATGTTAAAGCTTCTGACTTTGAATTTTTAAAAAAAATGTAATTGTCTTTTAAATTATAAAAAGCAATGTAGAAAAGTTTTAAATATTGAAACGTGTACAATATGTCTGTAGAAATTGTTTGAGCATGAAAAAAAAATGATGAATTGCTATTTTTCCATTTATTGACAGATATCCGTGGTCTCTGAAGAAAGATTCTATGCAAAATGGAATCCAGCAGTAACACAGTTAAATCCCGGTGAAGTTAATTTCAAGACTGGAATTATAGCAGGAAGACTAGCTATGAACAGATTACACCAAGAGCTGGGAGCTAAAGGTTTTAATCAGGCAAGAACTGGGTCAGCTTGTATTATGGTTAGGAGAGATGGCATAATGGAAAAAGTTGAGCCAGGCACTGTGGCTTGATGCCTTGTTTGCATATAGTGGACTGAATCATAAAGTAGTGTCAGCTAATGAGATGGACAGATTTATGTTAACAATATACCATAGTTCATTACAAGCAGCACAATAATTTAAATCCACAATTACTTGTCTACTGATTGGCTTATTACAATCATGACTGGAAACCAGAAACCTGATTTATTCAGGTGGGGTTTTTTTTTTTTTTGCTTTGCCAATTTTTTTTTTCAGCTATGAGGAAAGAAAATCAAGAAATAGATTATCAGTGTTGAATGAATTATGATTATTTTATTTATTTGAAAGCCTGTAACTGGCTTTTCCATGACTAGGAACAAGTTCTATGAAAGAGAATTCTTACGATCTTAGTTAAAGGAATGAGATTCTAAATGTTCATTTAAAGCTGAAATTCAAAATGATGTTATTGATTAACTAAATATATAAATATTTCTTCTGATTGGGTATTTCACTACCTTTCTCTTTTTCAATATCTTCTTGTTCATAGATTCTAAAAATTGTGATACCTATCCTAAGGTGCCCTAAATGAGAATTGCAATATGAGTAGTATTAATTTAAAATATACCCATCATCTTATTTTTTTCTCAAAATACGTTTTAGGTGTTTGTAGACCAAGTTGATGAAGATATTGTGGCTGTGACCAGACATTGCCCTAATACACACCAGTCTGTTGTGGCTGTTTCTCGAACAGCTTTCAGAAACCCCAAGACTTCCTTCTATAGCCAAGAAGTTCCCCAAATGTGTATTCCAGGTAACCTTATCAATCCCCAAGCTGGGATTCCTTCTCTCTTCTGTTCTTCCAGCAGTCTGTCAGCTGGCACAACACTGTCGGACAGTATTAATGGTTGGCCCTCTTATGCGGTATGAGCCTTCTTCCTAGAGCGCTTGGAATAAATGAACCATCTCTCAGGAACATGTGGACAGACACATATGCTGGTTTACAATAGTTAGTCCTTGACTTACTACCGCAATTGGGCCCAGAATTTCCATTACGAAACAAGGCAGTTATTAAGTGAATCGTACTCAATTTTACCTTTTTGGCCACAGTTGTTAAGCAAATCACACAGTCGTTAATTGAATCATGCAGCTGTTAAGCGCATCTGGCTTCCCCCTTGATTTAGCTTGTCAGGAGATAGCTGGGAAGATGGCAGCCACATGATCCTGGAATCCTGCAACCTTTGTAAATATATGTTGGTTGCAAGTGCCCGAATTTTGATCACTTGACTGTGGGGATGCTGTTACAGTTGTAAGCACAAGAACTGGTTGTAAGTCACTTTTTTTAGTCTTTAGTCCCATTGTAACTTATAACAGGTGATAAACAAATGGTTATAAGCAGGGGTGGGATTCTACCGGTTTGGACCAGTTCGAGCGAACCGGATGTAAAATTTGCATCTGGTTCACTGAACCAGTATTTGAACTGACCGACTGGCCCCACCCACCTCACCCCTCCCCTCCCAGGAGTCTTCATGCGGCCCAGTTTCGATGCAGGTAAGTTCAGGGTCTGCGCGGAGGCTCTGGGAGGGGAAAAAATGGGCCTTCCGGAAGTCTGGAAACAGGCCTGTTTCCAGCTTCCGGAGTGCCTCCAGAGCCTGGGGGTGGCCATTTTCGCCCTCCCAGAGGCCCAAGAGAAGCCTCTGGACCCTTGGGAAGGTGAAAAACAGCCCTCCCAAAAGTTCTGGTAGAACACGCCCACCATGGGCACGCCCACCCAGCAACTGGGCAGTGAACCAGTTGCTGGGATTGAATCCCACCCCTGGTTATAAATTGTGGACTGCCTGTATTCAGTACAGCTATTTTAGTACGTTGAAGCAACTTACTGAGATGTAATATCTTTGACACTTGGGTTTCTCACGAAAACCATATTTGAATGAACATTCTTTGGAGAAATATTTTAGTATCTAAAATTTAAAATTTTAACAGTGCAGTATTGAGCAAGTATATATAAGCCAAAATAGTTACATTGCCCATTACATGACAGGTTGCATCATATAATCAGATGATATAGAAGTGAGGTAAACCACGGCGTGTGTGTGTGCGTGTGTAATATATGAATATCTCTGAAAGTGTAAGAGAAGGTGGACCTTTGGGACAGCTTAAAATAGAATCTTTCCTTATTTGATTATTTTACTGTTGCTTGTTAATGGTAAAATGATACTATTCCAGCATATTTGATATGAATACAGGTAGTCCACAACTTATGATCACAATTGAGCCCAAAAGTTACATTTCTAAATGAGAAATTTGTTAAGTGAATTTTGCCCCATTTTATGACTTTTTTTTAAAATTCACATTTATATGCCGCCCTCCTTCGAAGACTCAGGGGGGCTTACAATCTTTGGAGCACAACCCAATGTGCTCAGCAATAGCCTTCATTCTATTGTATATGCCTGCTTATTACTAGGGCTTTTGCCCCCCCGCCCAAGCGGCATTTTTACAAAGTCAGCTTACTGCCCCCAACAACAATCTTGGGTCCTCAATTTACCTACCCCAGGGGGATGGAAGGCTGAGTCAACCTTGAGCCTGGTGGGATTCGAGCCTGCACTAATTGCAGGCAGCTGGAGCTAAGTGCTAGGTGTTTAACAGCCTGCACCACCAGGGCTCTTTCTTGCCATATTTGTTAAGTGAATCACTGCAGTTGTGAAGTTAGCAACAGGGTTATAAAGTGAACCTGGCTTCCCCATTGACTTTGCTTGCCAGAAGGTTTGAAAAGGTGATCACATGACCCTAGGACACCACAGCCGTTTTAAATATGAACAAGTTGTCAAACATTTGAATGTGAATCACATGACCATGAGGTTGCTGCAAAGGTCATAAGTGTGAAAAATGGTCATAAGTCACTTTTTTCAGTGCCATTGTAACTGAATGGTCACTGAATGAACTTGTGATGACCCGGGAAGCAGCACACACGTAATAAATTCCCAAAAGTAAATAAATTTCCTTAAATGCCTCCAATTTGGCCTCACTGTTCAATTGTTCCCAGCTGGAGATTAAACTCTTTCCAAAATAGTCTCCCAAAAGAAAGAAATACAGTCCAAACTCAAAGAACAGATAACAAAGAAATAAAAAACCAAAGCAAACCACACTGAAGGAATTTCTACAACAGACCAGGATAATTAATTACAAACTTCAAGAAGATAACAAGGCAGAGTCTGTTGGAAGAACACCAACCAAGATAAACCTCAGCCAGAAATAAAACACGCTTTGCTTCTAGCAACGCTGTGTTTTAAATGCCCCTCCTTTACACTATTCCCCCCAGCTGCAGCCAATGAGGGGGATCATGGCCACTTCCTCTCCCATAAGCCTTCTCCATTCCTCCCTGCATGCCCTAGGATGAAGAGGGGATGGGCCTAGGTCTTCCTTTGACTGCCCAGCCAGCCTCTGCCCTTCCCCAGCCTCCTCCACAACCTCCAGAGCCACACTTCCACTCCCTGTTGGCTGTTCCTCCTCTCCCTCGGAGTCAGTCCCCAACAGGGGCATGACAGAACTGTTGTAAGTTGAGGACTACCTGTACATTGAGGGATTGCTTTCCCCCTCGCCCGGTGGGCTTCCCACGGTGAGCCAATTCCACACAAAACCTCTCCAGTTCTGTCATGGGGTGAGAGAGCGGGACTCGAAAGGTGGACTCAGCCCCTTTTATTAGGTTTTCTCTAAAGCAAGCAGTTACAGTACAAGAAGCTCATTCTTATTGGTTACACATTGCTATATTTGGCTATTTTGATATAATGAAGGGAAGAAAAGCAGCTGTAACAAGCATGTAACTTTTGCTGATATATCAATCATGTTAGCCACCTTATCAGTGGTGGGTGCAGGCGCTATCTAGTTACTGGTGAAATGTAATGCAGAAGTTATGCGAGCATCAAACAATGTTCTTACAGTTTGTGTGCGAGAAGCAAGCAAGGTAGTTACAATTTGTGTGGAGCAAAGATGTTACATTCTGTGGCTACATGGTTGGAAAAACAAACAGACAGTGCGGCTTTGTTCTTTGCTGCTAACTTGGCTCAACTCCCACAGAAGCCTGCATAATGGCTGATACAAAGGCAATTAATGATTTTATAGCAACAGTACATATTTTGAACATAGAATGAATGTAAAGGAGGATAAAAAGAACAATGTGACATTAGAAAAATAATGTTGTTTTGCACTTAGAGCGGTGGTGGCACAGTGATTAGAATGCAATATTGCAAGCTAACATGCCCACATCCTGGAGTTCAACCCTGACCAGCTCAAGGTTGACTCAGTCTTCCATCCTTACGAGGTTGGTAAAATGAGGACCCAGATGGCTGTGGGCAATTTGCTGACTTTGTAAACCACTTTGAGAGAGCTGTAAAGCAATATGAAGCGGTATATAAGTCTAAGTGCTATTGCTATTGCAAGATATGAATGTATGCCAAATAACATAGAATAGGATTCATATGATCTTCAATCCTTAGCTCTGTTCTTTACTTGGAGTTCAGTAATAACCACATCTCTCAAATCTTGGATATAGTCTATAATTGCTCCTCGTTGGTACTAAGTAACTTCTTAAAACTAACATCAGACAATCTTGCATTATGGCTAATGAATAGTAAAGTACTCATATACTGTATGCTTGGCAATTACTCACTGTCCTCTACTAATTGTAATGTGGCATAATACCTGCTTTTTTCTTACTGTTCCTATAGGCAAAATTGAAGAAGTAGTTCTTGAAGCTAGGACTGTTGAGAGAAGTGCAGATCCTTATAAAAAGGATGATCATACAATCAATGGGTTGCCTGAGTATACAGTTGAACTCCGAGAACACATACAGGTTAGTTCTCAGACACTCTCTCTCTGTGTCTCTCTTACTCTCTCCCAAATTTTAAGTTGCCTGATTTCAGCTGTTACTCTTCTCTTGTTAGCTCAAGGAAAGTAAAATAATAAAACAAGCTTCAATTGCCACAAAAGGTCCTAATGAATTTGTTCAGGAAATAGAATTTGAAAAGCTTACACCAGGGAGCGTGATCATATTTAGGTAAATAGCAATTATTTCTACCTATTGTAGAAAATATTTGATGGATTTTATGGATATTATTGGAATGGAAGACTAACATCTCTTGTTTGGTGGTAATATTGTAGAGTTAGCCTTGATCCAAAGGCACAAGATGCTGTGGGAGTACTTCGTAATCATCTAATCCAGTTCAGTCCTCACTTTAAATCTGGAAGTCTGCCTGATGACTGTTCAGAAGCTATACTGAAAACCCCCTTTTCGATGTAAGTTTTCTCTGTGTTGAAACTTAACAAAAGGAGGTAAAGTTATACAAATGTCTCCCTTGCTTGCTCTGCAGACCTGTCCTTTGTTCAAAACAATCATGAGGAATTAGTAAGAAGATAGCACGTTTGGCAATAAATATTTATTTTATTTATTTATTTGATTTATCAGTCGCTTACAAGATAATAGATATAAAATAAACATGAGTAAGAATACAGGAAACAGGTTCGAATAAATGGGGACAATAGGACAGGGACGGTAGGCATGATGGTGCACTTATGCATGCCCCTTACAGACCTCTTAGGAATAGGGTGAGGTCAATAGTGGATAGTTTGAGGTTAAAGGAGTGGGGGTTAGAGGATGTAACAACAGAGTCAGGTAGTGCATTCCAGGCATTGACCACTCTGTTGCTGAAGTTGTACTTTCTGCAATCAAGCTTGAAGCGGTTTACATTGAGTTTGTATCTATTGTGTGATGTTACTTTTTGGCCATTAATACTTTAGATCTTAGAGACAGAGTTAAAGGTTACCAAGACATTCTGTGCACACTATCTTGAAAGGAAATCTCATTCAGATGATTCAGACTTTGGCATTAGTGTGCTTGGCAATGACTTCTTGCCAATCTTGTTCAAAGAGTGTTATTGTCTCTTAAGACTGAACTACATATTATGGTGAATGTGTCATCATAGTTTGTGCGTAAGAGATGTGGGTATTTTTCATTAAATGTCACTGGTAGGATGTATTCATCCAACGTACGATCACAGCAGGGATGGAGTGGAAATTTAATCTTCCCTTCTCCCCGTAACAGGCTTGGGAAATCTACCTATCCAAATTCAGTTTAAGAGGAAAGCTCCTTTTTGCATTTTCTCCCTGAGCAAATAACAGATAGAGATTATATTTTTGGAGTTGTAGTGCAGGAAGCAATATTTATAATATAAGTATATGATTGCCACATTATTTTCTCCCTTGTAGAATGATGAAATTATAATATGTAGCTGTGATTTAGCTGGATATATCAAAATGTGTATTTTAGAATGACAAAATAAGGTTCACTTTCATGCAGCTCAAATGGACAAGCTATAATCAGCCCTTAATAAGAGCTGAAGAAAACTTGGTGAGACAATTCTTGGAGATCTCAGCAATATACTTACATCCTGAGTGCATCCTCACCGCATCTTAGGGCTTATTATGAACCATGGCCTAGATATTATGTAGCAACATACAGTTCTTGACTTAAGACCAATTGCTTAATAACCCTTCAAAGTTGTGACAGACCCTTCAAAAGTTGCTTATCCCCCATTTTTGAAGTTAGGACAGTCACACAGATACACACATGGAATGGGACAACTCGCCATAGCCAACTAGCTACAGAACAACTCACTGCCGGACAATTCAACAATTCAATGTAATTATTTAAAATAAGTAAAAAATTATTTTAATTTTTGTCATTCACATTTCATTTTGTCTTTCCTTTGGCATCCTATCTTTAATGATTCCATTCCACTATTTTTTCAATACTAATATATCTCTTGTTCCTCACAGTGGTGAGTTGGCTAGGGTGAGTTGTTGTAAACCCTTCACCTTTACAACCAGTTGCAGTGTCCACGGTCACAGGATCTCAATTTGCAACCATTTTAACTAGTTTTGATGTTTACTTCTGGATTCTGGCAAAAGCTGCCCATTGGGGAAAATTGATTTGCTTAACAACCATGGTGTTCACTTAATGACCACTGCAAAAAATGTTGAAAATTCAGGTCCAGTGATGTGATGCCTCGACTTACAATCACAACAGCTTACGACTGGGCTCAATTATAGTCATAAGTTGAGAACTACCTGTAGGTCTTACATTATACATACCATCTTCTTCTTCTTCCAATGTCGAATACCGATCACCCTGTACGAGCTCATAGGCAAGGACTCCTCGGGGTCCCGTCGGCGGGCCAATGCCGTCTGGCGGTTCCCCGACGAGCCTTTTCTGTCGCGGCCCCTGACCTTTGGAATCAACTGCCTTTGGAGCTCCGCCTGGCCCCTGACCTCCGCACCTTTCGCTGCGAGTTGAAGACCTGGCTATTTGACCAACCCGGGCTGTGACCCTTTGGGGAGGGTGGCTTTTAATTATTTTATAAATGTTTGGACTTATAATTTAATTTAATTGTTTTTTAATGTATTTATTGTCTCTTGTTTTTAGTTGTAAGCCGCCCCGAGTCTTCGGAGATGGGGCGGCATATAAGTTCAAATAATAAATAAATAAATAAATAAATCTTTGTATGCTTGTAACAGCTAATTTTGGGGGTTTTTTTTCTCAGTATTGCATCAAAATTAACATTGGCAGACTTAAATCAACTACTGTATCGTTGTGATGCAGAAGAACAAGAAGATGGTGGAGGATGTTACGACATACCAAACTGGACACCTCTTAAATATGCAGGCCTTCAAGGTGGAAATCTACATGTTTTTGTCTCAAACTAATTTATAATTAATATATCTTTATTCTCTTTCAAACTTTAACTTTCTGTATGCTTTTATTCTTAGCCAAGATCCACACTTTTTTGGATGAGCAGGGCCAGGGACTTGTCTGATTTTTTTCCCACCCCTTTTTGTGTGTGAGAGTGTGAATCTGAGGTTTTGTTTTTAAAACTGCATTAAGTCTACACATTTAAAAACATTGTTTTTGAACTGTATCAAGCCTATTTTAAAGCCAGTGTTATAGTTCTTGAATGTTTCAATTTCAAAATAGCAGAAACTGTCAAAAATCTAGATCACAGATTCAGAGGCCAAAAAAACCCAAGTATCTTGGGCGACCTCATGTGACATCATGCTATGAGTAAAATATATCCAATAAAATCCATGCAATCTTGTTTGATGAATACTTGATAATACTTCCATCCTGTTTTAGTTCTCAGTTTCTAGAATCTCTAGAAGTTAAAAAAACAGAAGAATACTAGGACATTAACCAAAGCTACTGGGCTAACACAGAGTAAACCCTAGTTCTGTTGAGAATGATATATTACTAATTATTTAAACTTAACTAACTATAAATTTGTGTAAATTTAGATTGTGAGTTTTCAAAATAACTTCCGACTGTGATTTATATCTCTGTCTGATAGATTCTCATAAATCACAAGTATAAACTTGTGAAATTCAGACATAAGTCTAAGAGCCATGGCCTTTTTTGTTGTCATGTCTGAATATGTGGGAGGGCCTTGGTGGTGCAGGCTGTTAAACACCTAGCACTTAGCTCCAGTTGCCTGCAATTAGGGTAGGCTCAAATCCCACCAGGCTCAAGGTTGACTCAGCCTTCCATCCTCCCAGGGTAGGGAAATTGAGGACCCATGATAGTTGGGGGCAATAAGCTGACTTTGTAAAAATGCCGCTTGGGGGGAGCCAAAAAGCCCTAGTAATAAGCAGGCATATACAATAGAATGAAGGCCATTGCTGAGCACATTGGGTTGTGCTCCAAAGATTGTAAGCTGCCCTGAGTCTCCGGAGAAGGGCAGGATATAAATGTGAAATATAAATATAAATATAAATATAAATATATATATATATATATATATATATATATATATATATATATATATTCAGAATTTTCACGGGTAAAGTATAGTCTTGGTGATTGGTCTTGTCCGTGTAAGATTGAGAATACCTTGGCGTTTGACGAATCTCATCCGTCATCTTCAGGCTGGTGTCTTCAGCTTCGTCTTCTCCCAGAAGAACGAAGCTGAAGACACCAGCCTGAAGATGACGGATGAGATTTCGTAAACGCTGCAAGGTATTCTCAATCTTACACAGGACAAGACCCGAATACACCAAGACCTACATATATATATATTATTCACAAGTTCAGAATTTTATATGGGTTTGTAGGCTTGTAGGCTAACTGAAGGCAGCATAATACACTGTTAAAAGAAAGATGTTTTTAAATATATATAAACGTCCTAATTTATCTTTCTTTTAATTAAATTTAGATCTTTACTGTTTTCAGAAATATGTTTCAAAGCTGTTTATTTTTAAGTTTTGAAATCTCAATATGGATCAGAATGATTTAAGGCAGGGGTGTCCAACCTTGGCAACTTCATGACTTGTGGATTTCAACCCCCAGAATTGGCTGGCTGGGGAATTCTGTGAGTTGAAATCCACAAGTTATAATGTTGCCAAGGTTGGACACCCCTGATTGAAGGCATATAAATAAATAACATGATGATGCATGTCAGTTTTTATGACCTGTATTATAAATCCATATTTCTGTGGATCCTCAGGAATAATGTCAGTGATGGCAGAAATACGACCAAATAATGACTTGGGCCATCCTTTTTGTGGTAATTTGAGAGCTGGTGATTGGATGATTGACTATGTGAGCAATCGCTTAATTTCTCGTGCTGGAACTTGCTCTGATGTAAGTTAAACTTCGCAAAAATAATTACCTTTATAAACAGATATTCGTTTGTTATATATTAACTTACCTGATGAACTCTTCCTTTAAACTTGAAAGCTAACACATTATTTGGGAAGACTTGCACAATTATTTAACAAGGATTAACATAACTTTCAGCACTTGTTATTTAATCACAGTTTTAAATTTAGTACTACTGTTTGTTTCCTTCAACTATTAGGTTGGGAAGTGGCTGAAAGCAATGTTTATCTACTTGAAGCGGGTCCCTCGTTATCTCATTCCATGTTATTTTGATGCCATATTAGTGGGTGCATATACTACACTTCTTGACTTGGTTTGGAAACAGATGTCCAGGTATGTTTTTATTAGTATAGCTGTAGAAAGCTGGAACATGATATTGCTGAGTTGTGTCAAGCACAAAATGTTTCATCTGTTTTTCTTTAAAAACACAGGGTGGCTCATTATTTATTTATTTATTGGACTTGTATGCCGCCCCATCTATGGCCACTGGGGTAATCTTGATTGCATTCAAAAATTATTTTTTTTATTCTCTATATTAATTAAAGTAAAATAGAACCAATGTACACATATCTAAGTCATCTCTTAATTTCTGCCTGGTAATGCCTAGTCAAATGTAGTATGCATGCATCCTCGCTTGAAAGTAATGTGTTTCAGTTGATACAGAATGTCAGTTTACTGCAAGATGATTAATAAGTAATAGCTCATTCATACATTTTATTTGATGTATTCAGTTAACGGCAGTATACTGTTCATGATTAATGAGCTAATAATGTCCATGAGACCAATGAATCTGTTATCCTTCTGAGCTGTCTGGAAGGGTTGGATCTGTAGGACACACTATTTGTGGTGATTGGTGGTTGCTGTTGAAACATCTGATGAAGGTACTTCTTGGGGACTATCATTGATTGACCTGTGGTTCCCCTTAAAGTTTATCTTGCATCGGTACTGTTCAACAACTAAATGAAAACAGTCAGAATCTTAAACGTTAATGTTGACAATGGGAACAAACCAGAATTAAATCTAGAGAACCCTGGATTATTATTGGATTCGGTAACCATTTTCAATAGTAAAATTGCATTCTAGAAAAGCGGCTTCATAATTTGGGATTGTTTTTTGATTCCTAACTGTCAGGCCTCAATTGTCAATCAGGTATGTATGCACTTATTGGCTATTAATTAGTGGAAGGTACAAATATAAAATGCTGCTTTCACTGAAAGAATTTTACTGATTATCAGGCACAGCTTAAAAGTTGGTGCTGGATTTTAAAGCCTTAAATGACTTCTAGCCTGATTATTTGGGTGCCTGGGTCACCTAGTATGAACCTGGCCAGGTACTTAAATGAGAGGACCCTTTGATCCCTTACACATTGCCAGAGGTTTAGCTATCTTGTACACAGGAGGTGTGATTATGGGATGCTCTGTCCAAGGATGATGTGTGTTTCACACCTTCTCTTCCAGCCCTTAGGAAATTGACAAAAATACATTGTTTTTGCCAAGGTTCTAATTACAGTAAAAGACTTCTTATGAACAAATTGGAAATATCTTTATACATTTCCATGGCATAGAAGAGTTCATCACATATATTTGTGCTGTTTTTGTGATAACATTATCATGCAGTTGTGCTTATAATTACAGTATTATGCAAATTATATAAATGTAAATTTTAATTTGACATGATTACACAAGCAATGTAAATCACAGTGGAAATATGGTCCATTGCATCAAGATCCAGAAAATTTAAGTTTCTGTGTAATTCTAATGTCACTGATTTTTTAAATTACATAGATTTTCCTGTTACACTTTTATACTTTTTATCTTTTGTACTTTGTTTTATTGTTGTATCTTTAGTGCTTTTTTGCTGCCTTGGTACCAGAAAATTTATGGACTTGAAATAGTGTTACTTTAATTACAGCTTTGTTCAGAATGGTTCAACGTTTGTTAAACATCTTTCCTTGGGCTCAGTCCAGATGTGTGGAATAGGAAAATATCCATCTTTGCCACCTCTGTCTCCTGCTTTAAAGAATGTTCCATATAGGCTGAATGAAATTATGGGAGAAAAAGAACAATGCTGTGTTTCTTTAGCAGCTGGTAAGCATGGTCACTGGTCCATGAAAGAGTCCACCTTTAAAAATATTTTGCATATTTTGAATCTCTGCTAGGCAGAAATGAAGCACTTCTTATTCGACTCATGAGCCTTGGAAATCTGATATTGGGAAGGCAAGAGGAGCAGTGTAGTATAAATCTAATTAAATCTGAGCGGGTAGTAACAGTCATATCTTTTCAGTTAGTTCCTGAAACTATACTATGTAGATATCAGTATTTTTCTGTCTTCCATTCTGAATTAAGAGATAACATGGGGGTTTGGACAGGGGTGTTAGATCTCTGAAGAAATTCAAAAATTGGGTATTGTGATGTTTCCAGAACACCATCATCATCAGTAAGTTATAGTAGGAGAGCTTCTGTTAACAAAAATAGATTCCACTGACACAGTTGATTCAGAGCCTTCTTTCATTAGCTGGTCTTAAGAATTCCTGTTTTCTAGAATTCCATTAGCCTAATGTCTGATCGTCCCAAAGGTGCTTTTTCAGGAAACAACTGGACTTCCTTGTTTTTCTTTGAAGACGTTTCACTTTTCACCCAAGAATCTTCTTCAGCTCTGACTGGATTCCCCACCATCCAGTCAGAGCTGAAGAAGCTTCTTGGATCAGAAGCAAAACATCTTCAAAGAAAAACAAGAAGTCCAGTTGAAAAAGCACCTTTGGGACAATCGTGGATCTGGACGACTGAGAATATCCATAGACATTTAACTAATGACTGATCCCTAGTTGGTCTCATCTAATAACGTTTTGTCCCTTTGCATATCTTTCATGACCCCAAGTTGGATAAATTAGTTTATGTAAATCAGTTTCTACTGACATTCTTTACCTTTGTACTTCATAGTCAAATGTATATTGAGGCTAAAATTCCATGAAGCTGAAACATACCTCTGCCAAAAATATTAATAATAAGAAGAATTATTTATTTATTATTTATTTATTTATTATTTGAACTTGTATGCCGCCCCATCTCCGAAGACTCGGGGCGGCTCACAGCTAAAAACAAAGACAATAAATACTTAAAAAACAATTAAACAATTTACAAGCCCAAATACTAAAAACCAATTACACAATTTACGTTAAAATCTATCCCCCAGGAAGGGGTCACAGCCCGGGTTGGTCAAATAACCAGGTCTTTAAATCACGGTGGAAGGTGCGGAGGTCGGGGGCCAGGCGGAGCTCCAAGGGCAGTTGATTCCAGAGGTCAGGGGCATGACAGAATAGGCTCGCCGCCGGGGATCGCCAGCCGGCATTGGCCGCCGGGACCCGAGGAGTCCTTGCCTATGTGCTCGCACAGGGCGGCCGGCATTTGATATCGGCAGAAGACGCTCCCTTAAATATTGAGGACCCATGTCGTGCAGGACTTTGTATGTTAAAACTAAAACCTTGAATCTCACCCGGAGTGCAACTGGCAACCAATGCAAGCAGCGCAGGAGGGGGGCAACATGGGAGAATCGGAAACTCCCATCACCACCAGCGCCGCGCATTCTGCACCAGCTGCAATCTCCGGATGGTATGCAAGGGCAGTCCTAAGTAGGTAACCAATCTGCTAAAGGTAGATAACCAATCTGCTAAACTTCTGGAACTTTACAAACTTACATATAACTTTCAATGCTTCACCATAAGCTATATGTAATTCATTATTTTATTGTTTTTACAATAATAATAGCAGCAAAAAAGGAAAAAGAACAAAATACATAGATAATTGTGTTAGAAATGGATACATTGTAAAAGAAAAGGAAAAACATAGTCTTTTTTTAAAAAAATCCATACAAAGTCTACATCTGTTAAGCACCCCACTTAGGTAGCAAGTGAAATCAGATTTTCATTGAATGAAAGGTGCTATAAATTTATGTTTCCAATGCTGCAGTTATCAGAATCCATTTATGTAGTCAGGTTGTTAAATTACATACATCAGGTATGTAATTCCAAAGAATATTATCCTCCAAAACCTTTAGCTTCTGTTGCACAAATTTATTTATTTAATTCACTACTGAGGGTAGGACATTGTAAAAACATGTGTTTTAAAGAAGAATTATTCTTATTACATTTCCAACAAATCTATATATAATATTAAAATCACAATAATTGGTCTGTGCGCCCAAGTGTATAGAGTACAAGTGGCTGCTTGAAGTGAGGGACTTATGTATTTGTGGATTATTATTACACATCTAGTAATTATATATTCTTCATTGGGTTGGAGTAGTCTACAAATACAGAGAGTTATACCTACGTATATATAGTACATAATACTATAGCAGTACATATGAGCTGTGCTAAAAGAAAATATAAGTAAAAATGTAGGTATTGGAATCAGTGACATGTCAAACCTCATGTCAGACTTAGTATTCTAGTGGCAAGCAACAATCAAAAGAAATTGTTATTCAGAGGTTGACTGAGCAGTATTATAGAGCTGATTTTAAAGTTACAGTGAGATACAAGTAAAAAAGGACAAAAAAATTATTTTCTTACAGTATTTGCTCTGTATATTTTAGGACCTTTCTCCCAACAATGCATATTGTTTTCGAACTCATATTGGTTCCAAGTGAATTTATCAAGCAGAAAAACAAAAGGTTCATCTATCTTATCCCATAGATAAGTCTTGCTAGCTAATGAGCGTAAGGAAGATCCCAGTCTTCATTTTTTTAATATATATTAGGATGACTTTGTGCAGGTGGATGTCATCCAAATTGAGTTACTCAGAGGGAATGGAGCAGAGTGTGGCTCAGCCATAAATATAAAGTAAGCTGTTTTTGAAAGGTAGAGAGCTAATAAGTTCTAAAGCTTTACATCTGCTTTGTCTCTCACTCTTCAGGTTTACCTCATTTCTCATCTGGCATTTTCCGTTGCTGGGGAAGAGACACCTTTATTGCACTGAGAGGGCTGATGTTGGTTACTGGACGCTACTTAGAAGCAAGGTAAAGCAGTTACAGATGTCAATAGTTTCTCCCTCCCTCCCTCCTTCCCTCTCCCTCTCCCTCTCTGTTCCTCCCTCTCCCTCCCTCCTCCCTTCCTCCCTCTCTGTTCCTCCCTCTCCCTCCCTCTCTGTTCCTCCCTGTCCCTCCCTCCCTGCCTCTCTGTTCCTCCCTCTCTGTTCCTCCCTCTCTGTTCCTCCTCTGTCCTCCCTCTCCTCTGTTCCTCCCGTCCTCCCTCCCTGCCTTCTGTTCCTCCCTCTGTTCCTCCTCCTCTGTTCCTCATTCCTCCTCATCCCTCCTTTCCTCCTCTCTGTTCCTCCTCCTCCTTCCCTGTTCCTCTCCTCTCTCGTTCCTCCCTCTCTGTTCCTCTCTCCCTCCTTCTCCCTCCCTCTGTTCCTCCTGTCTCCTCCTCTTCTTCCTCCTCTCCCTCACTCTCTGTTCCTCCCTCTCTCTACCTCCCTCCCTCCCTCTCTGTTCCTCCTCCCTCTCTGTTCCTCCCTCTCTCTCCCTCTCTGTCTTATCTACCTATCCACACACTAAAGTCCTTGACTTACAACCACAATTGGGCCCAAAATTTCTGTTGTTAAGTGACACAGTTGTTAAGGGAATCTCTGCAGCTCCTAAGTCAGTAGCCCGGTCGTTAAGTGAATCTGTCTTTCCCATTGACTTTGCTTGTGATCAGGTCGCAAAAGACGATCACATGCCCTTGGGACACAACAGTGGTCATAAATATGAACCCGTTGCCAAGCATCTGAATTTTGATCACATGATCATGGGAATACTGCAAAGGACATAACTGTGAAAAACAGTCACATTCAGTGCCATTGTAACTTTGAACGGTCACTCAGTGATTCATTGTAAGGTAAGGACTACCTGTATTATTTATACCAACAGGAAAAAAAAAGAATTTTCATTGGGATAAGTAAGATTCTAGTCATTTAAAGCAATGCTTATATGCGTACATTTTCGTTAATATTTTCCAAATAGAGAGGATGGAATTACTTGTTTGTGTAGCCTTCCCTAGTCCTGGCCTGAGTGGCTTTCAGCAGATCCTCTGGAAAGCTCTTATTAAACAGGAAGATTTAATCCATGCAAGACTAAATACAGGTAGTCCTTGACTTATGACTACAGTTGGGATCAGAAACTTCTTTACAAAAAGTGATGAAGTCATTAAGTGAGCATCTCATGACCAGGTCCAATTTTACAACCATTTTTACTTCACATACTTTTAGTGAAATATAATAGAGAACTTGAAAGCTTACCATTTTATATTCATTCCCTTCTCTGTCTCTCTGGTTTCAGGAACATAATATTAGCATTTGCTGGCACCCTAAGGCACGGTCTCATTCCCAATCTGCTTGGCCAAGGTACTCATGCCAGGTACAATTGTCGTGATGCTGTGTGGTGGTGGCTTCAGTGTATACAAGATTATTGTAAAACCGTTCCAAATGGCACAGACATTCTCAACAGTCCGATATCTAGAATGTATCCTACTGATGATTCTCTACCTCAGCCAGCGGGCAAAATGGTAAATTATAGCTTCTGTCTGTTTAGCTCGGTTCAGTCCCTTACATGTTTTATCCATGTGTTAGCTTGGGAGAGGAATTTTCTGGTTTTGAGAGTTGACTTTAGCTCATGTCAGATTATTGCTGTAGTAGATTGATCCTCTATGGCCGTGATGGCGAACCTTTTCCACGTTGCGTGCCAAAAGTGCACATGCGTGCCTGCATCCATGATGCAATGCGTGTGCGACTCCCCCTGCCCCCCTGTGCATGCGTGCAGCCCCCCCACAGCACACCTCTGCGCATGCACACGCAACCCCCCACAGGCCGCATGCCTCTACGCATGTGTGCATGTCTTCCACATGCGCATCTCCCTCCATGTATGCGGGGTAGATACCTCACAATCAGCTGGCTGGTGGGAGGCACACACACATATGCAGTGGGGCTGTTCCAGGGGACATCTCATGTGCCAGCAGAAGTGGCTCTGCGTGCCACTTGTGGCACGCATGCCATAGGTTCGCCTCATGGCTCTATGGTGTTGTATGATGCCTGTTACTGCCTGATGCTATTATGAGTACCAAAAAACCCACCTTGGATTATTATGTTTGGTGGCCTCTGATAACATAAAAAGGTTTTGTCCTTAACAGAGGTTGGGAAGGAAATTCTCCATGAAACTCTTGTTCTGCAGTTTAATATAAAATGTAAACACTTGCCCAAAGAACTTCAATATTACAGTATCACTTTCATTGACACAGTCTTACTGTTGTAATCATATTCATTAAAGGACAAATGTTAAAAGGAAGTGTGGTTTTTCTAACTAAACCAGTTGTATATATTATTGCTCTGTAGAGTTGAAGTATTTTTGACCTGCTTCAGAAGGAGAAATACTGACTAGGTCTCTCTTCAGCACCTTAAGTACCTTAAGTTTACACTTAATATTACATAGTACAGAGGACCACTTTACATTTTGAGAGTCAGTTTGGTGTAGTGGTTAAGCCTAAGGCATCAGGCTGGAAACCAGGAGACCGTGAGTTCTAGTCCTACCTTAGGGCAAAGCCAGCTGGGTAACTTTGAGCCAATCACTTTTTCTAAATCATAGGAAGGAAGCAATGGCAAACTGCTTTTGAAAAACCTTGTCAAGAAAATCAAAACATCTCCAAGATTCACACTTTTGAATATGTGGAGGGGGAATAATAAAGTATAGCGCTTAAAGTGTTGAAGTGAGGATGTTCAGTGTCAAATTTATTTTCAGGCAAATCCACTCACCAGGAGATGTTGGGCCTGCCATTCTTTATTAGCCCAACATAGCTCACAAAATAATTTTTCAGGGATAAAATGAGTTTTATGTAATCATTTTAAAATTCTGGGGGAAACACAGGACATAAATCCAACACACACTGTCTTGAGAGTGAGTTCATTGAACTTGCCTCTGAATAGGAAGTTCCTTTACAAACTTAATGTTCCTTGTTATGTGTGTTTTTAATTTAGGGTTTTTTTCCCCTTTTCTCCACTATATTTAAATTACCAATACCCAGGATCAGCCATTATATGAAGTGATACAGGAAGCAATGCAAAAACATGCCCAAGGCATAGATTTCCGAGAGAGGAATGCTGGCCCACAAATAGATCGAAATATGAGAGATGAAGGTATAAATTCTTTAACTATTTTTTAAATGGATGTTCATGTTTATTTCTTAGCTTCCTAAAATATCTTGAAATAAAGTTAGATTTTCTTTAAATCCCCTTAAAGATACACTTTTGCATGACTTCGAATAAAGCAGTCATATGACAGTAATTTTGGCTGCCATAAAAACCCTAGTTTATTTCAAATGGATGCATAAGGGGCAACATTTTCATGTGGCCTTTCTGGAAAACAAGCTGGTATTTGTATTTTGTAGGCTTTAATGTAACTGCAGGAGTGGACATGGAAACGGGCTTTGTCTTTGGAGGGAACCGTTTTAATTGTGGTACCTGGATGGATAAAATGGGAGAAAGCGATAAAGCTCGCAACAAAGGAATTCCAGCAACTCCGAGGTACTGCATAAATGCTTGTAGCATTGTTGCCACCTTAAAGGCCTGAATGTAATTGACTAATTAGAATTCAGTGTAAAAATATTGCTGTGAACTGAATGAATGAATGAATGAATGTTTTTACTGAATTGAAAACAAAAACATAAAAAATAAAAATAAGGTGAAAACAAAATAAAACAGTACAATTGGAGGTGGCTCTGTTAGATAATAAAAGCCTGCCTAATTTTCAGGCAGTGTTTGTTAAAATTTATTTGCTGCCTATCTTTTTGTGAACTACAACAGTGGTTTACAACAGTAAAAAATGGAAAAGTGCTAAAATGTAAATATAACAATAGTAAAGCATTGAAACAATAAAAACAATAAAAACAAACAATAAAAGTACAACAGTATGAATTAAAATATGGGCAAGAGGGAACAGGAAACACAGGTATTACAAGTGTTACAAATTTTAGCTGTCTTCAAGGAGACTGAATCATAGTGATGTGATAACAAACTGTATATAAAAAAAGATCAGACTATACCAGGCAAGGAGCTATAGGTCAGATTCGTGAGCCCTTATAGAAAGTACAGTATAGCAGGACATGAGCTGTAGTTTCAACAGGCCCTTGTCCACAGTGGCAAAATCTCAGCTCATAAGGAACTCTTTTGTATCATCCCTCAAAAATTGCTTTGTGGAGAGCACCATAGTTGTGTGGTGTAAGTATCTCACTGGTTTGTGTAAAAGGGATTGACTTCTGTGGAAAACATTCTTAAATAAAGAAAACTGGTCCTGTTGGGCTTTCACATTTTTGATACGTTGTTTAAATGTGCTGAATGCATGCCCATAATCCAGGGAAAAGTCCCAGGAAAAGTCGAGAAGTTTTTGTGAGGTTGTCCTGAACCATGTTGACTTGTAATTTTTCACAATAAGGAAGTCAGACCTGTGAGAAAGAACAGTAGCTTTAACCAGCATGATATGATACACACCCATGCATCTATTTTGACTTTAGATAGCTCTGCTTCCTTCTTCCATAATATTACATTTGGAATGTAAGGGGCTATCTGGAATATAGCCCTTAGGAATTCAGGTTGGATCTTTTCAAGAGGAGTAAAGAAAATAGTAATAGCACTTAGACTTATGCACTGCTTCACAGTCCTTTACAGCCCTCTCTAAGCAGTTTAGAGAGTCAGCATGTTGCCCCCAACAATCTTGGTCCTCATTTTACTGACCTTGGAAGGATGGAAGTCTGAGTCAACCTTGAGCCAGTGAGAATGGAACTACCAAACTGCTGGCAGCCGATAGTCAGCAGAAGTAGCCTGCAGTACTGCATTCTAACTACTGTGCTACCACAACTCTTGTAAGGTCCTAGCTGAACACCAAAACATAGTTGTGCACAGATCTTAGCTGAATATACCTTCAGTGTTGCTGGGATACACCGTGCTTCTCTGGTGAAGTGAAAAGAGTCAGCCAGTTTTTTTGAGCATTTCGTATGGCATAATTTTGGTGTGCACTGTTTGGTGGAGCTATGGAAAGCTATGTCCAAATATTTAAAAGATTGCACTTGTTCAATGCTCTTGCTATTTATCTTCCAGGTGTGCAGTTTAGGTGATTTCCAAGATTTTACTACAATTTTAGTACAGTTGATATCAAGTGCTTCCTTAGAGCGGTGTTTGTCTGGAGCATTCAGAGTCCAATTACTAAGTTCAAGTGCTGTGAGCTAGTTTTTAAAAAATTTAAAACTATTTTCAGTGGAAAATACTGGTTCAGTGGAAAAAATAAACTACCTAAATTAAACACATGAAAACCCTGTCTATTGCCTCAAGCATATTCATGTTCAGTTTAGATAGATGTGTATATAAAATGTATGCAAAAACATGCAGACATTTCTAGGCAGGAACTTGGCTTGAAATCCTCTGGATTTAAAATACAGAAGTATTTTATGAAAAATTATTTTAAACCATGCTGTTTGCATTAAACATCTAGCAGCAGCAGTGGCATCTTTAAATTTAATCTGTATTCTGCTCAGTTAAATGCCAAGGTTGGCTTCATATGAAATGAGCATCTATGAATTACCCATTTGGGGATTTTTAACATAAAAACACTAGTTTTGCACATGAATTCAATATGCAATCCAGAACTGATTCAAAGGAAGGATTACTAAACTTGCTAAGACCTGATTTCCATGTGACCTAACCTTAAGCCATGGGTTAGGATAGGAGCACAAATTCAGCCTATTTTTATTTATTTATCCTAACCCTTGGACTTTCTTATTCAATCTGCCTTTAGATTATGGATTTCCTGTTTGGTTGCTCACAGAGGGTCAGATTCAGAGGTGGTATTCAGCAGGTTCTGACCAGTTCTGGAGAACCAGTAGCGGAAATTTTGAGTAGTACGGAGAATTGGCAAATACCACCTCTGACTGGAGATTTTACAGTATCCTTACCCTGCCACGCCCACCAAGCCACATCCACAGAACCAGTAGTAAAAAAAAATTTAAATCCCACTACTGGTCAGATTAGGTAATCATATCTCTTCAGACCTTATTCTTAACACTGATACACCACAGGGTTGCGTGTTGAGTCTCTTACTCTATACTCTTTATGTGCGCAATTGCATTCCCACTCATGCTAGTAATACTATTATTAAATTTGCAGATGATACAATAGTGGTGGGACTCATCTCCAGTAGGGATGAGTCTGCCTACCGAGATGAGGTGGACCAGTTGCTTTCCTGGTGTGGAGACAATAATTTGGTCCTCAACACCAATAAGACCAAGGAGTTTATAGTGGACTATAGAAGGAACTGATCAGACATACAGCCCTTGCTTATCAATGGAGACCGAGTGGAGCAAGTGGCCAGTTTTAAGTTTCTGGGTGTTACCATAAAAGAGGACCTGACCTGGGTGCTCACATTGCAGCAGCTGGTCAAAAGGGCCCAGCAGAGATTATACTACCTGAGACTTCTCAGAAAACAACAACTGAATGAAAAACTGCTGGTGACCTTCTACTGCTGCATCATAGAGAATATCTTATCTTACTGCACCTCTGTATAGTTTGCCAATTGCACAGTGGCAGATAGGACAGCACTCCAGAGGGTTAACGTCATTGTCCAGAAGATCATTGGTTTCCCTCTCCCCTCTTTGGAAGAGCTTTATAGCTCCCGCTGCCTTAAGAAAGTTCAAAACATTCTCAAAGATCCATCTCATCCTGGCACTCTTCTTTTGAACTATTACCATCTGGCAGACGGTACAGGATAATAAAAACAAGGACAAATAGGCTGAAAAACAGCTTCTATCCCAGGACAGTAACTCTGTTGAATTCTACTGTGTAGTGCAATATTAATGCAATATCAGGGGTTTTCAATTCAGTGTATAGAATGTGAAGGATGTGTGTTTGTGTTTATTTTCATAGTCATAATGTACACTGAAGATGGCATTCAATTTTGTTGTACGAGGTTCAATGACAATAAAGTAAACTAAAACTAAATTTCTTCAATTCCTGCCTTTCTAACCTTGGTCTTAGTATTCCTCTCTCTTTTTTTCAGTTTCTTCCCCATCTCTGCCTGATCCTTAACGCCTTGTCTGTACTCTCTATCTCAGAGGTCTCCAAACTTGGCAACTTTAAGACTTGTGGACTTCAACTCCCAAAATTCCTCAGCCAGCTATCTTGACTGAGGAATTCTGGGAATTGAGGTCCACAAGTCTTAAAAGTTGCCAAGTTTGAGGACCCCTGCTCTGTCTGTTCGCCTTCATTCCAAAGTAGGGGGAGGGAGGGCTGTGGTACAGAAAGCTGCTTCTGCTAATGAAAATAGTTGTACTGTTGTTTCCACCCCATTCCCCTCTATCTCTGATTTGGATCAGGAAGAAAACAGCTTTCTGGTTATTCAAAGAGAAAACCACAATATCAGAGTGCAAACTTACTTCCTTTTATTGCAATCAGAGACTAAAATAAAGTCACCATTGCCCATAGATCCCATTGGTTTGGTTTGCTATAGAGATAAAGGAGAATTTATGTATATATGATGAGAGAAACAAACTATCCTGCGGGTGTGTGAAAATAAAAATTAATAAAGGTTATACATACATACATGTAGATATGTGTTAAATAAATTGTCCTGCAAACTTTGAGTTCCTTCCCTGTCCAGTTTTGGAGTGTAACTCTCAACATATTGTGCAACAGGACTTGAAGCCCTTGAGATGATTGGTTTAACCTAACATGGTCAAACTTGCACAAGTCTGAAAAACTTCTAAGAGTAGCAATGCTTGTGACTTTAAATTAACATGAATCCACAACTGTTCCATAAATTATTCATGTATATCTAAAGGAGTCTATGAAAATCCTGAAATCCATATTTAACTCTTGGTGTCACTAGACAGTTACCGCCTCTTTTGACTGACATTACCTCTCTGAATTGCCTGGTGTATTTCTTATCAATATCAAAATAGTTTCAAAATTAATTATCTTAGCACATTCATGTCCTATTCCCGAATATACATATATACACATAATCAGAGTTGTGTATTTTGACATGACCACTAAATATAGTAACCAAAAACTTTATTCGGTAGTGAAAGTGCAACTTACTTTTCTGCTATGGCTGTCCTTTTAGAGATGGTTCTGCTGTGGAAATTGTCGGTCTGTGCAAATCAACAGTTCGCTGGTTACAGGAATTGTCAGTGAAGAAGTTATTTCCATATCCTGGAGTTACTGTAAAAGACATGGTAAGCAAATATGGCTCCAGGCTATAATGGAAGTAGAAAAATGACATTACTGATAATAGTAATAAAGTGCCCAAAATGTTTCACACTAGATTTTTTTGAGCAACTCAAAAAGCAACAGAGAGGTTATGACTTGCAACAGGAGTCAGATGGATTAGACTTCTCCCTACATCAAGAAATGGTTGGAATGGAAGAGCAACGATCATTTCAAATAATTAAGTGTTTTGAAGATTGAATGGGAGCAAGCTATATAATTGGCTGCCTGTTCCATTGTTTCCCCTAAGCCTTGTTCATGCTGATTTACAGCGAGGATAAGAAATAATCTCTCTCTCACACCTATTTCTCACTATCTCTGTATACAGTGGAGAAATGCTCTTTCCCTCATTCCCAAATAACCTGTTAATTCCTGAGGGAAAAAAATTAGGCAAAGAACACAAATATAAACATGAATTGTTAGCCAACCTCTATTGCTAGAGTCAGAACAGAATGCTTTTGCTGACGTTCAGCTCACCCAAATGCAGCAATAATAGCTAAGCAAAAAGAAAAAAAAGATACATCCAGATAAGCAAAAATGAAATTCTGATTTAAGGAAGTAAAGCAGGGAAAAGAGGCTTGTTCACTTGAAATGAAGCAATCCTCTCTCTTCCCCCCATCACCGCATAGATTAGATGCATCCCTACCATAAGGGAGCAGGATGATTTCTACCCAGTGTCTTCTGTAAGACCGCTGAATTTGTAAGAAAAGCTCCCTCCAATTGAAGGCAAGATAGCACCCGACCCATGGGAGGGAGATGGGAAGGCAGTGGTTAACCGTGGTCGACTGGGTGGTTGAAGAGCTGCTCTCCTTATGGGAAAGAAAGCAGGAAGTAATGCAGAAGCATCGTAGTTAAAAGACTATTTCCTTCCCATGGGGGATATAGTTCTTTACAGCTATAGCACTTCCCACACAGTTCAATTCCTTCGGTGGATTAGCTCTGCAGCTCTTTGCCCTCAGGGGTGAATTTTTAACAGGCATCCAACAGTCTTCAAGGTGCTGGTGCTGACCTATAAAGCCCTACATGGCTTAGGACTGGGATACTTGAGGAGACCCTGCTGCCAATAACGGCTTCCCAACGTCCCATGTGCTCTCACAGACAGGGCCTTGGGGTGCCGTTGGCCAGACAGTGTCTGGCACCCCCAGGGTAGGGCCTTCTCTGTGGGAGCATCCACCCTATGGAACCAGCTGTCCCTGGAGCTTCAGGTGGCTCCCGACCTCCAGTCCTTCCAGCGGGGCCTGAAAACATGGTTGTTCCAACTCGCCACCTGGACTGAGGAGGGGGTGGGGTTTTAATTGGATAGTGCTATTTTAATTCAGTTTATTGGGTTTCATGTTTAATCTCTTTTTAAATTGTATAGTATTTATATTTATATTGTTTTTATGATTGTACGCCGCCCCGAGTCCTTCAGGAGGTGGGGTGGCATAGAAATCCAATAAATAAATAAAATAATAAATAGTCTTAGTGAACATGAAAAAGTATGCCCATTCAATAGCACCTATCAAGCACTGAGTGAACATTTCATTTTCATAGAGATGGTAAAAAGGCACACACAGGCACACTCTCTTGCTATTCCTCCTAATCCTGGCAGCCTAGGATCTGGTGGCAAGAAAAATAGAAGAACTGACTTTTTGTTTTGTACAATGAAAGACTCTCCAGCTGCCAAAAAACAAATTGACCTGGAAAATATGTGGCCAGAGACTCAGGGAGAGGGAAGAGATGCATCTGCCATAGTGTCAGAAGGAGCAGGACAAGTCTCCACTCCTAAACCTGCCTTGGTAGGATGCTTGCAAAGAAAGAGAAAACGAATTCTGCCCCATATAGAGAGTCTGTGGATATTCTCAATCATTCAAGTCATGCTTGTCCCAAAGATGCTTTTCAAAAGGCTACTGGACTTTTCTTGCTTGAAGACGTTTCGCTTCTCATGCAAGAATCTTCTTCATTTATTCAGGGTGAGAAGTGAAAACATCTTCAAGGGAAAAAAACACGAAAGTCCAGTTGTCTTTTGAAAAGCACCTGTGGGACCCACTTAGGGGGTGCTTTATAACTCAAAAATATGGTTTCCTCCTCCATCTGATTCCATCCACACCAATATATCTGCAACTCTAAATTCTGTTTTCCATCAGCTAATTCTCTACCACCTCCATGCATATGCATATGGAAGGTTGGCCTTTACAATATGCCTAACTTCTATCCAGTACGATGATGAAGCCAACTTTAGAATCATTCAATTTTTAGTCAGGTAAAATACTTGTTTAGATCAAGATACCACTGGTTATTATTAATGGGTCCTCCAGATGAAGTGGGCTTCAGTTCTGTCTTGGAAACAGTTGTCCCAGTTCAGAATGATAGTTAGCAACACTGAATCTGGAGAATTTTAGATAATATATTTGTAGTAGCATCCTGTGTCCTTAATTATGCTTTTTATAGTATCAGTCAATTGCACAAAACTGATATTATTTTCAGGGAGAGATGAGACCTTTACATATGATCAGTGGAACAGAAAAATCCAAGGCCATTTCGAAAAGCTGTTTTTTGTCTCTGAAGACCCAAATGATCCCAACGAGACACACCCAACTCTGGTTCATAAGCGGGGCATATACAAAGACAGCTATGGAGCATCAAGTCCTTGGTGTGATTATCAGCTGAGGCCCAATTTTCCTATAGCAATGGTTGTGGTGCGTATTGTGTTTTAAAAATGACACGTGGTGTCTTTGCATGTTTTTAGCACTTTTGTTAGCAATTTTGAATACTTTTGAATAGAAAAATTGGTTAAAATATTGGAAGATACAAAAATGATAGTTTGCTGGGGGAACGCTTAGGGATCATGCTCTTCAATAAATAAGTTTGTGAAATAAATGTTACTTATAACATGGGATGTAATTTCATAACAATCTTGTGAGGACACTGCGAAATATATCTTTCATATTTAATTTTTCAGTATTCTTCTGTTGTTTACATGTGATGTATTTTTCTATTTTTTTTTAAATCAAGGCACCTGAATTGTTCTCTCCTGAGCATGCTTGGAAAGCGCTTGAAATGTTAGAGAAAAAATTACTTGGTCCACTTGGAATGAAAACTTTAGACCCAGAGTAAGTATTTTATTATTGATTAAAATACCTCCCATCCAAAAGAATAAAACAATTATAAGATTAAAACATGAAAACACCAGTCATTAAAAGCTAAAACTTGAAAATTAATATTAAAGCAGATATAAATCCAGTGCCTAGACAGGGTGGAAGTAAGATCTTGTACTAGTCTACTAGCCACCTCCAAAACAGGATAGCCACATTGGGACCCCATGCCAGTTGTCAAAGCCAGGTTTTCTGGCTCTTTTGGAAGGCCAAGAAAATGGGGGGCTGATCTCACTTCAAGGAGGATGACAATCCAAAGCCATGGCAGAAAAAGCTCTTATGGACCCTCCCAGCTGCAATTCCTTGGCTGATGGGATCCAGAGTATGAATATTCTGCCAGAGTGAGTGGGGCAGGCCAATGCCAAGTATGCCAAGGTTGACCCAACCTTCCATCCTTCCGAGGTCAGTAAAATGAGGACCCAGATTGTTGGGGGCAATATGCTGACTCTGTAAACTGCTTAGGGAGGGCTATAAAGCACTTTAAAGCAGTATGTAAGTAAGTGCTATTGCTATGATGGAGGAATGGTTGCATAAGAAGGCTTCTCTAGTATAAATGAATAAATCTGTCACATAGCTAGGTTTTATAAATGGTTGAATCAATTTGTACTAATTTTGTACTGTGTACTAATTTTCCTGTCCCATCATCAAAGTTTGAAGAAATTCTATAGCGTGAAAGATATTTGTTTGAAGATAGATTTGACTTAACTAATAGTCAGAGGCCTGAATCCTAAAAGTTTTTCTTTGATTGTGATGGCATTTATTTTACAAAGGAAACAACTGGGTCATAGCTGACAACTATTCTTTTTTATGTTCGTTTCTACTGTATCCTGTTGTCTAGTCTGAGATATTGCAAAAGGGAGTCAAGCAGCATTTTATCGTTATTGTTTTTTTGATCCTTATCAAGAGAATATGTTCTCAAATGTATAAGATGCATTAATTGGAACTGAACATTTTAAACAATAACGTCATAGAAATGTCATATTAGTACATTAATGCAATATAACTGTTACATTAATCAATGCAACTTCACTGCAAATAAAGAAATGTTGACATCGTTTACATTCTGTTGCACTGAATAATGTTTGAATAAGTCAATACACTCCACTGAGAATAAGATTCACTAATATAAAAAAACACCAGATCTAAAATCCTATAAAAATAAATGGCAAAAGCTATCTTAATGATCTTTGTTCTAAGTAATCTCATAAAACTAGATGTGGCTTTCTCAGAAATATTAATAGTTTCTTTTATTTTTTTTCCCTAGTGATATGGTTTATTGTGGTGTTTATGATAATGCCTTAGACAATGATAATTATAATGTGTCTAAAGGATTCAATTACCATCAAGGACCTGTAAGTGTTATACTTTAGCAGTCTTTATCAACTGATTTTAGATTTTCAGTTTTCATATTAAAACGCTGTATCCTTAATTCTGTTTTCTTTTTTAAGGAATGGCTTTGGCCAATTGGATATTTTCTTCGTGCCAAGCTATATTTCTCCAAATTAATTGGTCCAGAGATCTATGCAGAGACTGTGTTTTTGGTTAAGAATGTTCTTTCTCGCCATTATGTTCATCTTGAGAGGTAGCTTTTATTTATACAATATAAAATATTACCGTTGAACATACATTTTGATATTTATAATTTGATAGCAAAATAGCTCTCACTGCCTGAATATGTATGATACAAAAATAAAAAGAGTGAAGACAGAAGTTCTGCAGACCTTCAAGATATAGCTTATACACGTAATAGAATAACTTGAACGATGAAATGTTTTTATATACTGTTCCTTTCCTATAAAAAGGAACTGATTCAGTTCTTTCAGTGAGAAATAATCAGAAGGCATCATATGTCACTGTTTTTGCTATTTTTTATATTTTAATTCAAAATAAATTTATATTAGAACAATTAGTAGCAACCTGAATTCAGAATCAAGAAACTATATTATATCTATGCATGCCAGTGCTCAAGAATGGGAAATGGAAAAAAAAAGTCACCCGACAAGCAGCAAAGATCATATTTCCTACATGTTTTACATGCCTGTATGACTCATTAGGCACAGTGCATGTAGCCTATGAAATGTTTTTCAAATTAAACCAAAAAAATCTGAAAAGTGACAGTGAAAATCAAAATTTGTATATTTTAAAATTAAATGTATGTAGGATATTATTGCTATTTTTATGCATACGTGTACAGCAATTACAGATATTGTGCTGACTGAACTTGAATTGAAAAGCAGAACTAAATTCAATTTTTTGTACTGCAAACAGTACCAAGTCTGATACTTAATTTGCTTTCAGATGCAATAACCACTCAGGTGTTGAGAAATAGGCTGAATATCAATAAATTGTACCTTACTGGAAGTTGGGGAATCAGTAAAGTAAATGTTCTTCTTGCAGTCACACATGGCAATAAAGTAGACGCTGTTCTTCAAAAGATTACTTGTGCTTTTGGATAAATAAAATTCCCTGCAATTATTGAAAAATATAAGTTCAGGGAATACCTTTTGAGCCATAATCATCTGGACTGCTACTACAACCATAAATGTGCTTGGTTTACTTTGTAAATTGGTTTACAATGGTCTTAATGCTGTTCTGATTTTCTATTTCATATCCTAATAGTGTTTGCTCTTCAGAGAGTTCCTCTGAATTGAGACTCATGAGGAAACTCAATGTTTTGATAGGTTATGAAAAAGCAAGAACTTGAGTTATATTCGCTTTCTTTTTCAGAAGATGATTTTTCTAGAAATAAGAATTATTCAGTATGCATAGCTCTACATTATTGGTTGCCTGAAAACACTATTTTTAATCTATTTATTAATTTATATCCCACCTTTATTGTTTTTATGAGTACCTCAAAGTGGTGAGCATATCTAATACTCCTTCTTCTTCCTATTTTCCTCACAACAACCACCTTGTGAGGTGACTTGGACTGGCTAAGATTTCAAGTGCAGTAACTTGCATGCATTAATGGCTGGACTGAGGGGTGTATACTTTGGAACCCAGTGCACTGGCCAAGCAGGTTTCTGTATTCCAGACTGCATAGGAAAGGAAACGATATTGATAAGGACACAGATATGGTTTCCCCTCCCCCCCCATGCTTTACACGGATGCTTTAACCCTCAATAGTCCCTGAACTACAAATGAGAACCACTGGGTTTAGCTAATTTCAGCTCTGGGTTCTTCATATCACTCTCATATCTATGGAGATTCTCAGTCATCCAGGTCATGATTGTCCCAAAAGGTACTTCTTCAAGAGGCAACCGCACTTGTTTTTCTTTGAAGACGTTTTGCTTCTCATCCAAGAAGTTTCTTCAGCTCTGACCCCCACAGTCCAGTCAGAGCTGAAGAAGCTTCTTGGATGAAAAGCGAAATGTCTTCAAAGAAAAAAAAGTCCAGTTGCATCTTGGAAAAACACCTTTGAGGCATATCACTGTCATGTACAGGTAGTCCTCGACTTACAACCGTTCATTTAGTTACAACGGCACTGAGAAAAATTACTTACAGTCTATCCTCACACTTGCAACCATTGCAACATCCCCACAAAGTCATATGATCAAAGTTTGGGCACTTGGCAATTGACAGTTGCAGCATCCCACAGTCATGTGTTTGCCAATCAGCTTCTGACAAGTCAATGAAGGAAGCCAGATTCACTTAATGATCATGTGGTTCACTTAACAACCGCAGTGATTTGCTTAACAACAGGGCAGAAAAGTTTGCTTGGCAATGGAAATTGTGGTTACAAGTCAAGGAGTACATCTGTTCTTCATTTCAGATCATATCTCTATTCCAGTTAGAGCTGAAATGCCACAATTGAATGTCCCTCAGAATTCCATATGGATGGATGGATGCTCTGTAAAATTTGTGCATACAGAGCCCTTCCTTTTTTTCCTGTAATATGGGATTTTCCACTTTCTGTTATAAATACAAATTGATAAATATAACCAGCTAATTAGACATATAGTGTACATTTGTCTAACTCATATCCGGCCTGACACTATTGTATTAATTTAAGATATGTTATTTCAATGTAATAAAGAGAGAGATGATGTAGATATTCAGATGGTAATATGTTGACTTGGTTTTTCTACAGGTCTCCTTGGAAAGGGCTTCCAGAATTGACTAATGAAAATGGTCAATATTGTCCCTTCAGCTGTGAAACCCAGGCTTGGTCAATTGCTGTGGTCCTTGAGGTTCTCTATGATTTGTAACGGTAGTTGTCTGTCTTACAAAATCGCTAGCTTTTGTCTGGAATGCAAATAACAATGCTTATCTTATTGTTAAAAATCCTACTGATAGAAGTTGTTAATGCCTATTGTTCCTTGGCAATTGTAGGACTGTGAGTGTTCATCATTTGAGAATCACACCGTAATTTTTAAAATCAATGAGCATATCTTAAAATTAATATGCTCAGTATGTATATGAAGTGTAAAAGCATAGAAAATTAGACTTTGATATGTTACAAATGCCATGTATCTTCTATTTCCATGTGTTCTATTTCAAAAATCGATTAGAATGATAGCCCCAATTTAAGGTACTTCTATATAGGTAATCCTCGATTTACGACCAATTGCTTAGTTCCAATGAATTTACTTGGGGGATACCGATAACCCAGATTCAAAGTTCTGACAGTGATCCTGCCACAGTTATGTGACTGCACTTAAGGCCCTTGGCAAGTGGGCTGCATTTATGGCTGTTTGCAGTGTCCTGCAATCACGTGACCAATGACCATATTTTACTATGATTTTGCCAAAAATTGGCATTTACTTCAGCTTTTCAGCAAAACTGCACCCATAGCAAACCATTGCTTCTTTAACAACCACGTGTTCCCTTAACAACCACTGCAAAAAAGGCTGTGAAATCAACCTTTTCTTTATTTTGCAACCATCACGAGTTATGACGATGATGACCAATCTCCATTACAGTTGTAATTCGAGTACTACCTGAATTTTACATTTAAGAGCCTTAGAAACATAGTACATCAGATCAATAGTCCCATATTCTGTTCCCCAATAGCTAATGCTATAGAAATAATATCCCCTGCTAAGCAGGACTTGAATACAAGAGTTCTCTCCCATTCAGTGTTACTTGGGAAGGGATCTAGAGAAGCCCATTACCGCTGTCACTGAAGGTGCTGGTTAGAATGGCTACTCACTATTAACAGGCTTAATCCTGGATGAATTAGTCAAAATTAGCAAAAGAAACTTGCCAAAACCAGGGTGGGATGCTACCGGTTCTGCCCGGCTCTACAGAACCGGTAGCTCTGAAGAGCAGCAGGCACAGAACCGGTTCTGTGTCTGCTGCTATTTGGCCCACCTGCCCACCCGGGCTCTTACCTGACCTTTATTTCCTGCTTTTTCAACCTCAGCTGCTTTGTGCGGCACAGCTGAGTTGAAAAAGCAGGAAAAAGGCATTTTTCAAATGCTGCGCATCTGCGCGCAGCACTTATCAGCTGTCCAGGAGGCACAGCTTTTGGTGTATTACACACGCACGCAAAATGTAAGTACCGAACTGGTAGTAACACAGGTTGAATCCCACCCCTGGCCAAAACTATACCTTGTGTTAGCAAATTCCCAATGCTGCATGAATAACTTTCATCTACTGTAATGTCCCATTATTTAGCTGACCCTAGATTTTAGTATTTTGAGAGAAAGAGGGAGGAATCTCTCCCACGCTATCCATAAAAATGTTAATATACCTTTAACCTTTGCCCCCTCCATTTCTTACCTTCTTGTAAAAACTTTAAAGACACCTTTCCCTCTATTTCTTTTTACAATAGGGCATAATTAATTTGGAGCTAGACTTTAGTTTTCTGTGGCTTATATGCTCCATATGGGAGTCCTTGCACTGCTCATTCAGAATCACTGAAAATCTTAAAGCATACCCAGTGGAGAAGGGTACTTTAATTTAACATACAATGAACGCCTATAAAAACACTCTTGCTTTGAAGCATGTAATTGTTTGTCCATGCTGTACAATAAAATCCCAAGCTTTCTCAGGTTATAATGTAAGAATAAAAGAGTCTCATGTACTAAGTTTGCATTTTGCCAACTTTTGAAAGATGTAATTTGGACATCTACTGTATTTAGAATCTAATGTATTGTGTACACACACATACACTACAGAGAGAGAGAGAGAGAGAGAGATGAATCAGGACTGAGTGGGAAAATCCATTGCCCATAAAATGAAGAGCTTTCTGCAGAAGTCTTGAAAGGAGAAACAACTTCAGGTTTTTTTTTTAAATGACTTTTCAAGTAGTGTTCAAGTTGCTCACTACTTGCATAGGCACTCCCACCAAAATTGTTACATCTCAGCTGTCCACAACTGCTGATCTCTTTCAGTGTGGGCCTACTATAACTATGTAAAAGGAAAACCTAGTGAATTGGGGTCATCTGGATAAAAGACTTGCCACTCTGAAAATATTTCAAGAAGCTATTTACAGGTCTCCCAACTTGAGGTTGTTTGTGCATTAGCCCTTAGTGGAACTTATAGGAAGGCAATTGCTTTTAGCAGAAGGTTGGAAGAGATTTCCTGCCCTCAATTTAAGTCAATTTGTTCTAAGTACTTTAAATTAAGGCTTAGTGAAATCATCTGGAACTCAATAGCCAGAGCTCATCTGTGCCATAATTTCAGTGCAATTACTCAGCAAAGGCCAGATTAGGCTATGATGTTACTTTCTATTGCAGGAGGAAATAGCAAATTTTAACTTAGTGGGATGACAATGGTAAAAAATCACTGCTTTCATAATGCATAGATATAACACAATTCAATAATACTCCATTTCAGCACTGTTACTACTATGTTTATCAGTAGGGTTACCATATCTAGGCGTTAAAAATCCATCTGATCACTAGAGGACAGCAAAAAGAAACAAAAAAGTGACTCTCAGCTGCCATCTCTCAGTTATCAATATTTTAGCTTTGCTATGATTGCTCTTAAAATTATAGCTGGAGTTTTCTCTTAAGGGCATGTGGTGGTAAAACAAGCCAATAAATAGGTTAGAGATCTTACTGAGTTGCTGTGTATATGCCTCTTAAAATTATGTTTGCATTAGTTCTTTCCTACTATGAATAATTTAAGAATACTTCATGGTTGACACTTGCACTACTTCATTTAATAAGCATCACTGTCAGTGAATCTCATCTAATAACTAGAACGTTTTTCATTAATAAAAGATTAATTCTATTATAACATCTCAATTTTTGACATTCCTATCCATTCTCAGACATAAAAATGAATTATCTAATTAAAATTCTATGTATTTGGTTAGGGCTTCAAAAAGTTCTATTAGGAAAATAGATATGGACATATTTATTTCTAAAAAGTACATTTGAGGAAATATAAATAAGAATTTTAAAAATTGTCAATTTTACCTGTCTAATATATCTCTTGGGACTAGGATGCATATTATTAAAAACAAATTGGGTGATCCTGAACTCAGTGAGCTGGAAGCATACAGCATTAACTCTACTGATTTCAGAGTTGGCATGTACAATGTTTTTATGCTACCTAGCTGGAAATCAAGTATGATTCTATATGAGACAACTGATTTGGTAGATAATAATATTCATGTTAACAGCAAAGCCAACTGGGTAACTGTCTTTATGATAGTTCTATCTATCATATTGCCTATCAGTGCTCAGTATCAGCAGTTATTAGATTTGAGCCATATATGTTTGAAGAAAATCTAATTAGGTTCAAAAGTAAAGATTTCTGAATTGATATATTTTCGTATTGAAGCTGTAGTATCAGACTGGTAGAGCCCAGTAGAAAATGGATGTGGGAAATTCTGGAATTTTGAAGTCCACAGGTCTTAAAGTTGCCAAAATTGCACACCTCTGTTCTAGAACTATCAAAATAACAATAAAAATTAGTCCAGCACTGAGTTTTCTTTCCTGACTTTGACAACACTGTTTCTTCCAGTGCCAAATTTACTTTGGATTGTCTGTTGGACTTTCACTGAGAAAACTTTAAAACTGTCTATGTACTAGACAGTATGTCAAGCACCAGAGAAATTAGGAGATCCAGGCAGTTCAAATGGGTATAAAGATTTATTTTTAAGCTTAAGCTCTCTACAAGAATCTGAACTACTAGTGGTAGACAAGAGTCACAGAAATTCAAGATGGGCTGGACTTAGATCTTTTGTGGGTGCAAAGGGACTGATGACATGTTTGACCCCTCCCTCGGACTCAGCCTATCATCTCCTACACAATATTTTTCATAGCTTGGCATTTTAGAGGTACTTGAGGGTAGAGGAGTGACTTGTTACCAATTCTTCCATTCTGATAAACTTACGAATTGCATAGTCCTGTCTGGATACAGTATACATTTCTCAAGTTCTTTTGGTGCAATAAATGTTAAAATTTGTTTAAATCTATATCAATGGTGTGTCTGTATTCGAATGGTATATATAAAGGATTTAAAATTTAAAATTAGGCAACTATGTCAAGAATAACAGCTGTGTTTGTAAAAAAAAATTGATACTGCACTTGCAAGAATTATAAAATTACATTTCACTGCTCCTTCATTATAGCCTAAACCTAATTAGAAAGAAAAAATTTCAGATTAAAATTTCCATTCTAGCACTTAAGCAGTATACATGTAACTCAGAGATGGTATTCAGCAGGTTCTGACCAGTTATGGAGAACCGATAGCGGAAATTTTGAGTAGTTCGGAGAACCGGCAAATACCACCTCTAACTGGAGATTTTACAGTATCCTTCCCTTGCCACATCCACCAAGCCATGCCCACAGAACCGGTAGTAAAAAAATTTGAATCCCACCACTGATGTAACTAAAATTTAGTTGGCAAAATAATTGGCAGACTTACGGTGTACACTACTATGTTTCATGAAACTTTTGTTGGCAGATCAAACAGTTATACAATTTTTTCCCCAGTCTACTCCATGCCACAAATCCTAGCCATCAGCATTTTGTTCTCTTTCAACCAGGGAGCAAAGCCATCTGGATAGCACATCTGTACATCTTGTTTGCTGCTTCTCAGTTCAAACTAATTTGTAACATTCACTTCATTAGTGCTTATCAGCCCTGAAAACAATGCAGAAGGGAATAATGGAATGGTGCTCGTTTCATAGGAAGTGTAATGGTTGCACACATGAGTCCTGTGTGTCTGTCTGCTACAGGCACTTTTGTTACATTGACTACTATGCAGCTATATGTGAGTGGCATTCAATAAAAATCTTAACAATGGTGTATTGCTTGTCATGCATTCATTTCTCCATAACTTCTGTGCTCCCTGTTATGAATCCCAGTAGTGAAAGGAACATAACTCGGCTTAATTCTACTCATGCCAATATGATACGAAGGCTACTTTTAGCTTTTAGCAATAAAAGTTCCTGATGATTTAAGGATCCTAAGGTTCAAGTGTTGGGAAACACATTTACCAGACAAAGTCTAATTAGATATTCTATATACTTGACAACGCAGCAGTTAGTGTTCTGTATAAGTTTTTTTTTTAATATACAGGAAAAACGTTGCAATCTTTTTGCTTGAGGTTGTCCAAGGGCAAAAAAATTTAGTTTGGGTAATCATTGTATGATTCTAGAAAATGCAGTAGTAACTATCCTTGGGGATAAAGCTGTACACTACTGTAATGAGGATAGTAAGACTTAACCTTTATTAAATGAGCAGAGTTTAAATAGTTTTGAATAGTTTTCAAACATCTGATCTTAAATTTGCTGTTTTCTGCAAAATAGAAGGAGAAGCTCTGCACATTCCAAGACTTGATGATTTAACCGTTTTGTTAGATTGATTTTTAACATATACTGTTAAATCAATATATACAAAATATTATTTTATATGTAATCAGTATGACTAAAATTTCAAGTAATATGAATACATGTAACACTAAATGTAAGAAGATTGTTGTGCTATATTGGTGCAATACTTTAACAAGCAGTGGTATGTTCTGAACTCAAAAGGTTTTCCACTGGCTGGGGAATTATGGGAATTGAAGTCCACACATCTGAAAGTTACCAAGGTTGAGAAGCACTGCTGTATAGGCGGCGCATTATCTGTAGCATTGCTTGTGGTTTCAAACAGGCTGGGGAATTACGGGATCCACCTCCAACAGGCCAATGGAAGGGCACAAAAATGTCAGCAAGTGCCTTGCCTTCACCTCATTCATCCTTCACCAAATTTACTTTTTGTGAGTGGTTCAAAGAAAACTAGTCTGGTGGAGCAGCAAGACCTTGAAGTACATAAGTGATGGAGACAAGGTGCTTAAAAAAGGGAGAAATTTTCCCAGAGGGGAAATAAAGCAGAAGTCCATGTCAGCAGGAAACTACCCATCAACACTTCCAGAACAAGCAGCAAAACTTCATTTGTGTCATTTATTCAAGTGTTTCTCAACCCTAGCAAATTTGAGATGTGTGGACTTCAACTCCCAGGTGGTAGGGAATTCTGGGAGTTGAACACCACATGTCTTAAAAGTTGCTGAGGTTGAGATACATGATTTACTCAAAAACAACTTTTCACAGCTGATAGAAGCATTCTATGGAAAACAGCTGTACATTACTACCTAATTGAAATTTGAATTTAAGTCATAGTATTCTTTGAAAATGAATATCTTTTTATGAGCTAGAACAGGGACGTCAAACTCGCAGCGTCGCATCATCACATGACGTATCGCAACTTTTTTTCCCCTTCACTAAAATGGGGGTGGGCATGGCCACTGGGTGACACATCCGGCTTGTGGGGGACGAGTTTGACACCCCTGATCTAGAAGGAATAAAGGAGCATGCAAACTTTTCATTCATCCAAATTAGAACACAGCATTAAAAATAAGTTAATTTCAGGGATACTCTAAATACATTACTAACTTCAATTACAGACTTATTCAGTGAAAATTACATTTTGTTTACCCTCATTTTCATTTGATATCTTATTACCTGAAGCAATTCTGGTCTAGAGAGGCAGCATCTACAGGCCTTTCCAAATTTTTAAACCATTTGAGGATGAAGAAAAAGCAATTAGGATGAACAACAAACATTAGTTTTTAATATAATTTGTATTAAAATTTTAAACAAGATAAAAACTAATGCAAGTAGTCTTCTATGCACAATCATAGTTGAGCCCAAAATTTCTGTTGCTAAATGAGACAGTTGTCAAGCGGGTTTTGCCCCATTTTACAATATTTCATTTATGGGATCTAGATGTTGGGAATCACTGTACACACAGTTGTTAAAGTGAATCTGGCTTCTCCATTGACTTTGCTTGTCCGAAGTTTGCAAAAGGTGATCACATGACCCAGTACACTGCAACAAATATGAGTCAGTTGCCAAGTGGCTGAATGTTGATTATATGACCATGAAAATGTTGCAATGGTCATTAAGTATGAAAAGCAGTCATAAGTCACTTTTTTCAATGTCATTGTAAATTTGAAATGAACTGTTGTAAGTCGAGGACTACCTATAATAACAAAAAATCATTAGCAAGTATCAGCCAGAGAAGCACAACTTTTGCAACATATGTGATACTGTAGTATGGCCATTGGAGGGCTTGTAAGCAATTGTAACTGTAGTCGTTCTTGTTTAGCAACAGCTTCATTTAACAACCATTTGCAGTTGTAACAGTGATGAAAAAGTGACTTTGCAACAAATCCTGGCATTTATGACCTTTGTTGATCTGTAAACAAAGGCAAATGGGAGTAAGATTGTAAACGCAATCATGCTTTCATTTAGCGCAGTGTTTCTCAACCTTTAAGAGGTGTGGATTTCAAGTCCCAGAATTCCCCAGTCAGCAGAGCTGGAGAATTCTGGGAGTTGGAAGTCCAAAATTTTTTAAGTTAATGAGGTTGAGAAACACTGATTTAACAACCATTTTGCTTCATGACCGAATTGCCAGCCTCAATTGTGGTTGCTAATTGGGGACTATCTGTAGCGGGTGCACGTAGTGGGTATAAAGTCAGGATAAAATTATATTTGAAGGAACGCATTGTCAAGGAAATTAAAGAACAGGCAAGAAGATAACACACTGATTAAGCCAACTTCAAAATAATTATGCTGTATTGCGAGTCCACTACATAATAGTATTTTAGAAATGTATTAATATTCAAACACATTCCTCATAGAAAGGGAAGATATTGTTTCTTTTCAATAGCAGTTCACATTCATTTCAAGATTTTCAGAAAGAATAAGAAGGACCTGAAAGTACTCACAGGATTTAGGCCAGTGCACTAGTGTGCACTCCTTTTCAGAACAACAAGGTGTATCATCTTGATACATAAATGGTACTAATTTCCAGTGTTGCATCTACACATATAATTTGCAAATCTGAAATCTTTGAGGAGGGAGAATGCATTACGTGTGTGTGTGTGTGTGTGTGTGTGTGTGTGTATTAAGAAAAAATGGTAAAACTTCTCTATAAGTACATCCTGATCAAAAGCAAGGGCCATTTTTACATCGCTTTCTCTCCTGCTTCTATGAACCATTCTTATACCATCTACACAGATAACATTTCTTTCACCGAAATAAGGATACTACAGCCATTTGCTTTTCTAAATAACAATTTCATGGCAGAATCCCAGCTCAGCCAATCCACACTGGCTACCTTCACCTGGATAAAAGAATGCTAAAGTTGCAGTGTCTAAACACTTTTTTTAAAAAAGACAGGCACAATCTCTGTTGTTGGAAAGAGTGAAAGATAGTTGGCAACCTCTTTGTGGTCCTTACGTATCCAGCTCTTTATTTATGTCTAAATTAACAGGCGACCCAGTCACTCTAGGTCAGCCCTAGGAAGGAGACAATGGTGCTGACCTGAAGGCATTAAGTTAAATAGCATGCATTCTGTTCTGTCAGGAACCAGCCAATGCCTACCAGAAGTCCACAAGCAAGGCACGAGTATAATCACTATTCTTTAATATTTGTACTAATAAATCAACAAGGATATGCAAGCTGCATGAAAACTGATCCAATGTGAGGCAGAAAGGCAGAAGCGTTTGCTGGGTAAATAAAAAAATCTTTTTCAAATAAATTTCCTAGGATCTATAAAACAGGATGGATTCCTTGGTACAAAACTGTGTGAGGTAATACTGTTTTCAAAGTAATATAGATATGAAAGCCTCAAAGCAAAGCCAAACAGACGTATATAAATGATGATAAATGTAGTTTTTGAGTGCCACAAGAAGAAAATGTACTCACCACTTTCTTCCAAGATTTTAGATAGATGTAAGAGACTGAGATTGATATGCTCACATACCTAACTTCCTACACATACTGTTACATATAATAGGTACAGTATGTGTTATTCTTTCTTTCTTGCTAATGCTGCACAGTGTCACCATAAGTAACATACTCCAGTTTAATGTAGTAGCATATTTAAGAGGAGGAAATGATGCAGTTATGGGACTGGATGTAGAGTTTATCAGCTTTCGAATCTACTATAATTGAATCAGGATTTATCTGATATAAATATGGATCTTAAATTGAAATTATGATAAATAATCTATTCTCTTCCTCTGCCGAAGTTCTGGGATGAGTTAGGCCAGTCAAGAATACAATGCTGGTAACTTACTACAAGGTCTACAATAGGAGGCCTTTCTACTAATGATGGTTCTGTGACTTAGAAATTCCAGTGCTTTGAATTCAAAGACAATTCCTGAGAACTATAATTTTCTCAGCAGTGAAATCATGACAGACCAACATTAATACAAATCAAGGGCAGGAAGTGTTTTTTAAAGGCAAGAAGAGTTGTAAGGGAGAGGAAATCATAATACACAACCATGATACATCCCCAAATCATAGTCTATCTGGTGGGTGCCACACTCATTCTTTTTGTAGGAACTGCATTCTCCAACTGTCGCACATACTATTATTTTCATTTCCTTTGAAGTATTGGGGACGTTTTTTCTTTCATATTATTAGCTCGGCTTCTATATCTGTACTGAAATTATTGCATTCTTGTCCTTTCGTGCATAAACATCTACAAGCAGTACCCAATCTTGGGTTCTTTGGGGTTAATTTATCCATAGCATAATTATCTTCCTTAGTTGTGTCTCTCTTTAACCATTCCAATACAAGATGTATCTTTTATTTTATTTTTATTTATTATTAGATTTTTATCCCGCCTTTGTTACTTTATAAATAACTCAAGCAGAAAACATAATAGTCCTTTTTCCTCCTATTTTCCCCACAATAGCCCTGTGAAATGGGTTGGGCTAAGAAAGAATGACTGGCCCAAAGTCACCTGGTTGGCTTTTATGCCTAAGGCGAGACTAGAATTCACAGTCTCCTGGCTTCTAGGCCAGCATCTTAACCACTAAGACCAAACTGCAAAAAAAAAACCCTGAGCCAAAACTGATTAATCCACAATACTCTGCGCCCTTTTCTTGTTATCCGAGCGACATGGGAACGTGTGAGTGCACAGATAATTGCTTGCAATGAAGAAGTAAAAGGGGAGCAGAAGTACTAGAACACGAAAGATGGGGGTGATATTGCAAACATAATGTTAGAGAGTGAAAAAGCAATCTTTAACAGTGAACCTGATGCAAATTCATAAATACTATCCATTGATAAAATGTTATTATTAGCAGATCATTTAATAACTCTCTTCCTTTTATTTTTGAATGCTGGGACTTACATTTGTGCCTTCTTTTATGAATCGAGATAAGTTTGTTCCTTTGAATGAATTTTAAGGGGATGGGTGGATCAAAAGACGGGTGGATAGATGGGGAGAATTAGATACTCTGCCCAGAGCCCAGGGACTAAATTGGCTATAAAGATAAATGAAATATAGGAGGATAATGAAGAGGAAGTTTATTAATTACTGATGAATCCAATAGAGGCATTTTATGTCAGTGCCTTGATATCATGTGAACAACGTACCATAAATAATGTCATTCAAATCAGCTTGGTTTATTTCTCACAGGATTAACTTTTTGTATGGCTGATGTTGTTAAATGGTATCTCTTTGCCCAAACAATTATTTAGTGAAATGCTGAAAGCCACAGAGACACTGGCAAATTGAGAGCCTGTGGATTCATTACAAAAGCTTTTATGACCCATTAATGCTTCTTTCTTTTCGATATCGATTCTCCCCTTCTAAATAGTTATTTAGCTTTGTAAAAGAAAACAGATCTATGATTATTTTCCCTGCCTGTTCTCTCTGATACACCTGCTCCAGCTCTCTTGGGTTGTCTTGAGAGTGGATTTTCTGTGAATTAGCATGCTGAAGGCATTCCAGTCTCAGATTTCTCTCTTTGACACTATAGTCTCCCTCCCCAGATTTCGGCTGACATCTTAATTTCTTTCCAATTTTTGCTGTTCGTGGTTATTTTCATCACAAATGTCAAGCTGTAACCATACTATAGCAGAATAACAAAAACTCTCTTTCCATCTTGCAGTGAGGTATTATCTAAATCAGATTCTGGATTCTTTGACAGGGAATAATGCAGATATTGTGTAGTCTGCACCCACATCACAATATTTCCATTTCCCTGTCACATATGAAACGCTTTGAAGCTGACCTGTGACGATCTTCGCTTTGGCCAACATCAAAAACCTTGACTGAACATCATCAGTGCTCCAATTGACCAAAGGGTGCTGCCATTTCACCATTCCTTTCTCTTTGATCCCCAAAGGAAAAATAATCAGCAAGGAGAAAGAAGAACAGTTGGAAGGTAGGACAATGTCCATACTAATGAGGAAAACTGACCACCCATTTGTCCCAGAGCCACAGCACTACAAAAGAAATACCAGACTAACAGAATAACAGAGTTGGAAGGGCCTCTAGTCCAACTCTCTGATCAAGCAGGAAACCTTACACCATTTCAGACAAATAGTTGGCCAATCTCTTCTTAAAAAGTCCAGTGCTAGAATACCCACAACTTCTGGAGACACATTGTTCCACTGATTAATTGTCCTAACTGTCAAGAAATTTCTCCTTAGTACCAGCTATATTCTGGTTTCAAATATACCTGGACAGTTCTCAAAGCTAGCTCAAACTGTGTAATCCCTCACATCTAGAAGTGGTTCTGAACCATTACAAACTTTTTACCCAATGCAATTATAACTAGCAACTAAAGTTGATGTCATTTATTAAATGCAACAAGCTAGAAAATGGGAGACTGTGAGGCCTATGTCTACTTTAGGCCCAAAGCCAGCTAGGTGATGTTGAACCAACCTTTTCCTTTCAGCCCTAGCAAGATGACAGTGAAGAAGGCAACAACAAATTTCTTCCAAAAATGTTACAGAAAAACCCATAAAGACTTCTGGCAATCAGTAAAAGTTAAGTCTCATTCGAAAGTACAAATGTATTTATTATTTTCATTTATTTTAAATACTTCCTTAGTTCATGCCTTCTTGGGTTTGCAGAAATATCACACAAGCCACAGGTGTATGTTTTATTTTGAGGATGGCATTCACAAGTCACTATGATAGTTAGGAGGAATATGGGAAGGTTTTGATTATCACTAGCCAGTTTAAAAAACAGTTAAGGCAGAATAAGGGTGTGCCCAGGACTGGATTTAGAAACTTTAAGCTATGGAGAATGATCTATTTGGTGAGTGGTAACAGAGAATAAGACTGGATAACAACTAGACATGGTAAGAACATCACCAAGAAGCATAAAAAAACCATAATTTTTGATATTCTTTTTTTTTAATGGAAGGTGTGAATTTATATAGAAATCTATCTTAACAAAAGTCAAGGAATCCATAGAGCATAGGTGTCAAACACAAAGCCCGCAGGCCGAATCCAGCCCGCGGGGGGCTTAGATCTGGCCCTGGGCCTGCCTTGGAAACAGCAAAAGACTGGCCCATGGTGCCTCTGTCAGTGAAAATGGAGCCTCCCCAAGCTGCAGGAGGCCGTCGTGGCCGAAAATGAAGCCTGGATGAGTGGTGTCGAGCTGGCCACACCTACCCTGACCACGCCTTCCCCAGCCTCCCCCCGGGGTCAAACACAACCCCGATGTCGCCCTCAATGAAATTGAGTTTGACACCCCTGCCAGAGAGGATTGCTTAATTTACAAAGATTTCTTTATATGAAATTACAGTGAGGCTGTAACAAATGAATAAAAAATCTGAATAATTCAGAGCTTTGGACTGTGAAGCCTTAAACTGTAACCTGTCCAGTTTATGCTTAAATCTAATCCTGGTGTGACCTCAGAAGCTAGTTTTCCTGGAGACCTCTCAATACCGTGTTTCCCCGAAAATAAGACACTGTCTTATATTTTTTTTGGCTCCCAAAAACACACTAGGTCTTATTTTTGGGGTAGGTCTTATATATTTATGGTGCCAAATAGTGGGTGTGAGTGTGTAGGGGGGGGTGTTTCGCGGGTGCACGGTTGCTCCCTGAAAAGTCTTCCTGGAACTGGAGATTTACACTAGGTCTTATTTTCGGGGTAGGTCTTATATTAGGGCAGGTTTAGAAAATAGTGCTAGGTCTTACTTTCGGGGTAGGTCTTATTTTCGGGGAAACACGGTATTACTGCAGAGCAGTTGGCTTTGGTTATTCAAGCCAGCTGTACAGTGGGAAACCCTGAACAAGAAACCTCTGGAAGGATAGTGGAGAGACTGTTGAAGTCTGCCCATAGTACGGCAATACAGGTAATCCTCAACTTACGACCACACTTGACTCCAAAAAATATCTGGCTAAGCAAGACAATGGTTAAAGTGAGTTTTGCCCCATTTTATGATCTTTCTTGCCTCAGTTGTTAAGTGAATCACTGCCACTGGGAAGTTAGTAACACGGTTAAATGAATTTGGCTTCTCCGTTGTCTTTGCTCATCAGAAGGTCACAAAAGATGATTTCCCCCATGACAGCAGACATTGGAACCGTCATAATTGCATGCTAGTTACCAAGCACTCAAATTTTGATCACATGACCATGGGGATGCTGCAACGGTTAGAAGTGGGGAAAATGGCCATACATCACTTTTGTCAGTGCCACTGTAACTGCAGTCACTAAATGAATGGTTGTAGTCAGCCTACAGCAGTGATGGCTAACCTTTTTCTCATCGCGCGCGAATGCGTGCCTCCACCCATAATGCAATGAACGTGCGACCCCCGTGCGTGCACTGCGTGCCTCTGCGCATGTGTGCATGACCCTCTGCATGCCGCATGTCTCTGTGCATGTGCATGCACCCCTGTGCATGCACATGCATCTCCTGCACATGTGTCTCCCTTGCGCATGCGCAGCAGATACCCAACTATCAGCTGGCTGGTGGGGGGCACGCATGCGCATGTGCAGTGAGGCTGCTCCGGGTGACCTCTTGCGTGCCAGCAGAAATGGCTCTGCATGCCACTTCCGGCATGCGTGCCACAGGTTTGCCATCACGGTCCTATAATATGGCCACACCAGTCTGCTTTGATTGCTGCTGATAGGAATTGGTTGTAGCCCCTATCGGAAGGTCTCTCTTCACAGCACCCTTCTACTCTGCCAGGACAGATTAAGGGCATGGCTCCAGCACAATTTTGTCATCCCCACAATGCATCAACACTTGGGGGGGTGTAATATAATGCTCCAAGTTATTAATTAGCTTTTAATTTTATGTAGTATCTCTCTAGCCAATTTCTAAAACAGAAATGACTATTCATCAAGGTAATGAACTATGCTCCAAGCTACTAATGTAATCTGCTTGATGACTCTCCATAACTGATGCTCTAGAAGGTAATTTTAACTTGGTTTGTGAAATGCTGTTATTTCTTTAACTTTCACAACTGTCATTCATTTTACCCATTACGCACTGAAATGCCATACTTTGGCCACACACGTCTGTAAACAAGTGAAAAAGATCAGTCCATGATCCTCCAATATAATTACAATGTTTGATCTAATGCTGACCTCATTTTTATCCTTCATTTGCACAGAATCATTAATTCAACCAATTTTTATTACTCTGTTGAAGCCTTCTTGCATTCAGACAAAGTTAATCACTGTGACTTTGAAAACTACTTTGTTTAAACATCCACATTTAAAATTTAAATTCAATGGAAAACACTGGGTGCTGAAAAAAAGGAAAAAAGAAAAGGATTGCATGTATTTGAAATTGTAGAGATGTTTATGAGGTTATATCCGTCAAAACAAATTACCAGATCCTTTTTAGACAAGCTGTTTACTGAAAAAAGAGATGTAAAATTAAATGCATCACTACTGGTTATTTTCAGAACATAATTATAGCCATATTGCTCCACAGAATATCCCAGCCCCCACGGAAACCAACCTCCAGCTGTGTTAGGCTCCAATTGTAGAATTCTCAACCATGACACACAAATATGCAGAGGGGTACCCCTTGCCAGGGATAGAAAACTCATCCTGTTTTAATATCTAAATATACCAAACCCCTTTGGAAAATATTAGATACTGTTTTGTTCTTTCCCAAGCAGTGTTGAAAGAGAAGGTTTAGGATTCTGAAGATTGAAGGTTTCTGCCAGGCTCAAAGAATCAAGATTATACACTAAGTTGCAGTTGAAAAGATTTATTACTCAAACCCATAGACAAGAATCTAGTCAGGACTAAATAAGAGTCAACGGAATTCAAGCAGGGCTGGACTTGGAGTGTTATGGACACATAAGGATTCTAGGCTGAGTCCTCACTTGACTCCACCCACAGTCTCTGCTCTTCTGTAATTTCACTTGATGTGGTATCTTCGTTTTCCTCATTATAATCACCAGATCATTAGTACTGAAAGGATGGGAGATTCTGGTGGCAGCCACTTTTCCTAATGGCAAATGAAGAGCTACAAAATCCTGGAATTCTTTCCCAAATACCCCAGGATTACATTAAAAAGTTTCCATGATGGAAAAGCATTGTCCATTGAAAATACTTGTGGCTGTGCACAGAAACTCGGATACCTTCTCACTGAAGGAAGCGCTTGTTTGCTTTTTTGCATCTTGGGGACTTCCCAATTTCCCATCTGTTTTCACTGAGATTATCACATGAATTGTCATGGCTTTTTTTTTCTTATAAACATCCTGTTTTGGACCGGTATGAAAGTATTGTTATCATTTGGAGCCATCAGTAGTTTCTTTTAGTTATTTTAGGAGCAAGTTTTTTTTTAAATGAAGAAACATGAACTTGTTGGACATTGCATTCCAGTGAACTGTTTTGACCATTAGGACAAACAAGGAAAAGTTGATCAGGGGAATGTCCTGGTACCGTGTTTCCCCGAAAATAAGACCTACCCCAAAAGTAAGACCTAGCACTATTTTCTAAACCTGCCCTAATATAAAACCTACCCTGAAAATAAGACCTAGTGTAAATCTCCAGTTCCAGGAAGACTTTTCAGGGAGCAACCGTGCACCCAAAACACCCCCTACACACTCACACCCACTATTTGGCACCGTAAATATATAAGACCTACCCCGAAAATAAGACCTAGTGTGTTTTTGGGAGCCAAAAAAAATATAAGACAGTGTCTTATTTTCGGGGAAACACGGTATCATTGTCTCATCTAGCCTAACATCAGTTCAATGAGCTCCCACAAAACATGCCTCCCCCCCCTTGTGCTTTAAGCAGCTGTTTGGTTGAGTCTTTCACTTCTGTATATTTCTTCCTAAATCAAATCTTTACTCCAAATATAATAAATGTTTGCAAGCATTGACTAAGAGTTGAATTAAGCCCATACTCTGCATCCAATCCACCATCCATCCTCTTTCTCTTTCTCTCCCTCCCTCCCCCCCCTCTCTCTCTCACACACACACTGGGACTTGTGTGTACACTGACTTTTAACACACTGTTAATTAGCATTCTTTTCACATTGTTCACATCCTTAGGAACACATTGTCTAACAATAATGATACCTGTTGAATTCAAACTTCTAATACTGTGGACTACTTTTTTTTGGATGCAGAAGATTTACTCGCTGTTATTCTAGTGGGTTTTTTTCTGGGGTTCAAGAGAATAATATCTGAAGAGCTCTCTTACCCCAATGGGATTAGCCCATCCAACTCATCCAGCAGAAGGGGCCTGCTGCAGACTCTGCCTGCTAAGGAATTCCCACTGGTGGGGTCAAGGAAAGAGTCTTTTTCACTGTGGGCCCCCTTCCTGTGGAGTATCCTATCACTGGAAGTGAGAATACTCCCACTTTTTTGGCCTTCTGGAAGGGTACAAAATCCTGATTTTGTTGTTTGGCTTGGGGCCCCAAGGAAGCCCTCACTGCTGGAGGAGGTTGACGGAGTAAGAAGGCCATGCCATCCATCTTCTTGGGACTAGTTTTTAATATAGCTTTTAAAATGATTGGATTGGATTGGACTGGATTGGACTGGACTTATATGCCGCCCTTCTCCCTGAGGACTCAGGGCGGCTCACAACATTAAAATGCAAATACAAATAAGTTAAGTAAAATACTATTAAACATTAAGCCCAATAAATTTTAAAACCCACCAACTAATCTAAAAACAGTTAAAAAACCCATCCCACTCCACTTCAGTCCAGGCCGGATTGCTGAAAAAAACCACGTGTTCAGGTCGCGGCAGAAGGAACGGAGGTCCGGGGCTAATCTGAGCCCCAAAGGGAGCTGGTTCCACAGGGTGGGTGCTACCACAGAGAGGGCCCTCCCCCTGCTTTATATTTATCTTTTTACCATTGGTAAGACCCCTCCCCCAATTCACCTTATCTATATAAATTTAATAAATAATTGAACATACTGGTTGTAATTAATAGGTTGATATGAGTTTAAGTCTACATAAACGTATTTCTCAACTTACAAATGTTCGTTCAGCAACTCTTTGAAATTACAATAGTGCTGAATGGAGATTTTTATTACCTGAACCCAAAGTTATAACCACTGCAATATGGTCACAGGAACAAAATTTGGGTGCTTGGCAATCCATCCACCCTTCCAACCAACTGCAGGGATGCTGCAGTGACCCACCTCCCTCAATCTACCTCCAACCTAGCTGGGTACCCAAGGCCTGCTTCCATTCCATTGGGTGCTACACCCTTCTTCTCCATCATACCTTGCTTCACTTACATTTTCTGAAGATCATCCTCGGAAAGGAAAAACAGCCAATCTACCCAGCAGCTTTCCTATAGGGAGGCTGTGTAATGTTTTCTCAGAAGTGGGAGGCATTTTGGAAGCAGCCGCAATTGGGATCATGAAAATTACAGCTCCTCCTAAAATGGCGCCATTTCCAAGATGGCGTTATGTTGCATCCGTATAGAAAAGTTGCACAGTAGATGGGCTGCTTCTACTTCCTGAAGGCAATTTTCAGAAAGAGTAAGTGGAGATCAAGGGGTGACCAGAGGGGAGGAGTCCCAGAGGTAGGGGATTCACAACATGGAAATGGAGCTTTGGGTGCCTTGGGGCTTAGAGGAGGTTGTGGGATGCCCAGAGCAGGCCACAGGTGAACTGGGGAGGTGCTGCAATGCCTGCCTGAACCCATTTCAGGCTTCCTGGGTCCTCACCCACCCCTTCCCATTTAACGACTGCTTAACAACCACAAAGGAGGGATCGGATTGAGGTTATTAAATGAGGTGCATTACAGTTATAAGTCGAGGATTACCTGTAGTTGCACTGCTTTTTCCAGATTTGTTTTGATCAAGCATATATATTTGTGAATAAACCAGGCCCAAATGTTCCCACACACCAAGGAATTTAGACCTTTCTACCAGCATTTCAGTTCCCTTGTTTTCAGATTCTAAGAAGCATTAAATAGACATTTTTGCAACATATAATTCACCAGTAATTTTAATAGCAATACTGATTATAGCAGGTAACATAGTGGCGCTCTGCCTCATAAATGTATAATCACTCTATTAATGTTTTATATTTATTTCCTCTTCTGTGCTGAATTAGTCCAAAGGTCCTTTAAATTATGTGTCTGGGAATTAAATCATTGATGAATAAAAACTGGCAACCTCTTGGGAAGGATGCAACATTTATTCTGCAGAAGTAAACTGGAGCCACAAATATATTGTGAATGATTTGTAAGGGATGAGCATAAGTGGCAAATGAGTAGTGAAAGGGGGAAGAAGGGGACAGTTTAGCCTTGCGGGCAATAGCATACCACTTCACCTGGCCCCACTTGCTGCAGTTTCTGTATTAGCATAAACTTTGGAGATCAGGGTTCCTTTGAGCATAAACTGTAAAGATTCAGGGCAACTTTCACATTTGACGCGTTCGTGTCTTGCATTAAGTCGTAATGTGCTTTGTCAATTCAGTCACTGTGGATTGATCCAATACTTAATCGTCCATTAGTTTTAAAGTCTCAATTTGCTCATGCATACCTCTGTTGTGGGAGGTGCATTGGATGTTTCCAAGTCCAATGCATGATGTCACCTTGAAAGCCCTACATGGGGCCAGGTTATTTGAAAGAGCTTTTCCTAGTTACAACTATTTGACACACCAGACTAGGGAGGTGGGATATGTTAGTGGTCTCTCTATTAACGAGGTCCATTTGGTGGGACCAAGAAGATGTTCTCTGTGGCAGCTCCCTGTGGAGCATCATTCCTGCAGAATTAAGTTTGGTCCTGACTTTGACACTCTTTTGAAAGACCCTGAAGACATGGTTTTGCCAACAGGCCTGGGGAATCCTGGGGAATCCCAGAGTGAGATGGAGCCCATCAAATGATTCATTTGACTGTTGTTGCCAGCGAGATGGTGGATTATTGAGGTTTGTATTGGGGCTTTATTACTTTAAGCCATCTGGAGTCATTGTGAGTAGTTGGGCAGTCTTAAAGATTACTTAATAAATAAATGAATACAATGAATAAAACCAATCAGGGGTTGACATGATGTATAAAACTATACAGAGCCTGAGATATGCCAGATTCAAATAATAATTTACTGTGACATATCCTTGATGACCTTAAGCAGGCCCATTATTCTCCACTCATAACACTTGGATGTCTTATTGTCTGGAAATCTGGGGAAGAATGGAAACAACAACATTCAAATGTCAGATAAAATCAGGCAATTGCACCTTCCAACACCCGGTGATATATTTCACAGGTGATATATGAGATAGATGTTAAAAAGCAGCAGCTCTTCATCTTCCATCTCTAGCTGCACCCACCATTTTGATGTCACTGACAGCTGTTCTTCCTGGAGATGTCCTTGTTTAGCATCTCTTTTCTGGCAGTTGCTATCCAACAATCCAGGGTCCATCCAGGCTTAGGAAGGCTGACAAAGCAGCATAAATCTGATAGGCTACCCACTTCAGTTGATATAAATGATATCAACAATATGTGATAAATCTCCTTAAGAGACAGTTCCTATCCTTTGTTGTGTAAATAGGGATATTCTGATACCTTGTTTTTAACCCATGAGCAATTAATAGATCACCTTTTCACCTTATTTTGATTAGCTGTTTACTCTGTTCTTCCACTGTCTCATAATATAGTAGGTTTTATGATTAATCAATATTTTCCATTGCTCTTCTTTATAACCTGTACAGGTTTTCCAATACTTTTCCAGCAAAGTCTTCATAAGACATGGGGTTCTAAAGAATAATAACCTCTCAGCATCTTATCAAGTGCTTATATTAACTGTTTCCAGAGAGGTGATCATATAGTGCGCTCTCTTGCTCTCTCTCTTCTTCCCGTACCCCCCCTCTCTAATTATCAGCCCTAATCAAGTTACTGTCGCAGAATGGAGGCCTCTTCATTACTGACTTGTATAGTGAAGGTTGACAGTTTTTTAAACTTCCTATTCTAGGCCTAAAAGAATAATTGGCCCAAAGGTACACAGCCTACTCCTGTCTTTAGGAATGAAGGCCAAAATATGGCTTCTAGGATCGTGCCTTGACATGCATATTTTCCAATGAAACAGACCAAGACAGGAAGATTATTTTATTATGATTTATTCAGAACATTTTGATTAAAAAGGATTGCTTTCAGGATTCCTACAAACAGGGAACCTCAAGACCCATCTTACATACCCTTTTATAGTTAAGACATCAAAAAAATACAAAAGAAAAATTGATTGGACAGGACAAAAGTAGCACCTCTGTTGCATAGAAAATCAGTTACATGGAGTTAAACATATTACATATGACCGCACATGCAGTATGTCCATTTGAATGACGTCTGATGAAAGGGGCATAAAATTTAAAGATGTTAATGAGGAAAAATTCATAAGATTGTTTGGAATTAATGGAGACACAAACCAGGTACTAATTAGTGCCAACAAGCTTCTTCTTATCAGAAGACAAACTCCAGACATCTCACACTACCCTGGACCTGGGTAACAAAACAGTTTTTATCCTTTCAGTTTGGAATGCTAGAAGCTATCAATCAACTCATACAGAAGTAGGAAAAATAGTTTTTCTCTATTCCAGTCTGCAATGGTTTGATCATTTAAAAGTAAAATAAATCAAATTAAAATACGAATTAACTATGTTAGTTAGCAAGTACAATACTACAAAGTCCATGTTGTTGGTACGACAAAGTTCATTCTGTGTGGCCCTCAGGAAAGACTAGAAATGAGAGTCTCTCAGCTTCTTTAGCAGTCTAGCACCTTTACATACTACATCAAACTGGCTTCTATGAGTGTGTATCTATGTGTCTGTATATCTGTGTCTGCATGCATAACTCCTACATATTCACACTAATACCCAAACCAGCTTCATGCATCTGAGAATTATCTCATTTCTCTGAGCTGAGTAAATGTTAGTTTTTAAACTTACAAGAACTTCCTTTTTGGTGACAGCTGTTCCCAATCTACTCAAAGTCATCTGTTCTAGCATAGAGGAAGCAACAGGCATCCTTAGCTACAAAAGCCACTTGGATGTTTTTCCTCTTCACTATTTTATAAATTCTTCTGATTGAAAAACCAGGGCACCGGCATGCTGCAAAATGAAATGCTAGCTTCTGCCAACACCTTTGTGTGAAGGGGTGCTTCTCAATCCAATCTTCATTACAACTAGCATAAGAGATACCTCTTAAAGGCGGGGGTATTTCTTTGAGCATAAAATATGGGTTGCTGCCGTCACTCTTCCATCTATCCACTAAAAAAAATGAAAAATAAACTGGAAGGATGTAGTAGGGAAAGTCTGAATGAAGAACTAAAGGGGAGGGCAGAAAATATGTAAGTGTGTGGCAACAGCCAAAAAAGCCAGTGCAATTCTAGACTGCATTAATAGATAGAATCAAGATCACGTGATGTCTTAGTACTGCTTTACAAAGCTTTAGTAAGAGCACACTTGAAATACTGCATACAGTTCTGGTCACCACAGTACAAAAAAAAGAAGGTGAGACTCTGGAAAAAGTGCAAAGAAGAGCAATTAGAATGATTAGGGGGAATGGAGGCTAAACACACACAAAGAACAGCTACAGGAATTAGGTATATTTAGTCTAATGAAAAGAAGGACTGGGGGAGACATGGTAGCAGTGTTCCAATATTTGAGGGGCTCCTACAAAGATGAGGGGGTCAAACTATTTTCTAAAGCACCAAAAGGCAGGACAAGAAGCAATGGATGGAAACTAACCAAGGAAAGAAGCAACCCAGAAAATTCCTAAGAGTGAGAGCAAACAACCAATAGAATAGCATGTGTTCTGCTCTACGCCCTGGATGGGTATAAAGCAGACAGTAGAAAGATATTAAACTCTCATCCCAATGATGATAACTATGATGATAATTGTACTAATCCTTGTACTGTCCACATGGTGCAGGATTCAGGATAGAGTGAGGGGGTCTCCCTCAACCCAACAAGGGTCAATTTAGTGACCAATCAGGATTACAGATGTGACCACATGACATGGACTACATTTCCCAGGATACCTTAACTACATTTACCCTGATGCATTCCCTTAAGGGGACAGCTCTCAATTCCTAACTAACTATCCCATTAACTCTAAACTGGCTGGACAGCACAGCATGCCTTCAGAAGTTGTGAGTTCTTCATCACTGGAGGCTTTCAGAAAAAGACTGGACAACCATTTATATGATATGGTATATAGGAGCACCTGCTCAAGCAGGGGATTGTACTAGAAGACCACCAAGGTCCCTTCCAACTCTGTTATTCTATGTTTGAGGCAATGATAATTTGTGAATGGCCACCCCTGTCCACCTCCTCCCTAGCAGCCATGTTGTTCTCAGGCAAAACTCCCTATGACATAAATTCATAAGCCGTGACAAAGTCTCCCAAATGCAAATGTGTCACTTTCTATTTGCAGGTCCTTAACCAAACATAGTCTAATGAAAAGAAGGACTAGGGGAGACATGATAGCAGTGTTCCAATATCTCAGGGGCTGCCACAAAGAAGAGGGAGTCAAGCTATTCTCCAAAGCACCTGAGGGCAGGACAAGAAGCAGTGGGTGGAAACTAATCCAGGAGAGAAGCAACTTAGAACTGAGGAGAAATTTCCTGACAGTGAGAACAATTAATCAGTGGAACAACTTGTCTCCAGAAGTTGTGAATGCTCCAACACTGGAAGTTTTTAAAAAAGAAGTTGGATAACCATTTGTCTGAAGTGGTATAGGGCTTCCTGCCTAGGCAGGAGGTTGGACTGGAAGACCTCCAAGGTCCCTTCCAACTCTGTTATTCTATTCTATTCTATTCTATTCTATTCTATTCTATTCTATTCTATTCTATTCCATTCCATTCCATTCCATTCTATACCTTTTCCTTGACTCATGCTGTGGATTGCAGAGGGGATCCTACAATCCCTAATATTTGAAGAAGTTGCACACAGATGCTATGGGAAATGCTTCAGTTACTTTGAAGCCCTTATTGCCTTCAAATCCAAAATGTTGCCCGCTCTAGAATCTATGTTCTATTACAGAGAAAGGAAGGTTGCTTCATTAGATGAATCAGTTGGGGACTTGTGACCCTCAGAGGTTGCGTGTCCCTAGCCCTGTTTTGTTCTAACAGCATGGCTATCTGAAAGATCACTGGTTTTCATCTCTGAATTGAAACACGTTGTTGCATTTTATTCTGTTAAGGTGAATGTTTATGAAGCACTTCTATCTCACTAAAAGCCACACTGACATGAATGTCAGGTCACCTTAAGCCAGAATTCCTGGAATATGAATGAATGGCAAGCAACCTTTCAATATAAATCAGCTAGAACTGCTTTCCAGGTAATGCAGCTTAGAACTGATATATATTTGTAAATAAGTCAGGTTTTGCATGCCACTTTTAAACTCTGACTCCATCTCAGCAAATGTTGCTAAGGAGCCAAATCCCAATTTGTTTTTCCACTCAGACCGAGGAAGAGAGGAGTAAAATCAAAAAGAGCTGCATTCAGATCAAGTTCACTGTTTCTCACCCTACCTGGGTGAACTATGATTTGAGGCAAAGAGCAAAACTAAACAGAATCTTTGAAACAGATGTAATATTGGGTGTGTAGGTCATCTTGCCATGTGACAATTGAGATGATTTCCAAGAATTGTGGTCAATGGCTTCTATTCATTATTCTCTCAGCAGTGTAAAAGATAATCTCCTGCACTGCTGCACAGGCATTAAAGGTGGACAGCTCCTGTCTTGAAAAAAAATCTGGATGGGGATATTATTGACAGTCTGAATAGTCTAATCGATATTTTTTTTTTCAATAATGGTTTCATTCTAAAGACAATTCAGGAGAGAGTAAACTCAGCTGGGATCTGGGTCATGGCAGATGCTCCATTTTTTCCCATTATCCCAATGCTAAATGGCACTGAGGTGGTTAAGTGTTTTAAATTGACAGCTTAATATGGTGGAAATAACTTTAAAAATAAATAAGGATGATGTCAGAACTAAGCAAGTAGGAAAGCTGAGGAAAAGGAACACCACATCTTCTCCTTTCCACTATATTTCTACTCTGAATCACTGGGTTGTTTTCTCTCTCCACCTTTCAGGGGAAGACAATTGTCTCCATACATCTATGCTTTGGAGTAGATGCACAGTTAAGTAAAGAATAAATTAAACTTTCCTTCTCCACTGTTATTCTGAACTCAAAACCACAACTTCCTGGATCTCTTCTTGTTATGACAAGCAGTTAAGTGTTTAATGGATGAAGAATTTAATGGATACTAGCTTACCGCCCACATATTCTCAATAGGTCTCCCATCCACCTACTAAGGTCAACCCTATTTAGTTTCCAAGCCTGAGCAGTGAACCTACTCTCTCACCCCCTGCTGAAGGATATCCGTCTATTTGATCTTAAGTTCAAAGTTGGCCTGAGACTTAAATGGTTTCATTTTTCTTTCATTTAAAACTGTTTGAAAAGATTGCATATTTGTTGTGGCCAAAGGCTTCTTTTGCTTTAATGTATCATAATCTCCTGTTGCACAGCCTTGAGGCCTCAGATATGAGAACTACTGGAAGTCTGCCTTGCTCTCACATGCCCCAGTTGTGTTGAAAAAAAGGGAAACACATCTAGATTTCAAACATCCAGATGCCCACTAAATAGTTAATGCTCTATACAACTATTTTTTTGCAAACCAAAACTGTTTGAAACTAATTGGAACATTCACTTTAATTACCTTCTCTTTTTCAAACCAACTGGATATCGGCTTTATTACAATGTTACATTTTCCATTTGATACGCATAGAAAATATAATGCTTTCTCTCTATAAAATCTTTTGGATGAGATCGATGCTACTGAATATACAGTCAATTGCTGGTACCCTCTGCCTATCAATCACCATTGCCTTTTCAAGTCTTTAAGAGCACCCAGCTGAAATGAGAATCTGGCAGATGATAAAGGCAAATACATTTATCATAGCATATTCTGGCTTTCTTAGTCAAGAGCCAATTTCATTGTGCCCTGCAGCCAAATTAGACTGTAGCACATTTATTATTGATTGAACTGGTTAAATGACCAATTACCAAAATCTCCCAAAAGTTAACAATAAAGCACATTACAGAGTCTAAAAGGATGGCAATGTCTCTGGCTCCCTGTGGTTCCTTAACACTGACTACACCTAAATATCTTGGAAATTATTTATTATTCCGAAAGAGAAAACATCTCCTCTCCTACAAGGAAAAGCATTGGTGCAATACTAATTTATGTCAATGTTGGCGCATGTCAACATTTTGCATGTATCAGGGTAGAAATACAGAAATAGTTCCCCTAACAATACAAATAATTTTAATTGTAATTAAGCTAGAAGAGAACATGTCATACATTAACCAAGTGGTTTATCTCTGTCCCTGCCTAATTTATTGCCCACTTACAACTTATAACTACATCCAGGCTGCTGGTATCCACTTGTATTATTGATAAAATAGATTTGGGATGGACAAATTTTCAAACATCTTTGTCTTCAAATACAGGACTGTCCTGTTCAAGAGACACCCTAACTGTGACTAGCCAATTACCTGCTGACACCATGTTGTTTGTTATATTTCTCTCCACGCTCCACATTTCTGGTGGATCCAGACATATGAAAGCTTATGACTTAGACCAAGGATAATTTCTGTTAGGCACAACAGAGGAAATTAGGGATTAGTTGCTGGTTTCAACAGCTGCTACACATTTTAATACCATATGTAATATGGCCCTGAGGTAAAAGAAAGCATGAGGTTTGTGGAGTTGAGTAAAAGCTGTCAAAGACTGGAAACATTTCAGAACCGAAGGTGGCTTGAAACAAATAAGCCATATAGCCCTGAGTCAGCATTCCAAGGTTGGTAAAATGAGAGAGCAATATGCTGACTCTGTAAAACCGCTTAGAGAAGGCTGTAAAGCACTGTAAAGTGGTATATAAATCTAAATGCTATTGCTATATAAGTCTAAGTGTTACTTGTTGCTATTATCTATGTGTATGAAGTTCAAATACCTGCATGGAATCAGTGCCCTGTGTAGAGAACTGATGGATGTACAACTCTTTCCATTGGAAAGCCAAATGTTCTCCTGAGGTGAATTTTCCCAATGTTCTTATGGATAGAAAGGATTTGTAGACAGGCAGGTGAGGGGACAAAAAAGGGGGAAAAAGAGAGAACTCCATTCTTCTTCTGTGGCAGCGATAGCAAGCAAGGAGAGGTAGTCCTTGGCTTATGACCACAATTGGGACCAGAATTTCCATTGCTAAGCAAGGTTGTTGTTAAGTGAGTCACACCTGATTTTACAACTTAAACCGTTAATTGTTTAAGTGAATGACTGCAGCTGTTAAGTGAATTATGCAGTCATTAAGTGAATCTCGCTTCCTCCATTGACTTTGCATGTTGGAAGCTGGCTGGGAAAGTATCAAATGATGATCACATGACCCCAGGATGCTGCAATCACTGTAAATACATGTTGGTTGCCAATGCCCAAATTTTAATCACATGACCATGGGGATGCTGCAATGGTCATAATTGTGAAGACCACTTGTCATTTTTTTTCAGTGCCTTTGTAACTTCGAACAGTCATTAAACACGGCTATAATTTGAAAATAACCAGTAAGCTGTCAAGAAATGGGACACACCCACATACAATTCCTCCTTACCTCTTCGCCATGGACCTTGGAAATCTCTCCACATCCTTCTTCCATTTGAGTCTTTGAAGAAAGAGCCTTGGTGGTGCAGGCTGTTAAATGCCTAGCACTTAAGTTCCAGCTGCCTGCAATTAGTGCAGGCTCGAATCCCACCAGACTCAAGGTTGACTCAGCCTTCCATCCTCTCGGGGTAGGTAAATTGAGGAGCCAAGATTGTTGGGGGCAATAAGCTGACTTTGTAAAAATGCCGCTTAGTAATAAGCAGGCATATACAATGGGATGAAGGCTATTGCTGAGCGCATTGGGTTGTATCCCCAAAATTGTAAGCCGCCCTGAGTCTTCGGAGAAGGGCGGCATACAAATGTAATTTTAAAAAAATGTCTTCATAGCATCTGTGAAGGAGTTTGATGGGAGAAATGCTGATAGATTCCTCTGAAAGTGCACTGTCTGTCTCCCCAAAAATGTTTGTTCTGCATAGATGTATTTGCTGTCCTGTATGCATGCATTTCACTTTAGCTTCTGGCAAACACATTTTTGTGTTGTCTCTTAAGCTGGGATAATCTCTGCTGCTAAGAATGACAATGGCAAAAGCATTGAGGACACCATGTGCAAAATGCTGTCAGATTAATTTTAAGATCACAGTTATACTAATCATTTTGGCCACTGCTTTGCCATTTTCTTAAGAAGCTATGTTTGCTTATTAAACCTGGAAGTGACAAGTTGAAGTTTTTTTTCATGTTATTTTATTCCCAAATTATTGGCCACTTTCTAAATATTTAATATACACTTATTCTTAGCAAAGCAACCTTATAACTCCAAATAGACACATGAGTTGACTTTGGAAGACTTCACTGCTGAGTAAGCATTAGAAGTGTTGATTTATTATGTAGAGGAAAAAAATCCATAAAGTGATAAATCCGGGATAGGAGTCTACCGGTCGGGACTGGTTCTATAGAACCGGTTGTTATGATTCTGTGCAGTTCAGAGAACCGGCAAATCATGCCTCTAGCTGGCCCCGCCCCTCTCTGACCTCTCCTCCCCTCCCTGCCCAGTCAGTCCTTATCACGCATGCGATCACTGATTGCGTTCCCCCTTGTCCAGTCACTCCGTAAGGTATTTCTTTCCCCCCTCCCAACGATCAGCTATTCCAAGGATCAGCTGTGCTGGGATCCCCCTCGCTGTCTTACTGCTTCACCCAGGAGGCTTCCCCGAGGCCCAGGAGGCAAAAAGCGGGATGCGGGGGGATGCCCCCTTCCCGCGTTCCATTTTTTGCCTTCCTGTGACCCAGAGAAGCCTTCTGGGAACAAAAATGCCCACCCAGGAGGCTTGCCTGAGGATCATGAGGCAAAAAAAATGGGGGGAGGATTGCTGGAAAAAGAAGCCACGCCCACCCAGTCACATGGCCACACCTACCTAGCCATGCCCACAGAACCGGTTGTTAAAAATTTGAATCCCACCCCTGTGATAAATCCTTAGCAGTATTTATTTATTTATTTATTTATTTACTTACTTACTTACTTACTTATTGGATTTCTAACCCACCCCATCTCCCGAAGGACGGGGTGGCATACAATCATAAAATGATACAGATATACAATTAAAAAAATATTAAATAAGAAACCCAATTAAAAGCTAAAAACAATAAAACCATCGTCTAAAAACTCCCCTCCCCACCCTCAGCCCAGGTCAGCACGTTGGAACAACCAGGTTTTGAGGCCCCGGCGGAAGGAGCAGAGGTCATGAATACATGAGCGGAGATCATAGTACATGAATTATAATTTATCCAGTTCATTTTCAATTGTTTTGTGGAAGCAAATTTGTTTCAGCATTTGGGTTCTAAAAATTTCTATTGGAACTCCTAATAGTTATTCTAAACATTCCTGTTTAAAGCTATATGGCTCTTGTTCATATTATAAACTTTCACTCTTATAAGTGGCTTGTTTTAACAAAATGGTGGCATCCAAATTCCTTAAAGTCCCACACTAAAACATGGAACAATTCAGCATATTCCTTTTCTTAAGTCTTTAGCATTGAACAACTCAGTATTTCCAATTTGCCAAAGCCTGTGATCTTTATCTTGCATTGAATGAAAACGTTTTTATTTCATAGAACATTGAACACTAATCACAATAGAAGTTGGGATTAGTGCTATGCTTACTCTCTAATATTTCAGTTTTGTGATCACAGGTCATGAAGACAAACTCTTTTCTCCCTTTAATTTCTTCCTCTAATGAAGAGGAAGGAATATGGATGTATATCAATTTTGCAATCCCAAGTTGCATTAGGGTGGTCCTATATTTTATATTAGCTTCTTCACCAAGTCCAAGTTTTTCCCCCGTATATATTGGGTAATTCAAGAACAACCTAATATTAATTTAGCATCAGATCAAAACTTACTCATGTTACAAATGTTGAGCCAAGTTTTTTTAAAAAATCTATTTGAAAACAAGATGGATGGCAGCGTTCCCAGTTAGCACTTTGAGGCAGATGTGTAAGTCAAAGCATGGGAGAAATTATGCAATTACATCATATAACTTAGTTTCCCCAAATAAGTTTTTTTTAATTCCCAGCAATATCTGGCATATTTCAGGAGGGAAGCATGATTGAAAGCAGGAAATAGAAGTAGTTTCAGCCACTCACTATGTCAAGATGCCTCCATAAAGGATTCTGCGAATTTGAAAACACTCCATAAAAGGATTTTGAGAACTGAGTGTTTTGCTTCTTTGTACCAGAGATAACAGGAAACAAATAGTAGCTCAATGGAAAAATATGTGCTTTATACGAAGAAAAGTCCCAGTTCCATCCCTAGCAACACAGGTTTAAACATCATGTAACAGTGATTTGAAATATCTCATGTGAGAATCACTGTTAGTCCTACTAGTGGCCCATCCTTTCCCATTCTTGTCATGGGGCCCTGAGCAAGGACTACAGATCTCATAATCCTCAGCCAGTATAGCTAAGCTGGCTGGGTAAACTGAATGCTCTAACTGGATACATCTGAAAAGCATCAAGTGGAAGAAGGCTGCAGCAAAGAACAATGGACAAATAGTTTGATCTGACATAAAAAGGCTGCCGCATCATTGTGAAGTAAACTCTGGTGTCAACCCAGGGGTGGGATTCAAAAATTTTAACAACCAGTTCTGTGGGTGTGGCTTAGGTGGTGGGTGTGGCTTGGTGGTCATGTGACTGGGTAGGCGTGGCTTGGTGGTCATGTTATTGGCTGGGCATGGCCAACTCAGTATCACTCACATCAAGACACGCATCTCTTCCCCTGGCCTCTCATGACTGCGGGGATGGTGCAACAGTCATAAGTGTGAAAATGGTCATGTCACTTTTTTCAGTGCCATTGTAACTTTGAATGGTCACTCCACACAAGCAAAGTATCAGCAAAGGAGGGGGAAAAAACTCCAGAGACGTTCCTGAGACAGGAAGTCTACTCCTGCCAAGAATGTAATAAGGGTTAACGGAGAGGTAGTTTCTGTAAGCAACACCAGAATGTTTCCTTCCTGCCTTTCTTACAGGATTAGGCCAGTAATTTCTTCTAACAACCGGTTCTCCAAACTGCTTAGAATGTTAATAACTGGTTCTAGACAATAGGTGCAAACTGTTAGAATCCCACCCCTGTGTCAACCCCTTTTTCTTCAAGCAGATCTCCTGATATATTAGGGTTCAAATGCTGGCTAGAAAAGTTGGGATTTGAAGCCCAGTCCATACAAATATTCCAACAGGCTGGGAAAAGTTGCAGTAACCACTGCTGGGTTCATAATCAACCATAATTTACAAGCTAGGACTTGTTTTTCAACCCCAGCTCTGCCAAAATTAAACACATTATTGCTTAGTGCAGTTTATGAATCCAGTCACAGAATGCCCTTTTCTGATCTTTTGGCTGGCTCTCGACTGGACAATACCTAGGCTGTGTCACACTATTAAACTACTGTAAATACATACATATTTCCAGGTTCCTTCATGCCTGCCTGCCTGCCTCCAGCAATTCTTTATACACTATTATGGCTTTTCAATTAATAGATCAAGGCTATCAAACTGAAATTAGAAAGATGCTGGAGCTTTGATTCAAACATTTCGCTACAGCACACCTGATGCTTTAGAAAGATTTCTATTTGCCTGGCTTTAAGTTCACCTGATGTGAAGGTTCATGGCTTACCGAAAGACACTGTTGAATGGGTGTCCTGCTACTTTGCTCATCTGCTGATCCCTGCCTTTCTACAAAATGCAAGGAATCAGAGGAGTTAAGAAGGATAACTGAAAATAAATCCACTGGGGCTTGCCAAAAGCAGAATAATTTTGCCAGGTGCCAGATTTTATTCATAAAGCTGTATTGACTGACGTTGCTTTTTAGGAATTCCAGCAGTGACAGCCTGCTCCCAGCCTTCACGCAGGGTTCCTGATCAATGCCAGGCAGTGTGTATTCTGCAGAATCTTTGGACTGTGCAGCTTTGCAACAGTATTCAAACTCTAGAGAACTGCTGATGAGAGCATTTTGCTACATAAGCATTATCTATTCACTCTGGAATTGGCTGGGTTTTTTTTTTCTTCTGACAAGAGTATCTCATAATGAAAATCATGCACATAATGGCAATTCCAACCTATTTATTAAAATAATACATTTTCCTCCAGTGGAAAAAACATATGCCACAACAAAGAATTAAGACTGACTTGTGTTCAGTGGGGCTGTAACAAAATGATCTAAGAGGAGCAATTTGGACAGCTGGCCTGTGGAGCTGTATGGCAGGAGGGAGGTTCCCATGCTGTAATGTAAAATCAGGAAGAATGAGGGGGCAAAATGCACTCTGACTAGTATAGAGTGACTGATTTCAGTCTGAATCACTGTACAGAGATGGTGAGTAGTAATGTTAATAGACGGATCACTGCAGCTTGCACTTCTGCATGGAACAGAATTTGAGCCATTGCTTTGCAAAGGTAGAACGGTATATTTATGGCACTGATCGACCAGCTTATTCTGTGTAAATCAAATGGATTTAGATCTTCCTAAAAATTTTAACTTTGGGATAACTAAGATACATTTTTTCCTCTGCAGTATTAATTGGCTGGAAAGAGATTTTTAAGCCGGGGGGAGGGGGGCAGAGCAAGGGAGAAATTAAACCATGTCATCTGTACAGACACACAGACTGAAATCAAACAGAAAAAAAAACTCAGGAAGAAAGTCTCTTAAATTCATAAATTATGGCTATAAGACCAACGGAACTGATTAAGAGTTTTCTGTACCTCCTGCTTCCCAAAGTTTTACTTTAAATGGTTATTGCTACGATCTGTGAATTCTAAGATAGTAAGTGCTAATAATAATGGGAAATGGGCATCAAAGAATGGCTAGGATGTGTAAATGAAGAAGAGACTGCAGCACTTAGAATTTAGAATAACTTTATTGTCACTTTAAATGTAACTAATAGGCATACATTGGAATGAAATTTTGTTGCATACAGCTCTCAAATATACACTACATAAACATGTCAATACAGTGGGCTTTTACAATTTTACTCTTTACATAGGGCTTGAACAGTTTTGCTAAGCAACCATTTGCAAAACTGGCTGTCTTCTTGAAACACTCTGTTGGATAAGTTCTCATCTTTTTCTAAACAATTCAAGATATAGAAAAAGATAATTGACAAACTTTTACAGGCAGCACTTTAGCCTATGCCCACTGAACTAGTGGAGAGTATATAATCATGAGTTGGAACTTATATGAAGCCTTGGAATTAGGTTTCCATTATTGTTTGTTCTGACCTGTGGGGATGGAATTTGTACATTTCTTTGTTTCTTTATAGTATATATGGATTGAGTGGTCTGTTCTAGGAAAATATATAGTGGCCCACATGGATGCTTCTGATTCTTCCACAGCTGCTTTATTTGATGCAACAATGTTTCAAACATATGAAGAACTCATTCTCAAAATTGCTCCGGATTGCTATTGAGATTCTCTGGAATAAGATTATGCCTTAGCAATATTTACATAGTTCATAATGGAAAAATAAATAAGTCTATTGCTATAAGTATACAAGTCAATAAACATTGCTTTTTAACATACTTAAATCTGGATGTCTAAATTCTAAGCCATCCAGTTTATTAAAAAAAACTTTTAAATTTATATCAAGGCATCATTATCTTGGAATCTCTGCAAGATAATTCTAATAAAGATTGACTTCATTCTAACACTGCTATTTGAGAATTATGACATGGAAATATCTTTACTTGGAAAAAAAGAGAAACTGGCAAGTTCTAAACCTGTTGTCATCTCTGGTATACACACACATATAGTAAAATTGTCTTATCCTAAAGTTATGGTTTCAGTTACTTGGGTAACATCATTTCCATCACTCTCTCTTAGCCCAATTCACCTCACAGGGCTGCTATTGTGGGGAAAATAGGAAAAGGAAGGAGTATTAGCAAAGTTCATCACCTTGAGTTATTTATAATGATAAAGGCAGATTAAATAATACATTCAACTGTAGGAAATTGGATTTTATCATTTTTTATATTTTGATCTTTATTTTAAATCTGTAAACTTTGCTTTTCAGTTATGAATAAGCCATATTCTGGTTTTATGAATTCTAGATATGGTTCCATGATGCCTCCCTCTAAGGTCTCAGGATGACTTATTTTTAACTCAACTTACTACACTTAGATATATTAAGAACAAGTGTAACCCTGCCTGAAGAAGTAGTAGTAGCAAGAATATTTGAGAGGAACTTAAGTGTAATGAGTTATTTATTAAAGGATCTTAAGTGTAATGAGATATTAGTGCTGGAATCTCTTCAACTGATATAAAAAGATAGCACATATTTAAGGTGTTTCATCTCCATTAGAATGCATCAGACTGCACATGTATAGGACTACAATGTACAGTCAAGTCCCATGCATACTTATCTATATATACCAGGAAAACTCTTGTATCAGTTTGATTGTGATTCAGCAAAACAATGCACCATAGGGCAACAATTTTTGAATCAACGTACCTCAAATGGACCAACCTAAAAATATGTTCAAAATCCAGGCTCCATGACTTCCATGAGATTGAAATTTGGCAAAGTTGTGCTGCTCCATATAGTGGCTGCAGTCATGTGATCACCCAGCTTTCCTACAAGGAATTTCAATGGGGAGCCAGCAAGAAGTTGAAAGTCTCTCCTGGTTCCACTGTTCTTCAATAAAGGAGAACATTTGTAGCTCAGGATTGAAATGAGGGGTCCTTGGTGCTCTCTGAGTTGGTTGTTTTTGTGCAATGTTTCATTACCCAAACTAGGTAATACCATCAATGCTAGTAAGGAGTAGGGTTTACTCTCAGTTTATATTCTAGTGGCTTGCCCTTGGGTGGCCTTAGAGGTTCTTTGGTTGGGTTGTTTACTGTTGGCTTGCTTGACAGCTCCTTGATTGGGATGTTGTTTACTTGATTGTAAACCACTAGAATATAAACTGAGAGCAAACCCTACTCTTTACTAGCACTGATGATAAGTTTGGGTAATGAAACTTCTGCAAGAAGACAGCCAAGCTCAGAGATCACCAAAGAGCCACCCCCCCTCGCCCATTTTTGCCTGCCCATGTTCAGTCTGCTTCTCTCTTTAGGTAAGGAAACATTTCTGAAACGATGGTCACGGGTTGTCTAGTCGCAAAATAAAACTATTATGTTTAATAGGCTTATTTACAACTGCATTCTTACATACAATTATGCAGAAGTGTATTGCACTTAAGATTCAATTTACCTTTAAGTAACCATGTACTGCCCTTCCTTTCTTTTGACTTGCATTATCTTTCCCCACACAAGAAAATAATTGTTTTGTTCTGCCAATTAGAAAGTGTAGCAAGAGACGGCTGAGTGCCTAATGTGAATGGTGAGGTATTTTAACCTTAGAATTCCACTGAGTTTTATACATCCTGGCCTGCTTACATGCCTTACTGCAGCTTGGTGGTAACTTAAGGCTGGCACCATCCACTTTCCTGAGGCAATATCTTGATCTGTCTTCTTGCTAGCTTATGAGACAAAAAGAGATCTCAAACCTTGAGCTTAATTAACTAGTGATTTTGAGGATGGAAAATTAAATCACAACAGGCAGTTGGGTAACTTTGTACCAATCACTCTCTCTCAACCCAATCCACCTCACCAGGTGGGTGTTGTGGGGAAAAATATAAGGAAGGAGGAGTACTGCATGTGTTTGCAGCCTTTGTAAAAAATAATAAAGGCAGGATACAGAAAAATACAGAAAAGTAACACTTGAGCATATCTGCAAAATATTCACACTAATCTCATCTTACCACTACTACATAAAAACCAGGACACATAGGAAATTTTATATGCTTGTGGCTTTCAGATGTTAATCTGCTATAACACCAAGTAAGTTGTTGCTAAACTGAATTCAGCGTAGCTTAAAATTCAATGGCTGATTATGCATTGTAAACTAGGCTCAATGTAAACCAAGTTTGTCACATTAAGTGCTTTGTAACTAATAGGTATATTCTTCCACATGCTAACTTGTTATTTATTATTTGTAACCCATTTTTTAAAATTTTTATAAATAACTCAAGGCAGCAAATATATCCAACCCACCTTCCTCCTCCTATTTTTCTCACAACAACCCTGTAAGGTGAGATGGGCTGAGAGAGAGTGACTGGCTCTCTGGTTATGGCTGTGCTCTCCTATATCCATCTCATGACCTTACCCTTTTTAGATTTTTGCTTTTTATACCGTTTAGTTTTTAATTTATATACCTTTTATAATTTTCTTATTTTTACTTTATAATTTACTTACCTTATTTTTACGTTTTTGTAACTCTTTTTAGAAATTTACTCTTTGTAGATTTTTATGCTTATTTTCACTTATACCCTACCATAAGCTGGGTTACGCTCATAATAAAGCCTGACTGAATAAAAGCAAAGTGTCCAGGAAGTGTAAAAAGTCTTAAAAATGCAAAATCTATCTTGTCAGGCTCTGAAAAAACCATTTGTTAGGAGTAAAAATCTTCTAAACATCCCTGCTAATTAGAGGTGATAGACCGTGCTTTTCTTTGCTGTCAACGCTGATAAAATTAGACCCGGAAAGTAATCTAAGAAACATTTTTATTTATAAAAATAAGAAAATCTAACAAAGATCCATACCGGCAGCTTAATTTCAGACCAAGGCATATAGGAAAAGAACAAAGGAAAAGTACAACAGAAGTTACAGGAAGTTAAGTAAAAACTTTTTAAGACATGCGCAGTAAACTCAGACATCACAAGACTTTCTTATCTCATTACTATGGAGACAAGATAACAAATGCTGCTGGCTAGCAGACACCTGCCTGCTATAATATTAGCTTAGGAGCTTGGCAGACAAACCAAAAAAACTGCAGTGACAATCCTGACATAGGTTTTTTTTTGCTCCATACAATTCATGACTTCCCAAAATCAGGGCTGATAGCTGCAAGGCATAAAATGTAGAAACTGCTCTATTTTGTCCTGCAAATCTTATGCTTTATTTGAGAGACTGTTGTGTGCAGGGTTGTAAAGAAGATGTTCATTCTGCATTGCCGTTCTCCCCCCCGCCCCCACAAATGATGATCTTGATAGTACATAATGGAATATAGAATTTCCTAATGGATTTTCCACTACTGCTTCCCTCCCACTTTATCCAGTACTAAAACTGAATTAAAAATTTAATTTCAATTTACTGAAAAGTTGGCAGTAACTAAGGGAATCTTAAGGACCGCATAGAAAGCCTGAGATGGATATAAATTATTAACTCATTTAACATAAGCACAAAAATACACCATTAAGATATTTTTCTTCTGCAAATTATAGCACTGAATTTGTTAGAACCCTGAGTTACCACATTTGCATTATAATCACCACAGTTCCATTGCAAAGACTAACCTTTGTCTTTTATTGAAGTTGGCTCAAAGACCTGCCCAACAATAAAGTACTTTTAGTCTAACCTATGAATTGATCTTTATGGATTTTCCTAGTGACACTATTTATATGACTTGATTATGTGATTATGTTACACACATTCTAAATACCTTTAGTATGTGATAAATATTTAAGGGAGATCATATCCATCATCAGATATGTGTGAAAATTTGATCTAGATTCACATATACATTTGGTGTACATTTCTGTACATTAATGCTGTGTTTCCCTTTCCAATTTCCTTGTCACGATACATCAGAATTAACATTAATACTATCCCTCTATGCAGCCATGCCATGTCTCCTGGGTTACCTAAGTTTCTGCAGTTTCTTCATCAACATTAAAGTAAAATTAAGTTGCTAATCCTTAAAGTAAATTTAAGCTGCCTTTGTAGCTAAATTATTTGGGCTTGGTCCAGGCAACAGTTGCTCAGGTAAGTAATAAAATATTATGTGCTTCATGTATGTTTTTGTTGATTTTTAGTGAAATTTTTAAAATGGAACTGCTAATATTCCTCTTGAAGATATGCTGGAAGATACTTTATGTACCACCTCCTTAATTTCTCATTGCTTTAATGCATTTGCCCTATAGTGATGAAACTATACCATGAATTACATTAACTTTGATGGAATTTGACCTAAATCTACATTTATTTAGTAATAATGGGTGTTGAGTAGGTAGTGGTATTTAGCTGACCTGGGTGATTCTAGAAAAGCAAAGCAAAGATGGCCCCAAGATTTTGTAGAGTTGTTTGCAAAAATGAGTCCAGCAAACAGATATTCATTCATACAATAAACGCCATTGCTAAAACCAATACCACCCATAACAAACTTCGCTCACAACCAGACTTATCCATACTGCAAAGAATCCGCTCCTGTGAACTCTGCACAGAACTCAAAAAACGTCTAGACAATGGAGAGAAGGACCTGTACATAGACTACTGTGCTGACTGTATCAAAAGTAAGTCACACAACCCACAACTCAGCATCCAACCCTACTTCAACCAATCCACCATCACCCAAAACTAGGCACACACGCACCTAACTACCTCAATTCCAACTACAGCTGGCCTTAAATGCAAGCTACTCAGTGCAAGAAGCCTTGTGAACAAAATACCTGAATTCCTCCTCTTACTAAATATGGCTAAATGTGACATCATATTTGTCTGTGAAACATGGCTCAATGCATCTCTCCCTGACTCCATTACCACAGTAAAAAACTATCATGTTTACCGATCAGATCATGAAATCTGTAGAGGAGGTAGTGTTGCTATCTTCTATAAAATGTCCCTACATCTAAAAAACATCCAAATTACCCAGGAGCTTGCTCTTCCTGAGACCATCGTCCGTGAACTGTCCTTAAATATCACATTTTGATTCTTACTATGTTACAGAGCCCCTGATTATGACATCAAACATGTAAACAAGTTAAATTCACTACTAACATGGGCAACCTCCTGCCCACACGCTTTTATCTTTCTTGGTGACTTCAATCTACCTCGTATTAACTGGACCCTAAACCAATGTACAACCGAACCCATACATGCAACCTTGTACAATGCTGTAACAAATCTGGCACTGGAACAACTAGTAGCCAACAACACTAGACTTAACAACTGCCTCGATCTCATCTTCTGCAACAGTTTGAATTCAATTTACAGACTACAAATTAATGGACCCTTTTCCAACAGTGACCACAGCATGATTGACTTTTGTCTCAAAATACATCCTCACAAAAATCACCATAACGACAGGATCCCCAATTATAACTTCAAAAAAGGCAACTATGATCTTATAGACAACGATCTCTCATCTCTTGATTGGCAATCTCTATCCACTGGATGCAATATTGTTGAAGACCATTACAACATATTTTTACTTGAAGTCAAAAGAGTCATCAAACTATATGTAACAATAACAACTCCCAAAACCAGGAAAAACAAACTACCCATAACAATAAGGAAGCTCCAATCCAAAAAGAAATCCCTTTGGGGAAAAACAAATCTGGTCACACTCCCAACTTCAAAAGCCGATACAAAAAATTATGCCACCAGATAAAGACTGAATGCACCAATTATCACATTAAACAAGAGGAAAACCTTCTACACACCAATTCCACCCACGCTTTCTACAATTTTGTAAACAACAAACTAAAAGACTCAAGATCCATCCCACCCCTGAAAGGACCTAATGGTAAAGACTGCAACGATGACACCATTAAAGCCAACTTCTTTAACACATTCTTTGGCACAGTATTTGTAAACAGCAATGGATCATGCCCAATATTTCCTAGTCTAACCACAGACAACTACAATGATCTAATACATATAGATTTTACAGAAGACAATGTTGAAAAAGTACTACGCAATCTAAAACCATCTCTAGCTATTGGACCAGATGGAATATGTGCCTACTTCTTAAAAAAGCTATCCACTGCCATAGCCGAACCTCTAAGCATAATCTTTGAAAAATCTTTCAGGACCAGCTCCTTGCCAAACCTATGGTCACTAGCCACGGTCATCCCCATCTTCAAAAAGGGAGACCACAGCCTAGTTGAAAATTACAGACCAATCTCTTTATGCTGCGTCACCTGTGAAGTCATGGAATCAATTATTAACCAATCCATTATCCTCCACTTAGAGACAAACAACCTACTCTCTAACAAACAATTTGGTTTCAGAAAAAAACTATCCTGTAATTAGCAACTCTCACACTGCAAAAACATATGGACTACACAACTTGATCAGGGCAAAGCAATTGACGCAATTTACATAGACTTTTGTAAAGCCTTTGATTCAGTGGTACACGACAAACTACTCCTAAAATTAAAATCTTATGGTATCTCTGGACACCTGTGTAACTGGATAGAAGCTTTCCTGTCAAACAGGCAACAAATGGTCAAAATTGGGAGCGTCCTATCAAATCCTGTACCTGTCAACAGTGATGTCCCCCAAGGCAGCGTTCTAGGACCAACTCCCTTCATACTCTACATAAATGACCTCTGTGATCATATTAAGAGCAACTGCATTCTTTTCGCTGACTGTAAAGCTATTCAACACCACTGACAATACTGCTACCCTTCAAAAAGACCTTGACTATGTGTCAGAATGGTCAAACAAATGTCAACTTCAAATCTCAACAAATAAATGCTCTGTCTTACATATTGGCAAAAAAAATCAGAAAATAAAATACAAGCTGAATAGTCAAGACCTTGTTGATGACACAAACTTTGTCAAGGACCTTGGAGTACTCATCTCAAGTGTGCTAGAGCCCACTGTAACTACATAGCCAAAAAGGCATTGAGAGTTGTTAACCTAATCCTGCGTAGCTTTTTCTCCGGTAATATCACTTTACTAACTAGAGCATACAAAACATTTGCTAGACCAATACTTGAATACAGCTCATCAGTCTGGAACCCGCATTACATATCTGATATTAATACAATTGAGAAAGTCCAGAAATATTTCACAAGAAGAGTTCTCCACTCCTCTACTTGTAGCAGAATACCTTATGCCACCAGACTTGAAATTTTAGACCTAGACAACCTAGAACTACACCGCCTTCGGTCCGATCTAAGTATAGTACATAAAATCATACATTGCAATGTCCTACCTGTCAATGAATACTTCAGCTTCAACCATAACAATACAAGAGCACACAATAGATACAAACTCAAGGTAAACCGCACCAAACTTGATTGCAGGAAATACGACTTCAGCAACAGTGATCAATGTCTGGAATATTCTACCTGATTCTGTGGTTTCTTCCCCAAACCCCAAAAACTTTAACCTTAGACTGTCTACTATTGACCTCACCCCTTTCCTAAGAGGTCTGTAGGGGCGTGCATAAGCACACCAACGTGCCTACCGTCCCTGTCCTATTGTTTCTTTTTTTTTCTTATTCGTATCCATTTCATGTATTCATAACCATGTTTATACTTATACCTGTTATCTAATAATCGCTTGACAAAATAAAATAAATAAATAAATACATACATACCATCAAGCAATCCCAAAGTCTCGGAAGTCAGCAAAATATTCCGGAAGGTAACAGCAAATCACTTCCATCCTGTTGCCAAAAACAACATGACCTCTTCATGAAACCAGGAGTCAAACTTCACTCTAAGGAAACTCTCATTGGTTAGAAGGGTATTTCTTCTTAGATTATAAGTAAGATTATATTTATCTGAACTTCACATTTGCTACTTAAATTAACATGAATACCTTTCTCTCCTTTGATGAACCTTTATTAAAAGCAAGAAATATTTCATATTGTGTTTCAGAGAGACATGAAAACTGAGACCATACTGTGACTTGCTAATGTACATAAAGCCTATTGTGAATTGCCAGTGTCAATTGTCTTTATTAATGATGTAAAAAGCTTGGGCCGTGACCATATAAGGAAAGGAGTGTAATTTTATTCACTCATCAGTAAACCTCTCATTGTTTTTCTCCGTTGTATATTGTGATTAATCATCCTTAATGTCTATTATTAATGGAAAATTGTTGGAGTGAAACAGAAGCCTACATTTATTTTCAGAAGAAAGCAGTTATTCAGGATTTCCATTAGGTATGTATTTTGAAAGCACAAATGACAGATATCCAGCAGATTCATTCAGTATATTCAAAAGGAGGCAGATACACTGAATCATGGGAGTTGCTTTATTATAGAATACTGGATTTAATCTATCTGTTTCACTAATAATGGAAGTATTTCACTAATAGTGAAAGAATTCTACACACAAGCACACTTTCAATGTACAAGGGCCAGAATATTATTTTGAAAGTGGATGTCATAAATTGCCAACCCACCAAAAATAGATCAGATTTGCAGTAATCTTAAGAAATATTGGTAAGTTTTGGGGTGGAGGGTTAGATAGGCTGTAATGGGAAACCAAGATGATGTTTTAATATTTTAAGAGGCTAGTTCACAGTCTGTTCACCATAAGCAAATTGTCACTTTCTCTGGATTTCTTAAATGTTAACTGTTATTATCTGCCCTGCCTCTTGCGGTTGGATAGTTTAAAGTCCAGTAATTAACTACACTAAGTCACATCAATACAATTAATTTGTATTAATTACATATTTACAACAGCAAATACTACAGAGTCTACAATGGATGTGTGAAACCTGCCTTTGATCCTTCTTAAAAACAAAAACAAAAAGCACGTTCACTTGAGATTTTAAACCGCAGCAGCCAGTTTGTACATAGCATCACGAAGTGATATTTATGTCACCGAGACACTAAACGCATTATTTAAAATTAAGCGCCACTTGTTTGCCAAGTTAAACTATTACGAATTGTCTATACAGTACACACGTACACAACAGCATGTCCCGATTTGGCTACACACACATAGCACTTTTAAAAGAAAAAAGAAAAATAGTGAAGAATCCTAGGGTGAACATCCCGGCAACCTTCAGCAAGCCCACGCCACTCCACGCAAGGCTCTCTCTTTACCACCGCCAGCACATGGCACTGCCTTGCTCATCTCCCGGATAACTCCCGATCTTACAGAGCTCAGGATCCACCTTGAGTAATATCGGGGTACAATGAGCCCCAGGTCCTGACCCTCACACCGACCCCACTTCAGCGGGATTCCTTTTCCCCCACTCCACGCGCTTCGTGACTCTCTTCCCTCGGGTGGGCACGATCCCTCCCACTGCAGAGCGGCAGAGCTTAGCTCAGCGTTCCCAGGCTGGAAGGAGGCCGCCCCCACTCCACCCCACTCCCAAACCCCTCTCCCCTTCCAGGAGGGCTTAAGGCGCTGCCGAGGCAGCCGGATAAATTCTGGGCGGCGCGCCACCAAGCCGCCCTCCAGAACCGGAAGCCTCCGCCCCTTTTTTATTTATTTATTTATCCGAGGAGAATGAGGGGGAAACAGAAAGGCGAGCGCAGGCGGGTTTTTGCGCGTCGGCCGAAGCAGCCGAGGTGCTTCCATTCCTCCCTCAGGTCGAGGAGTTCCTCCTCGGCGGCTCCTCCCCTCTGAGGCTCGGCCCACGAGAAAGCCGCGCTTTGTGACAGTTGCCAAAGGAGGGGGGGCGGGGCGGAGAGATGCGAGTGGAGCAGCCCGCCCCGCTCGGGCACGTTTTGCTGCTTTCTTGGCTGGGCGAGCTGAGCTGAGCCGAGCCGCAGCCCGCTGGTCGGCCCGTCATTCATCCGCTGTCGCTTGAGGCCGTCCGGGCCGTCCGGCCATCCGTCCTGCCGGCCGAGCGGGCGACACAAAACCCTCCGACTGCTGTAGCCCGCTGCGGGGATGTGCCATTGCCATGGCGAGGAGGGTCTCTGCGGGGGCCTGGCTCAGGAAGCCCTACTACGGGCAGGTAAGAAAGTGGGTGTCCAGGCGGGACACGGGCTGAGGCGAGCTAGCCGGACGGGGCTGCGGCGGCGGCGGCGGCGGGGCAGGCACTGCGGTTGGGAGCAGCCAGGCGTGGGCCAGGCTACCGTGAATGGGGAAGCGAGGTGGAGGCGGGGGGGGGAGAGGAGAGGCACTCACGGGAGGGAAGACGAAGGAGGATGTGTATACATTGGGGGTTGGGATGTGGGGCGGGGGGCGGGGGGAGGAATTGCGAAAGATCCTTGGCTACGCGTTGCTCGGCTAAGCAGCCCGAGCAGAGGAATGCCGCCCGGCGGTTAGGAATCCGCGCCATCAGTTTCTCAGGACTTCCCGAGCCTTCCTCTCTTTTTGGGGGGGAGGGGGAGTCAGCAACTACGGGAAGAAGCAGGTAAGCGAATCCTCGCCGTGTCCTTAACTAGGCCCGGCCCCGAGCCATCGTTTAAAAGGCTTTCCCTCCCTCCTTTCCGCCCCCCCCACTTCTGAACCCAGCAGTCCTACTCCTTCCTCCTCCTCCTCGTTTCCCTCTCCTGCCTCGGGTTTATGTTGGGAGGTTTGTGAACTGGTGATGCCTCCTGCTGAAAAAGTCTTTCCAACTACGATTATCTCTGTGATTCCAGTCAAGCTTTCCTGGTGATTTAGCAAAGGATTTGCTACCGATTGCCAGATTTAAAACATTTCCGAGAGTAGCTGGCATCCTTAGGATTTGAAGATATGTTGTTTTGACAGGTTGCGTCTGGAGGTCAGTGGTAGAATACTGTAAAAGGCTAAAAAGCAGCGAGCGCACACACAAAAAAGGGCCAAAAAGTCCTTGGTGAAGTGCGAACCTTTTAGAAAATGTAAGCGGGGAAGAGGCAGTGGGGGCTGGCTGTGTTCCTGTTTATTTATTCCTATATTAAATAAAGATTTAATCATGAAGGCAATATATTTTCTGTTCATTGTGCTTTAACTTCACTACCTGTTACTCCATGTTAAAGCTTTACAATTGTTAGAGAGCAAGAATACATTCTTGAGATAATTTTATTAGATTTACTGTTGAAAAGTAAAAAAAATTCTGTGAAGAGTTTAGACACTCACACTTGTCATAATTCTCTGTGGGCCTTTTCTGGAAGCATAAAACAAGCAATTCCCCAAATCTACTGAACTATAGTCAAAGGGTTTACAAAACTCACCCCAGCCAAAATTGTTGCAGCATGAACATAATTGCTTATATGCACATCTTTGCTGCATAATATATATATACATACATATACATATTCATACATACATAACATACATACATACATACATACATACATATATACCTACATACATTTAGTGACCGTACCTATTTGGTTGTATATTTTATTTGGTTTTTAAAAAGTGTGGTGTTGATGTTATTTTATTTATTTTATCTGTTTCTTGCCTTTCTTATTGTTTACAAATTACTTGGGATGGTGAACATATCCAACACACTTTCCTTCTTCTCTTTTCCCACAAAAACCTTGGTGGTGCAGGCTGTTAATAGCCTAGCACTTAGTTCCAGCTGCCTGTAACTATTGCAGGCTTGAATCCCACCAGGCTCACGGTTGACTCAGCCTTCCATCCTCTCCGGGTAGGTAAATTGAAGACCCAAGATTGTTGGGGGCAATAAGCTGACTTTGTAAAAATGCCACTTAGTAATAAGCAGGCATATACAATGGAATGAAGGCTATTGCTGAGCACATTGGGTTGTATCCCAAAAATTGTAAGCCGCCCTGAGTCTCTGGAGAAGGCGGGATATAAATATGAATTAAAAAACAACAACAACAACATTGTTAGGTGGGTTGGGCTGAGATCGTGTGACTGGCACAAAGCCAACCAGCTGGCTTTCATAATTAAGGTGAGACTTGAAGTCACAGTCTCCTGATTTCTAGTCTGGTTCTTGTTATTTTATGGAAATTTATATACATGTTAAAAGATACTTTGGCTGTATTTATACAGAAAGTCTATATTTAGACATGGAGAGAAGAAATGGGATGCATAAAAATGATGTAAAAAGCTTTTGCAGTTATTTCAAATAAGATGTGAAGAAGGGTGGGTAAAATGTAAAAGGCTTTGTAAAAAGTGTTTCTTTCAAAAAAATATTCAAATGAGATTAAACTTGCAGCATTTGATGAAGAAAAGTCTTAGTCTTCCCATTCCACTCTAAAAATAAAGGTGAAAAATATTCATTCTTGTTTTCTCTTATTTTAAAAGTTATCTTTATATAAACAAAAATCAGGGAAATTTAAATGAGCAATTCCTTTTTAATAGAACGGATTCAGAAGAGGTTTGTACAACACATCCCTTAAGAGGATGGTGTGATTATATGCAAGGGCAATCAAATGTCCTTCTTAGTATAGTAGCAGAATAACTTGTATGTTCTAAAAATAAAGAGCATTAACAAATCTATATTGTGCTCTGAGCAAGAGCTGAATCTTGTTTCTATGTTAGATGCATCCTAATCAGATTCAGTTCACATATATTTGCACATGGTTTAAAGATACGTTTATACTTTTTCTACACTTTGCATAAAGTTGCTTAGCATGAAAGAGAGTTGTATAATGGGTGTATATGTTTAGACAAGAGGGAATGTCTATGCAATTATTAAAAAACTGTGTGCATACATTTTCCAATCATTTACACATGAATAACAACCACTTTTTTAAAAAAAGGAACACACTTGTTTTGATGAGACATAATAAAGTAGCTAATTATTATAGCTTTTGTTTCTTTGTATCATGGCTTTTCAGAGTATAAAATGCACCCTTTATTTTCACAGCTTTTATTTAGTTTGGCAATGTCTGCATCATTCCCCTCTCCTAGTTTGTTCTCAAATCTTTCTGTCCTTGGCATAATTTCAAGCTTTACTTCTCCACAAGTACTTTTAAAAGTCCATTAATTCTATGAAGCATCAAAGGAATCATTTGTGATCATTTACATTTGTGCTTAAACTTGTAGTTCTTTATATTTCCATATTAAAATACTTTGATTTTAAATTTGACAATTTCATTTAGGGTTATATTGACTATATAGTAGAATATTCATATATCCAGTTATTGCTTAACACTTGTTCTATATGAATTGAGATGGGCACCACCACCTTTATTTCTGTCTCAGTAATTTTGCAGCAGTTCTTCTGTAACTGAAAGCCTGATGCTTTTTCATTGCCAGGGCTATTTGGTTTGTCATCATCTCCTTGTTTTTCTCATTTACACTTTCCATTCCCATGAAAATAATGGCGGCTAGCCGCCCATTTTAGCAGTTCCCCAATTTCTCACTGGAAGTGGACCTGACTAACTTAAGGTGGCAGAAAGTCAGGACACTTCAAAATTTGAAGTGCAATGCATTAAATTGATGCTTACAGCAGGAAGGGGAGGGATTTATGAAGGTGACAGCTAGTGGAAGAGTTTTGACTTCTTCTCTATCACATAGCCATTATGTTGATTTAGTAGCTTGTGGCTCACTATATTCTCTGAATCGAGCCACTGTGATATATTTGTTCCTATGGTGAAAAAAAATGACTTAATGTGAATAAAACAAATGGTCACAGCTTATTTGTATTTGCTTAGTAAATAGAGATAGTAAAAACATTAATTATTTTAACTTTTTTATGAACTTGAAGTTATTTAAAAATACTGTTAATTTGGGATTGACATCTGATATGTTTCCTTTTCAAAGTGAATTCAACTTGATTATGAACAAATGTGTATTTATGTACTAATGTCTATATCTATCCTTCTTCCTAGCAACATGTATTGTTAACTGTATGCCAGTAAATATTTCTCCAAATAGTAGATAGCTTTAAAATGATTATTAGTTATTACTTTAACATTTATATTGCAAGTTAAAAAACAGCTTTTATAGGAGATTGATGAAGATATATCACTGAATCCCATAAACTATGACTAAAAATTTGAAATATGGAATAGGCACTAATACTCTTGTTTACTTTTTGGAATCAACTTCCTTATTTTAAATGTAATTAGGAGACCCATTTCTCTCAGCTTTATTGTAGTTAATGCTGGTTACCATTCTCAGATAATCTAGATTTTAAATGTAATTCTCTCTTCTAAAAATGTAAAAATCCATGTAATTCTTATTTTTCAATACTAATTCATGAAATATTAACCTGAATATTAATTTTAGAATTATAATTTGTTCTCTGTGTGACACAGAAAGAATTATATATATAAAATGCTTTTAGAATTCCCCAATGTGTTAAACCAGCATGTCCACTCCTAATATGATCTGCTTGCTACCTCTGATCCTGGCAATTACCACAGAATTCTTGTCTAGGAACTTCCGTCTTTCCATTTTTTTATATACAGTAATACTAAAGTTTATTGTGTCCAAATTTCAATTGTGTTTCCTATTGGGTTTATTTACTTGTGGTTTACTGCAACAAAATTATGAGATTCTGATTGCCTTTTTTCATTTGTTACCCAGCAGCAAGAAAATATTTATATAATATATAGATATAGTGAAAAAAGTAATCAAAGCACGTGGTATGCAACAAGACACCATCTCTTCATTTATTGGATTGCTTTAAACTTTCATTTAATTCAAGATTACCGAAATACATCTCAGACAATTTGTCTCATTCTGTCTCGATCTGGTATTAATATCAGTATTCTATGGAACTATTGAGATGTAACTTTTTCCAGCAATGCTACTTGAAATGCATTTGGAATGATAAATAACTCATTGCCATGCAGTACACTTTATTTAGTGGAATATGGACCCTGTAAACTCCTTGTCACGTGTTGTCACATGCTTTCTCTTTCAGTGTTCTGGATCATTTCCAAAAGGATTAGCAGGAAAGAGAAGAGAGTGTCTGAAGTAATTTTATTTTAAAGTGACAGATATCACAAAATACTTGTTCTTTAAAATAGTTTGCTGTGTCATAACTGCTTAAAACATTCAAAGGAGCTAATACAGCAGTTTGTGTATCAAAACTATTTTGCAATTAAATCAGTTTAAAAATGAAGAAGTTTATTTAATGGTTTAATGGTTAAGTTTATTAGTGGAAGCAATTTTATCAATCATTTCCTGTTAATCCTCCTGATTATTTATTTATTTATTTATTTATTTATTTATTTATATGTACGCCCCATCTCTGAAGACTCGGGGTGGCTCACAGCTAAAACAATAAATAATTAAGAAAAGATTAAACCAAAACAAGCCCAAAAAGACAATTTAAATACTTAAAAACATAAAACGACCCCACCCAGGAAGGGTCACAGCCTGGATTGGTCAAACAACCAGGTCTTCAAATCATGGCGGAAGGTGCGGAGGTCAGGGGCCAGGCGGAGCCCCAAGGGAAGTTGGTTCCAGAGGTCAGGGGCTGCGACAGAATAGGCTCGTCGTCGGGGGACCGCCAGCCGGCACTGGCTGGCCAACAGGACCCCAGGGAGTCCTTGCCTGTGTGCTCGCACAGGGCGGTTGCCATTCAATGTCGGCAGGAGTCGCTCCCTTAAATAATGAGGACCAATGTCATCAAGGACTTTGTATGTTAAAACTAAAACCTTGAATCTCACCGAGCAACCGGCAACCAATGCAGGCAGCGCAGGAGGGGGTAACATGGGAGAATCGAAACTCCCATCACCACCAGCGCCGCGGCATTCTGCACCAGCTGCAATCTCTGGATGGTATGCAAGGGCAGTCCCAAATAGAGAGCGTTGCAGTAGTCGAGTCTAGAGGTAACAAGGGCATGAGTGACTGTGCACAGGGCATCTCGGTCCAGAAATGGGTGTAGTTGACGAACAAGGCGGAGCTGGGCAAAGGCCCCCCTGGCGACAGCCCCACCTGCTCCTCCAACCGAGCCGCACATCCAGGAGGACCCCCAGATTCCGTGCCCTATCCACAGGGGGCAACACTGCTCCCCCTATGGCCAAAGATGGATATTCCTGACTGGGCCGAAATGCCGGTATGCACAGCCACTCAGTCTTGGCCGGGTTGAGTCAAAGCATGTTCCCGCTCATCCGAATCCGTACCGCATCCAAACACTGGGTCATCAGGGAGAGGGCATCACTGATTTGGTTCGGGGTGGAGATATATAGCTGGGTGTCATCTGCGTACTGATGGAATCTTACCCTGAAACCACGGATGATCTCACCCAGCGGCTTCATATAGATGTTAAATAGGGGGGAGAGAACCGACCCCTGAGGGACCCCACAAGAGAGCACCTCCGGGGTCGACCTCTGACCCCCACCAATACCGATTATGCCACCCAGAGGTAGGAGGTGAACCACCGAAGCACAGTGCCCCCACTCCAACCCCCGCCGCAAAAGGATACCATGGTCGATGGTATCAAAAGCCGCTGAGAGGTCTAATAGGACCAGGACAGAGGAAAACCCTGTCCCGGCCCTCCAGAGATCATCCATCAGCCACCAATGCCGTCTCCATGCTGAAACCAGGTCGAAGCCCGATTGATACGGATCCAGGTAGTCCGCTTCATCCAAGAAAAGTGGAAACTGCCGAGCCACCACACCCTCAACAACCTTCGCCAAAAAGCGAAGGTTGGAGACTGGACGGAAGTTGTCTAACACGGTCGGGTCCAGGGCAGGCTTCTTCAGGAGGGGTCTCACCACCGCCTCCTTCAAGGCGGTGGGAAAAACACCCTCCCTTAATGAAGCGTTGACAACTGCCCGGAGCCAACCGCAGGTGACCTCCCTGGCGGCATAAGCCAGCCAGGAAGGGCACAGGTCCAACAAACATGTGGTGCAACTCAGCCGCTGCATAGTCCTGTCCACTTCATCCTCGGAAACAGGATCGAACTCATCCCAGATCACACTGGCCAGACTGCCTGTATCCCGTTCCTCAGACCACTGCAAATCAGAGGACAACCCGCCCCGAAGCATCTTATCCGACAGATATTGACCAAACTCCTCAGCCCTTCCCTGCAACGGGTCCCCCCCTCCGGATAGCCCGAAACGGTGGCTGGGCGGTTATCTGCGGACACTATGAGAGCGGAGAGATAAGACCTTCTCGCCGTTCTCATAGCTACCAGGTAAGTCCTAATATGGGCTCTTAGCTGGGCTCGATCGGACTGGGAGCGGGTGGACCTCCACCTGCTCTCTAAGCCCCTCCAACGGCGTTTCATCTCCCGGAGCTCCTCTGTAAACCAAGGAGCCATCCGGGATCCACGGCGTGTGAGGGGACGCATGGGGACAACCCTGTCGAGGGCATCTGACACAGCCTGTTGCCAAGCAGACGCCAGATCCTTGACAGAGCTGTGGGCAAGGGAAGGGGGAAGAAACCCCAGTTCCTCCTGGAACCTCTCCGGGTCCATAAGGCGCCTGGGGCGGAACCACCTAAGCGGCTCCTCATCCCAGCAGTGGGGGGCGGCCTGTTGGAAGACCAGCCATAGGAGATAGTGATCAGACCATGGAACGGGCAATGCCGCAAAAGTGGCTTGCCCTCTGTCACTACTCCACTGCTCAGAGACAAAAACTACGTCAAGAGTGTTTCCCCCCTCATGAGTCGGGCCCTGAATTAATTGGGTCAGGCCCATGACTTCCATAGAAGCCATGAATTCCTGGGCCAACCCCGACGTCCCCCCAGGGAGGGCAGATTGAAGTCCCCCAGGACTATAAGGCTCGGGAACTCCACCGCCACCCCCGAGAGGACGTCAAGGAGCCCAGGCAGGGCTGCTGTCACACAGCTGGGAGAAACGTATGCGAGCAGCAAGCCCACCCGACCATTAGGCCCCCACCTCAGGAGGAGGGTCTCCCGTCTATCTCTGGGACAGTGACCTCCCTTGGAAACAAGGTCTCCCGGATAACCACTGCCATCCCATCACCCCTTCCCTGGGCCCATGGCCGGTGCACAGCCCGGAAACCTGGAGGGCACAACTCAACCAGAGGGACACCACCCTCTGGGCCCAACCAGGTCTCGGTAATACAAGCCAGGTCCGCAGCCTCCTCCTCAATGATCTCACGGAGGAGGGTGGACTTATTAGCCACGGACCTGGCATTAAAATACACCAGCCTAAGCCCAGGGGTCCCAGTTCCCGTGCCCCCTAGGGAGGAGGCCATAGGGTCGGAGCAAGCAACCGCACAAAGATGGCGGGCGCGCGCTCCCAACACATAATATGGCCCTATGCCTCGGCGCCTCCTGCCAACCCCAACCACCCTGGGAATCGCGTCCCCACCTCAGACCCCGGGGTCCCGCCGGCCCCCAACCGCCACCCCCCCCGCCATGAACCGAGCTGCAAAAACACCCATTCACCCCCCTCCCTAACCCCTTAAGACGACCAATTAAAAATTTTAAAAGTTTCCCCTTCCTATCAAATTTAAAATTTAGCCCCTTGGTCGCGGCATGCCACCTCTCGGGATCCATTTTGAAATAAGAGTTTCTAAACCAGTATGCTGTTGGATGACATGTTAGTCAGTAGCTATGGGGAAAATATTACCAATGTCCTGAAAAAACTGTTCTAGCTATCAGTTTTTAGAACAAAGATGATTCTTTTAATCATTAACTCTATATAATCTATCTACAAAAAAGTATAGACTGACAAATTCTTCCCAGTTAATTCTGTTTATTGTCTTTCAACTCAAGTCGTGATGTCAGATAAATAGTGTGTTTTATTATTAAATTGTTCTAATGAATAATACTGAGTAATAATCATTTGAGGAGAGTTGGGGTAGTGGTTAAGGTGCCAAAGTAGAGGTTGGGAATTGTAGTTCCATCTTAGGTACAAATCAAACTGGATGACTTTGGGCTGGACACTTTTTCAACCTTAGAAAAAGCATGGCAAATTACCTCCAATAAACCTTGCCAAAAAATTGGACAGACCAGTCCAGACAGTAATCTGGAATTAAGAGTGACTCAAAGGCACCAAAATTATCATGCGACATTTTCATAAATATGTAAAGGTCAATTTTTTGTATTATGAAATTGTAGTTTTGTGTTTGTAAGTCTCAAAAGTAAATACTGAAAAGTGGAATATAAATGGCCTATGACAATGGCAATCATGAAATATTTTCATTCTTAATAGTAAGATTAGATTCTGACTAGACTTTCAACAAATTTACAGTAGCTATCACAATTATGATTCAAACTATAATTATACTAATTGCATATCTTATGTTAAAAGCTGTTTTGAGTCGTTTAACTTTCTGATGCTGAGCAATACATATGCTTAAATTGTAGGCTGACGTACTTTTAGACTTAGAATTATTCAGCAAATCTTTTGCTCATTCAGCATTCTATAGATAGGTCTGAAATTAAACTATTTTTAGAACTGTTCACAGGATGGGGGGCAGGAGAGAGAAAATATTTAGTGTTTCAGATTACTGATTTTGGTTATGACTTAGTCTTTTCTAGGGACTAGTCAGTTACTGTCCTGAAGTGAACACAGTCTTTAAATACTCCATTCCCAACAGAACTCTCATCAATTTAAATATAACTTGTTTGACTGAGTAATATGCCAGTTAAATCTCATAGACAAGATGTAAAGGTGACAGCTTTGCTTATGTTAGGCAGCTCAGTAATAATGAAAAAATGAGCCCTTCCAAAACCAGCACTAATTGTTATATCAATAACTTAAAACTTCATTATTGATAAATATATAAATACTTGTGACATTAGAGGTGCATAGATCAGAAGCATGAATATCCATGTATTTTTTTAATGCTGATGATGCCATATTGATGTCTGAGAATCAAAATGCTTGCAGCAAATTCTGTGACTGTGATGGAATAGGTGTGGATCTGAAGATTAATGTGAAGTAGAAAGGTAGTTGTGTTTGATAGAGAAAGTCAAGTGAACCATTCCAGGCTATGCATAAATATAAAAAATAGAACAAGCAGTATATTTGCAAAAATGTGGGAGCAGATTTAAGAAGAATGTAACAGGTTAAATAATAAATGGACAATGCATAAATGTAGATTGAATGCTAAAGTGAGTGAATAGTATGGAAGAATTGTGTTGAAGTCATATGTCATAGAGAGAGAATGAAGTCTTAATCACAACTCAAATACATGAAAGAAGGGTGAATGGGCTAAGAAGTAAGGAAAAGCAAACTTGCAGTTGGATGATTTGAAGAAATCCTTAGGAAATATGAGTTCACAGAATAAAGGTCGTTGTATAAATCAATGCTTGGACATGATGGAAACATGGATGGCTTGCAAGATTAGAAAGGTATAGAGAGGTACAATGAATGAGGTATTGAAAACTAGATTTGGCTGTATCTCATATTCTGTTATATGTTACGATTTATTTTTCTTATTATTTCTTGTTCCTTTGCACAATATTTCTTACCTCAAGATAATATCATAATGAATAAGTATGTATTGTAACTCCACTTTCAAATAAGGTATACAAATCACAATGAAAGTCTACTTAAATGCTTCATGATTTGAGAAAATTGTTTCATCAAATTCCTGCAAAACATTTTTTTAAAATATTGCATATTTTTTCTTTACATATTAAAAATAAGCCCCATTGAAAGACAATATTATAAACAAATTGTATTGTGATCAGATTGCATCATTGCTCTTTGGTTTATTTATAGTTTCTCATTTCCTTGCTGTATAATATTGCTTTGAAAAAAGATACTCTAAATTAGATTTATACATGAGGTGTTTACTTCTTTTCCTGCCTAATTAGTCTTTATAAAAATGCCTCTGAGGGCCTATACCCTTGAGTTATTGCAAGGAAAGTGCTGATTGGACCCAGGTGGTAACTGATGAAAGAGTTAACTGTTCTAAAGGTAAAATCTTTATCAGATCAAACTCTGACTTCACAGATTTATGTAGGTAGGGTTTTTTTGGTGGGGGGCAATGATAGTGAAATGGGTTGCTAGTGCTGATTTCTAGGGTGGTTCTTTCAATTTTTCCAACCTAGACTACAGCCATGACGTTCCCAGGGGATCTCTATTCTGTGTATTAGCCAAGTCCAACCTGGATTTGTCTTCGTAAAAAAGATCAAAATAAAAAGTTGATTAATTTCAGAGCTCACATCTCCCACTTATTCATTGCATAAATGCCCAAAGACCATTAAGGAAGACAGCAGAGGAAAGAGAATGGAGGATAAAGCAGATTTTAAAGTTGAGATTTGCTGTGCAATCCATAGGAAAAGTTGATCCTTGAAAAAAGGAGAAACAAACCAAAATAAAGAGAGGATTTGGGGGAAATGGTCAGACTAGCAAATCTCAGGGAAGAAAAATAGAAGAGACTGAGACCAGGAAAATGTAAGCAAGATAATTGTCTGTCTGTTACATTGTCATATTTCTTAGGTCTTTATAACGAAGGGTAGATTTTGGACCATCAAAAACAATTATCTACAACAAACTATAGAAATCAACTTTCAGCTCATATGCCACTACAGTTGATGAACTGAACTTTAAAAATACAAGCAGGAACTGATGGAGAAGGTACTTGAAATCCCAAATTGCCAACCCGGTTGGATGGAGATAATGCTTATATAGGAGCTGTGCTGTATTTTGAGGTTCTATGAAGTGTCAGTTGAAGATTAATAAAGGAAAAGGTTGCATTGAAAACTGTTTCCAGTCTCACCATTATTTCAAGGTACTTTTCCCTTTGAAAAGGGCAAATCTATAAGGAGAAAAAAGTTAACTTTAATGATATAAGCACAGAAATAGTAGGTGTTCTGGAGTTATGGACTCGGCCCAACTCACCTCACAGGGTTGTTGTTGGGTGGCAGATAAGAAAAGGAAGCAGTACTGTATTATATATGTTTGCCACCTTAAGTTTTTTATTATAAAAAAATGGATAAAAATACATAAATTTTGTTTTGTTTTTTTAATTATTTGATGGAATGGGAGGTATTTCTGTAAGGATCTGAATATTCTGTTTAATTCTGCCATAATCTTTCAAATATTAGAAATAATTTTGTCTCTTATTTAACCTAGTATTTTTAGAATACAAGAAGAGATGTTTCTCTTCTTCTAGATCTGTCAAAAATGTATAAGCAGTGCATACTAATAAACAGCTGAAAGGGAGTTGCAATGTGTGTATGCATTTAGATGAAACTATAGATCATAGTAATTGCATAGACAGGAAATAGAACACTTAAACTGTGGCCCAAGAGTGCTCATTTTCTTTCTTACTTTTTTAAATAGAAAATAATGCAGTTGGTTCACTCTCTCACTGCAAGAAGAAAAATGATAAATACTTTGATGTATACCAGATTGTGAACTCTTCCTGATATGTGAGAAGTAAACACTCCAGTTAATTTATCAGAATATGGATAATGTTGTTAAAGCAACATTCCTTGCTCTGTGGGCAATACATTTTATAGATTTGTCATATTAAAGGAAGAAAGCCAGTTTGATGTAATGTAGCTTTAGCTGGCTGGGTGATGTTGGACTAGTCACTTTCAGTCAGCCCTAGGAAGAAGGCAGTGGCAAACTACTGAAAAAGCATGCCATGGAAACTGCAGAGATTATTCCAGGCAGTTGCCAGGAGTCAAAAACTGACTTGAAGAAACAAATTTTTTAAAAAATGAAATGAATTTCTCCCTTCAGAGATCATAGACAAGTTAGGGACACAAACTGTTTACTTAGTACTCAATAATCTCTTCACTTGTGCTTGCTTTTGATCTAGCATATCTCACGGGTAAAAGGCAAACAGGTTTTACCTCTGGGTACTTAAATATTGTGTCTCCTTGAATTATACTCCTAATAGCATTGTTTGTAGATGACTGCAGTTGCTGAACATTGTCTGACTAGTTGGTAAGTAAGCATGGCTAAGCCTGATTAGTATTTGGGTGGAAGAAAGTCCAAACATTCCAGGGTTACAAATTGGATTGGAATGAGAAGGAGGCAATAGCAAACAACTTTGTGCTCTTGAGAAGAAAACTGCATAGTTTTAGTCATACAGACCACCAAGAATAACCTCAAATTAATGATGTCTTCAATATCTCACTTTTCCTTAAAACAACAATGTACATTTAGTGTAATCTTACTTGTAATATTTCCTGCTGATGAAGTGAGGAGAAATAAACTCGCTAATGACATTCTTATTTATTGGATATAGTTAGTCTGTATTTATCTTTATATCTATGAAAAAGGTAAAATAAGGATATGAAGTGAGCAACTTTGTAATAATAAAATGTGAGTTACCAGCACTGGGGTTTTGGGGAAGGGGAATTTGGGAGAGGGGGAGGGGAAAACTTCCTTTCTAAATGATTGAGTTCATTCAGTAATAACCTGTGTTCTTTGCTATTCTCTTATAAAAACTATTTTGATTACTCTGCAAGTTTGTTATCTTTTGTTTTGAAAGCAGTGCGTGGAAAATCATGAATAGAAAATAATATTTCATGTTATCTGTTGGTATTAACGAACAATTCTACAGAAGAATCTCTATTGATTTCTAGATAGAGAATGGTTTTGGCTTTGTGATACAATAAACCTAATCCTTTGAGTTACTTGTGAGCCCCCAAAACTACTTAAACTGAGAAGTATATCTAATTAAAAAGGACTGTACTATGTCTTCTCCATTGCTTTGTGGTAAAAATTGATTGGGGAAAGTATGAGTTCAAATTTCCAACTTGACCATGAAGCTGATACTAAGCAATCCTTCACAAATCAGTCTTTCATCCTATTTATTTCATTGTGTGCTTTTGAGAACAGATAAATACCCTAAATTTTATCCTTCATTTTGAAAGACAAATGGAACATTAATATAATTTGACTTAATTCAGAGTAATGCTGTATTTTAAAGTATCTGTTAATGGATCTGGACAAATAACTTTTATAATAATTATTGTGATACAAACTGCTATATTTATATGTACTTATTTGGGTTAACTTCATTCTGTTTTGTTGTTGTTCCTTAAAGTATTTAACCTTGGCAGCTGCCTGGACTGGTCCTTGCAGTTTTTTGGCATTTTTTTTTCAAAATTTGTCATTGCCTGCTTCCTTGGGTTGAGAAAAAATGATTGGCTCAAGATCACCCAGCTGACCTCATGGCTAAGGTGGGACCAGAACTCTCTTGGTTTCTAACCCGATGCCTTAACTACTGCACCATAGCTGACTCTCAGTGTGGTCCATTATCTGATAGTATTACTATGAACCCTAGATTTGTGATTAATTAGTTGGTCAAAATTATTGTTTTTTTTAATTAAAAGAAAGGTATAATACATTTTTAGAATTTAAAAATACTCAATTATGATGCTAGGAATGGTTGTTGGAACAAGAAAAAAGGGCAAGCAAAGAAAATGCTGGTTTGATAACGTGAATAATATCAAAACTGATATAAAAATGAATGTCCAACAACTGAAAGAAGCTGCCCTTGCCTATAAAGTCACCAAGAGTTGGACACAACTGAATGGTTACAAACAACAAAAACAAATGTAATGAGATATGGTTTGGAAGAATTTAAACTTGGAATGCTTTCATAAGCTAAATAGTATTTCTAAAACAGATATTGAAAAGTTGCAAGAGCTTTAGAATAAATTATAGGAATATCCTAACTTAATACAGCATGGGCCATTCTTGAGTTCTCAAGAATGTTAAACATGTCTCATACAACCTTAAGTCTAGGTTAATTCATCAAAAGATCATTTTGGATCTTTATCAGTCTCCTTGGCAAATGTTGGAGATATAATGTACTAGCTTGATACCCGTGCTTTGCTACAAAATTATGTGATAAGACTTAGTTTTGGGGGATGAAAATAAGAAAAAAAATGTGCCTCTGCCTATCAGCATCCATCAGTATTCATCTACTGTCAGTGTGTGAGAGAGTTGAGGACTGTTTGGAAACTGAAATAGTATTTGCTATGTGAGCAAGAAGGAGACAGCAAGGAGCCTGGGTGTGGCTTAGCTCAACTGTTCTGTACTAATGCTGCTTGATACTGTAAAACTGAAATTGAAACTCCTCTGCTTGTGTTTTGGATTTGGAACAGATTTCTTTTCAGGTGGGGAGGGGGAGTAGAACTCCTTAGCATCAGAGCATGTTAATATATATGAAATACTAATGCTCTGGTGGTCATTTCGAAAAATCCTTTCTTAACACCTAGAAGCCAAGAGGAACATATGTGCCAAATTTCAAGTTTGTAGGCTTTATGGTTCTGGAGATTTTGTGATATGTGGTATTTCGCTTTTATATATATAGATATGAGGGGATTTTATCTGTATAATCTGAGTTTATTCTAATACTTTTGTTTTGGGTTGATACTCAAACATATATTCATATTGTTCAAAAAAATAATTTCACATATGTTAATACAAATTATATGCTGACAATTTGAAACATTAATTAATGAAGATCATTGGATTTATGCAACTCATCTTGCATAGTCAAGAAAATGTTTTCCTTTGCTGGAAAGAACTACTGCTCCATACTGAAAATACTGGATTGAAGAATACATGCTTCCTTTCACCTTTTTGGCTTTTTGCCAATGCAGTGGACAGATTTATCAATATAATTCTACAAAGGCAAAGATTAATTGGTTGTTTAAAAACTAAATTGCTTTATTATCATGATATTTTTGGCTTTGTGTGTGAATATATTTGTATTTTCTATGTTCCTGGCTTTTTTATTATTCCTCTTCATTTTCTTTAAATAGAGCATTTACTATTTTATGCAACTAATATCACTTTTTGAAATTGATTATAATGAAAATTTTAAATTAAAAGGAATTCTTTTTATGTAATGATAAATCATTTTTTCTGTGTGGGCAATTCAAGTTGCCTATCAGCCAATTGTTCAAACAATAACATTGTATTTTATTGGGAAATCAAAATTTTAGAGCAATTAATTAACTCCTAGCTTTTGCCTGCTCTTTCAAACTTTTTAACAGTTCCTCATTGAAAACTAGTCTTTTTTAAAGCAAGATTAATTGGTTTGTTATTTTTAATATTGCTTCTGCCCCAAAATCTGCCAACAAAATTTTAGTTTTTTTTTTTGGGTGGGACAGTTGAAACTTTATTCTGATGTAAGGTAAGAGCTAATGTTAGTAGTTGCCAGGCAGTGAATAAAACCTCCGTTTCCCCTTTGATTCTGGTATTTTTTCCTTCTGATAAAAACAGGTATAGTAACTGCATTATTTACCAATAAACATGTTATACTTTGATAGCTATGAAAGACAGGAAGATTACTTTAGGAATTGTTTTTTAATGAGAAATAAGCAAGTTTTGCACTGAACCATCATTATCTTATTTAGTTGGATGTTTTTTGATCCTGAAACACTGATTCCAAAAGAATGAATCAGAAACAGCATGACATTTTCTGCAACATTCCTAGTTGCCTTCCTGCTAGATTTCAGATGTCATAAAAATATCCCAATAAAGAGGTACACAATAATTCTTACTTTAAGATTATTTCATGAGCAATTTGGAACATGAAAGCCATCATAACACAACTTACAGTAATAACCCATTGCAATGAGGTCCAGAGACAATTCATTCACTATTTACTTCCTTGTTCTTTCTTATTGACAGTCTCCACATATACCCATGTACATCTCAAACCTCTATCCATCAGCTACTTTCAGTTCCTTATTTCTCATGGTTTTGTCCTTCTATGTCCAAATATATTTATACTTTGCAAAATCATGTTTCACAATTAGCAACAACTCAGCAGGATTACAAATAGTTCTGGTTAGTGGTGCAATTCAACCAGTGTAACAACCGGTTTTGTGAGCACACGCTTCACACATGCACACAGCATTTACAAAAGATCATTTTTAGCTTATAATACTTACCTTCTGCTGCAGCCCCAGTGAGTAAAACAGCTGATGCACGGCAAGCCTCTCTGCCATGTGAAATCAGCTGTGCTCAAAAACAAGGAAATAAAAAACAGGAAAAGGGCAGGGGCAGGTAGGCGGGACCAAATGATCATCGGAACTACCGGTTCACCTGAACCGGTAGAATCCCACCCCTGGTTATGGTACATTTTGAAATCATCCTATCTAAAACTTTGGTTCATGTCTCTTTATTCTGGGGCCTTCTATCATCCAAAGGCCTATTGAATCTGATAGATCAATAGCCTATATTTTTGTTTCTGACACAGAATAAAAGAGCCAGAAGTTAGCTCACTTAAATTTTAATCTCTTCTCTTTCTAAGCAAGTCTTTCTTTTTGTTATCAATCAGACCAAGACTATTTGTCTTAACTTGCTGAAAGAAAACAATCCATATATCCTAAGGAATTATGCAGCATCCTGCAGAAAATTCTAACTGTATGAAGCAAAATGATTGCAATATGAACATGTCTTCTCTGGGAAAGGAAAACTTGTATAAACAATGGTGGAAGACTCCAGGAAGGTTACAGTGGATAATAATATCTGAACTCTTGATTCCTGTGTGTCTCTGCGTCTCTGTGTGTGTACAGTTAAACAAAATATAAGCATAGTTGCCATGCTGCACTAGATTTCCCAGGCAAAAGTGTGAATAATAGGGCATGATAACTGCTTCATTCTCTCACAAATCTGTACTGTCCAACTATCCCTAATTTATATATTTACAAAAATTGGGTACTGTTTGGATATTACTTGAATTTTTAACTGCAACCATTATTTAACATTAGCCGTGCATCTTGAGGCTACTATAAGCTATTCTTTTGCAAAACATGGAGAGTCACCAGTCCCAGTCTAATAAAGTCCAAATTATGTTGTAGAAAAGAGCAATATTATGAAGAAATTTGGACATTCCCAAATTAGGAGAAAGTGGGAGTAGCAATCTGGCAAACTGTACATTACTCATGACTGCAGAAGAGACTTTTGTGTTGAACTTAGTCCTTTCTTCCATTTAACATTTTCAGTCTATTACTGTTAATAGAAGAGGTCAGGCTAATGACAAGAAGGATTAATTGAGGACAAAAAAATGCTCTGGGGAGCAGCTGAGTGGGAGAATGAAACCTACGACAGAAATGGGAGAAGAGGTCTGGTGCTATTCTGTGAGTAACCTGGAATTGCAAAAAGGGAACTCAAGACATACATATAAGCTAGATCTGGGCATGTAAGTGCTATGGGATCACTGGTGTATTCTAGGGTAGATAGACTTTTTGGGCTAGTACCAGAATGAGAGTAAAGCTCAGAGTCAGATATATGATTCATACATGTGTGTGTGTATGTTGATTGATTGATTTCAGGTGGGATGAATGATAGCTTGTGTGCAAATCATAGAATGAAAGAAGATGGTCTAGTTCCCTAGATTTTTTTTTCCTGCCTCTTTAAAATTCTAAGGAAGAGAGAAACAGAAGTCTTTTTTATTGTTATATACTTCATTTCTAGCACAGGGGAATTAAGATCTTCTTAAATATCATAAATATGACTGGAACTCTTCCCTTTCCACTTGTCGCTTTCTGTCTCAAGGTTCGCTTCTCTTATATGCGGATGAAATATCTCTTCCTCTCTTGGCTAGGAGTATTTATTGGCAGCTGGATTATTTATGTTCAGTACTCATCTTACACAGAACTTTGCAGAGGGCATGACTGCAAGAAAATAATAGTAAGTATATTTTTAAAAAGCTGGTTTGTTGCTATTCCTGACTGGCTCTTTCACCTTTAGTATTTTCTTATCAATTAAATATGAGAGAAATGTTATGAAAGAGTTAACTAACTTTTGCTCTTACACTTGTCTAATAAAGTGTAGCGGTAGTTTATGTTCTTGGTTTTTATTTTGTCGTCATGAGAAATAATATTGGAAAAAAAATACCTGATGTAGCTTACTTATTAAAGTTATTATTAAATCCCAGTTCACTGGAGAGGAAAAATGTATTGTTTAGGAATTATGTGAAGGAATACAATAGTGAATCAGAGAACATAAACTAAGAGATCTATATTTAGGAGTTCTATGATAACATTTTTTGAGTTTGCTGCTGGTGAAAATTATAGCAATTCTCACATACAATTTTTTCATTTTTTCAGTGTGATAAATACAAGAGTGGGGTTATTGATGGATCAGCATGTAGTAGCCTATGTACAAGACAAACACTTTATTTCAGAAAATGTTTGTCAACCCAACCCAACAATCAGGTATGATACTCTGATTTATTTATTTTTATTTCAGAAAAAAACATGGAATGGTAATACCGTGTAATTTTACCTTAAATAATGCTTCAGTTGAAAATAGATGAAAATGGATTTCATATATTAAAGATAAAAAACCTACAGAGAGCAGTGATTAATGTCTCCTAATAAGGACTTCAGTTGGTTCGTTTGGCCCCTAAAATTGGATCCATCTAAATATGGTGATTGCTGCAAACACAGACATTCTAGTTATTCTAAGGTATACTAGCTTGTAAATCTCATAGAAAACAGAACTGTTTAAAAAACCAAAGTCAGCACTGAATTTGCTTAGTTATTTACAGAATCCATGCAAAATTGCTGATAGTGTTTTATGATAAAAAATCGACTTAATCAAGTATTTTGTAATATAGAAGAGAATGTAGGGCATTATGTTTAAGAATATCCTACTATGCTATTGTTTCCCATTCTCATATTTCCCCAGATTCCCCCCCCCCATCTACATAAGTCTCTTTTCCCCTTCATACTGCAAGACATGGAACAGTTCTGGACTACGACAAAAAGGAAATGCCAGAACATCCAGCAATTTGACAAAATACCTACAGATAGTCCTCAACTTACAACCAGTTGCTTAACGACTATACAACATTGCTGCATATCTCCCCAGGGCTACTTACAACCCAGATTTGAAGTAGGGCTGCCCTCTCCTTCCATGATCACTTGGTTACATTTTGGGCTCTTGGTAACCAGCTGGCATTTATACCCTTTTGCAGCATCGCACAGTCACATGACCAGAATTTACAATGTATTTTTGTTAAAAACTGGTGTTTACTTTTGGTTTCCAGCAAAACCCCTCACCCATTGCGGATAATGGATTCACTTAATAATGGCAGCATTCACTTAATGGCTGTGTTGATACACTTAATGACTGCTGCAAAAAAGGTTATAAATTTGGGCATGGTTGCCTCACTGGTGCAGCTTAACAACTGTAATTCAGCTCTCAATTAATGGACTGAAGTCAAGAACTACCTGTATTCACAGCTACCAACAGCACAGAATAGGAGTGCCTCCTATCCAAGGACTGGCTTTGGGGAAAGTTATAAGGAAGGGCTAAAAGCAAATATCTTCAGCATACAGAGGGTTAAGTCATCCATTTCATCCTTAAAATCCCACTAAGCAAATTATTTTCAAAAAGTTGAAAAGATCAGTCCTATCTAGTGATGTTATGACAAATTAATCTTGCCTCTATCTCCTACACACAAGATTTAATGTAACATGTAGCTCCCCAATCTCTAAAGCTTACCACACTATATTAAAGCTTGCATCCGTCATAGTATTTTGAGGATTGCAAAATCATCTCCTGCAAAGGGACTTGATAAAAGAATTCTTTAGGGAAAATTGACAAATAGGAAGGAATGTTAGGACCCAATTCAGTTACAGTAGTTGTGGATTTTTGAAATGAATCTTACTGTTTAATCACATCCGATTTTAAGCTGCAACAGCATCATCTAGATTTTCATTTAAAACCTGTTACTGTAAAATATTTTATAGCAGTGTTTTATTAATAAAAGAAATATCAAATTTTATGATTATTAAATAGTGCCATAAATCAAATAGGTGTGAAATGTATATTTAGTAGTGATTTAAAGCAGTGGTTCTTAACCTTTTTGAAAGAATCGCCCCCTTGAGCCATTGAGGAAGTTGTCATTGCCCCTCCCCCAACATACCGCCCCCTGCCACCTCTTAGTGCCCCAAGGGGGCCAGCAGAGGGGCGCTAAGAGGCGGCAGGGGGGCGGTGCGTCGAACGCACGTAATGTGCCACTGCTTCTGCATTGAGGCGCTGGCTCCGGAGCAGTGCTAGTCAATGGGTGAACCTGCAGGGCCATCTGGCACCTCGAACGCCCCCCTGTCGCCTCTTAGCGCCCCTCTGCTGGCCCCCTTGGGGACACTAAGAAGCGGCAGGGTGGCGTTCGAAATGCCGGCCCTGCAGGCTCACCCCACTGACTATTGTACTGCACCTGAACCGGCACCTTGAATGCAGCAGCATGTTGGGAAAAGCCGCCGCCACTGCTTTCCCAAAGTGCTGCCACTCTCGTATTCTTTCTGTCTGTCCATCCGTCCATCCATCCATCCAAAAGGTCTGTCTGTTTGCCTGCCTGTCTTCCTGCCTATCTACCTACCTGTCTGTCTTTTTGTCTACCTACCTCGTACCTACCTATCTACCAATATAGATCTCTCTCTCTCTCTCTCTCTCCCAATATATCTCACTCCATTGCCCCCATATCACCCCCTTTCCATTCCTTCGGCCCCATATCACCCCTTTTTGTTCCATCGCCCCCCTGAAAAACAAAATCGCCCCTTGGGGGGCGATATCACCCAGGTTAAGAACCACTGATTTAAAGCAGAGGTCACCAACCTTTTGGACCTCAGGGACCACCAAACTCATAATTTTAAATCCCGGGGACCACTAGTATGAATTTTGACTGACGGTGGCTTGCTGACATTGGTGGGAGATAGAGAAAGAGATCTGATATCTCTCTCTCTCTCTCTCTCTCTCTCTCTCACACACACACACACACACACACACAGAGGCAGGGGTGGGATTCAAATTTCTTAACTGGTTCTGTGGGCATGGCCTAATTTGTGGGTGTGGCTTGGTGGTCATGTGACTGGCTGGGCATGGCTTATATGTAAATATTATAAATATTTATGTAAACGAATTTTTTTATTTAAAAAGCAACTTTTATCCAAAATCAGGCAAAGCAGGCAGGCAGACTGAGTTGCTGACAGAATCACAGATTAACTTAGAGATCTATGATTCTGCAATTGGCTACCTGAGTCTATCACATAAAATTTGCTTGCAAGCAAACTCATAAATTTTGCTACCAAGCAAACTCACAAAATTAACTCACAACACACTATGTATGTAAATATTGAATTTTTTATTAAAAAAGAGCAACCTTTACCCAAAATCAGGCAAAGCAGGCAGGCAGATTGAGTTGCTCACAGAATTACAGATTCACTTAGAGATATATCTATCTGCAATCGGCTACCTGCACTGAATAATAGAAGCTTCAGTCCTAAGGAAGGTTCGTCTCTGCAGAGCCGAAGATCTAAAGATTAGCTAGAAAGCAAGAAATGCAACAATTTCCTGCTTTCTAGCTAATCTAAATCTCCCAGCACAGCAGAACAGCTGATGGTCGGTAAAAGGAAAAATAGCAACTTAGCAGGGATGTTTGCCAGGTAAGGAGTGAGTAGGCAGGGAGGGTTCCTGCGGGCTATGTGGCCTTGGGTTCCTGCACAGCCTGGATTAATTGCTTTGGGGAGGTGCTCTGCGGGTGACATTTCTCTGCGGACCACCAAAATTTTCTTGTGGACCACCAGTGGGCCGCGGACCACCAGTTGGCAACCGCTGATTTAAAGTACATGTCAAAATGTACAATAACGTATGAATTTTAAATGCTTACTAAAAGTTACAGAATATCCTTACCAAATGCATTTTTTAAAAATTCATATTTATATCCCGCCCTTCTCCGGAGACTCAGGGCGGCTTACAATTTTTGGGATACAACCCAATGCGCTCAGCAATAGCCTTCCTTCCATTGTATATGCCTGCTTATTACTAAGCGGCGTTTTTCCAAAGTCAGCTTATTGTCTCCAACAATCTTGGTCTTCCAATTTGGTCTTGGGCATTTGCTCTTCCATGTTATGTACCAGGCAAAAAAGTATGTATTGTTAAAAGTGTAACTGCTGAACAATGTTCTAGGGATACGGATATCACTATACAACCATCTTGAATGGAGAATGGAGATTATATTTGACCAGTAGTCTTTTGTTTCCATCTCTGTAAAAGCTGAGGGAAGAAGCTAGCCTCATTGTAATGAAATGCATTAAAATATTTATGTATAAAATAATTTAAATAATGATATAAACTTTAAACTCCCATTTCACCTGTTTATATCACTGTCTTCAGGTTGCCTTATTTCAATGTCTTATTTTCAAGGGAGAAGAATGAAGAAATCAAGGACAACTGCTCATCTGATATTTTGAAATTCACTTAAATTTAGTACTTTTAAAGACAGCATGTGGCATTTTTATATAAACACAGCATATAAGTAGTGGTTTAGCAGAAGTGGAAAAGCTGTTTCTAGGTTAGCGTTTGTCAGCTACAGTTCTTTTATAAATACTATATTTATATAAATAGCATATACATTTTAAGATTTGTTATCCAGAAAATCAAGTCATCTTTTTGAAAATAATCATTTAAGCCAACAATTTAGTCAGTGAAATACTGAGTACCAATTATAGATGGCATTGGTGTTAAAGATAAATTTCCACCTATAATCTTAGTTTATTCCATTTTGTACAGATGTATTTAGGAGAATGGGGTAATTTGCAAGGAGTTATAAAATGCCAGATGGAAGAAATTGCTCATATTGATCTCAGAACTGAACTAGAACCAAGGAAGGAAGCAATTCTGTTTGATAAACCAACTAGAGGAACTACTGTTCAAAAATTCAAAGAGATGGTCTATGGGCTTTTTAAAGTAAGTATATTATTTCTCCATTGCCTGGAGTGATGATGACTGAGATTAAAGTAATGATACAAGACATATTATTTAATTATTTCATATTTGTGGCAAGATCATTAGATAAAATTAAGACTTTGTGTTGGGAAGTTTTATAAGGATTGCATGAAATGAACTTTTTAAGTTCTGCCTCCCCGCTATGATCCTGCTGTAAGTTGGCTCTCCTTTATTACAAATAAGAAACTGGCATTGTAAATCAGTTGACAGTCTTTCTGTTACTACTATTATTTTTTAAAGGCTCCATTTGTAGTGTTTAAACACTCTTAGGATAACTATTAAAACATAGCCAATTCCTGGATTAAGTAGATGTATTAAAATTGCATTGGTAGTTCATTTTTAATAACCAAACTCTCTGGTTATTTTCTTGCAGATGTTTCAAGAGACACTCACTCTTGGTTTGTTCAATAGTTACACAATTTGTGTTTTGTAAAGTAGCTACCTTTAAACACACTTATTTGTAGTAAATTTCAATATTAGTAAATGTGAACCTGCTGCATAGCTTAAGGTTACCTCACTGCTGGGATCCTTATTTTGTTAAATTCTTTGAAAATAGATCTGACAATAAGCAATCATTAATTAAAAAATAAGAACTGAGCGCACTGATATTTCAACATATATGTGTGACTTCTTTCTAGGCAAAACTGGGAGAGCAAGGAAATCTTCCTGAATTGGTTAATCTTATCTTGTCTGTGGCTGATGGGAATAAAGACGGTCGTGTTTCCTTGCCAGAAGCAAAGTCAGCATGGGCGCTTCTCCAGTTAAATGAATTCTTGCTCCTGGTAATTCTCCAGGATAAAGAACACACTCCCAAATTGTTGGGGTTTTGTGGAGATCTTTATGTGATGGAAAAAGTTGAATATACCTCTCTTTTTGGGATAAGCCTTCCGTGGATCTTTGAACTTTTCATTCCTTTTGGTTTCAGAAGGAGCATGGATCAATGGTTTACTCCGTCGTGGCCCAGAAAGGCAAAAATAGCTATAGGGCTCCTAGAATTTGTGGAAGACATTTTCCATGGACCATATGGAAATTTTCTTATGTGTGATATGAGTGCCAAAAACCTGGGTTATAATGATAAATATGACTTAAAAATGTTGGATATGAGAAAAATAGTGCCAGAAATGAATTTAAAAGAACTTATTAAAGATCGTCACTGTGAGTCTGACCTGGACTGTGTATATGGCTCAGACTGTAGAACTGTGTGTGACCAAAGTAAAATGAAATGTACTACAGAAATAATTCAGCCAAATTTAGCAAAGGTGTGCCATTTGCTTAAGGACTATCTGCTTCTCGGGGCTCCTTTAGAAATACATGAAGAATTAGAGAAACAACTGTACTCTTGCATTGCCCTGAAAGTTTCAGCCAATCAGATGGAAATGGAACATTCCTTAATACTCAATAACTTGAAAACTCTATTGTGGAAGAAAATATCTCATACAGATGATTCTTAGGTGCTTCATCTAAGAAGAAGATACAGTTGCTGCTGTAGGAGCTGACCACTTTTTGTGAAGCATACTTTATCGTTTTTGAAACATACGTTATCCTCACTTTCATCTGTTCTCTTTCAGGCATGTATTTCCCCGATTGAAAAGAGTTATATGTGTACTTAAAATGTATATCTGTCAGACTACTGAAGCCATATGGCTACAACACTCCTGGCTGGAAAGAATACTAATTCCCTTTTACCCTTCACTGGCTTAAGAGATTTCATAAGAGCCTTCTGTTAGTATTCATTCTGTTTCTTTAGAAACTTACTAAAAGCCAAATTTATACATATGGAGAGAGCATTTGGTATAATCCCAGGAAATCCTTTCTATAGAATTTATAAACTCACATGTATTCAACCGAACAGCTTCCTAAATGTAAAAAAAGAGAAAAATCTAGCATTTGACGTCTATCCCACCCTTTTCCCTGACATATTAGTTATTAAAAACTGGGAATCCTTGAAGTAGGACAGTATAAAAACACCAATCACACTTCCATTTTTAAATAACAGCTAAAGAGAGCTACCCAGGAACCTCTGCATCATGAAGCAGTTCCAGTTAGCCAAGCTGCTTCATCTGGCAGTGGAAGACCCTCCCATTCAGATCCAGCAGACCCTCCATCCATCCTTCTAGCCTTCCGGAACATCTTGAAGAGCTGGGGTTGGTTCAGGGCATGGCTGGAGTCCTAGAACTGTAAATGGCAAGGTAGGGAGGAGTGTGTGTTTGAGGGCTCCAGGACTTGTTTTTTCATGGTGGCTTTACAGGTAGCCCTCGACTTACGACCACAAGTGAGCCCAGAATTTTTTTTGCAAGTGAGAAATTTGTTAAGTGACTTATGTCCCATTTTACGATTTTTCTTGCCACATTACTGCAGATGCCAAATTAGTAATGCAGTTGCTAAGTGAATCTGGCTTCCCCATTGACTTTGCTTGTCAGGAAGTTGCAAAAAGATGATCATATGACCCCGGGACACTGCAACCATCATAAATATGAAGTATGGGTCAATATGAGTTAATTGTCAAGCATCCAAATGTAAATCACGTGACCATGGGGATGCTGCAACAATCATAAGTTGTGAAAAACGGTCCTAAGTTGCTTTTTTTCAGTGCTGTTGTAACTTCAGATGGTTGCTAAAGCAACTGTTGTAAGCCGAGGACTACCTGTATTTTTTTTTCATTTTTACTGTCTGGTTTTTTGAGCTGTCCAGGCTTATTGTACAGAGGATGGGCAGCCATATAACTCATTTGAATAAATGTATTAATTAATATCTCCTCTTGACAACGTCCCACGTATCAGTCTGCTCCCTGGGAAAGTCCCTGGGCTTTATTTGCCCTGCGTCTTTAGCAAAGAGAAAAATTAGAAGGAATGGAGCAGGATGGGCGAAGTTGACTGTGTGGGATATTGGTTTAAAAAGCATTCGTGGCTGCCATTTTTGTAAATGCTGGCTACTTTATGAAAGAATTCCTGGTGACTCAAGACAGGCTTCTCATCTGAACTAAATGCATGCAAGGGAAAGAGCTTTAGTCCCTAAACACTGATATCATTTAGTCCAAGTAAATGAGGGACTCTTTGCATCTAGGGACCTGCTCTTGTTCCAAAGCTACCACCTTGCAGACATGATAAGAAATTTCCTTGGGTTCTTTTGACTTACTGTATCTTTATTTTGTGTTCTTGCTTTCCCTCAAAAAGCTACAAAATGTATTGTGGTGCTTTTAAAAAGATCTGAAGTGTGATTTTTAAAGTTCTGAAGTTTCTTTACAGTCATCAATCTGAAGAATCCATCACTATTAGATTACTTTTTAAAAATAATATTTTGGGGATTGTCTCTTAATTTTGGCATGGCAGAATTTGCACATTACCTCAGTAATTTTTAGAGAAAATTAATGTGACAACTGAAAATGTTTTAAAATGGAAGTTTTTTGAACCAGAACTTTTTGTTAGATTTTTACATTTGTATACACATTTACCTCATACATACATTGAATGTTAGTAAGTTTGCTAATCTCCTAGTTAAAAATAGCAGTTGTACCATTCTAGCATTAAAGGATTTATAAGTTGCACACACAATCATGCACACACTCACTAGCAGCAATATGAAATATAAGATTCAATAAACTACAGTAATCAGTTGGACTATATGAACAGATTTATTAAAAAGTATTAAGCATTATACAATTGAAAGTAAGAAGTCGAAGTTTGGTTTGTAGAATCACAGTTTTAATGCAATCAAATAATTGAGTCCTCATTTTTTAATCAGCAAAGTATTTAAATCATAATGGACAATCTCACCAAAAGAAAGCCTATCCAACAGTTCAATTCTATGTATGACTGTTCTGAAGTAATATCAGTATTGTAGTTGTAAGGTGGAAGACTCCTATTGGGAGGTAATCATATTCGTTCCTTTAACCATCAAACTGTTGTGATTTCACCATATGCACTTTGGAAACTAGAATATTACATTCACACTGATTTTGTAAGAATGTATAGGTTTGTTTTCATACTATGTGATGAGCTAATTTCTAAAGTGGCGTTTGTCTTAAGGTAATGAATATTGGTTTTGGCATTGCTTACAAAACAAAATGAAATACAGCAGTGATAAGATATATGTGTTCACCACTACCCTTGTTGGACTTGTTTTTTTTAAATATTATGTAGTACTTTCCATTTCTGTTGTGTGTTTTTCTCAAAACTACAGACCATAATCCCCAGTTCTAGAAAGAAATGCAACTTTGATCACACATGGATAATCTTTGGAATCTTATTTAGCACCTAGCTAGTTAATAAACTACATTATTCAACATAGTTGTTTAGCAGATGTCTTCTGAAATACTTTTGCATGTTCCTCTTTCACACTAATTCACCTTTAGTTTTTGACTTGATTCAGTTTTGTTTTATAAGACAAGAAAATGACAACAATTATTGACAATTTCACTTTTTGAAATTAACAAAATATTCTTTTTTAACCTGTCAAACATGCACTTATAAAGGCAAAAGAACTATTGTTCCCTGTATAATACGTGACATTATTTGCTTTAGGGTCTTGTATATTTTTGCCTTGTATAAATATTTTTACTAACAGTTTTATTGCACAATGTCCACTTTGTTTTGAAATTGACAGAGACAGCATTTATTAATGGTACCAGTAAACATTCTTAAATCTTAATAAGCAAATCCATGGTGAATAAGTCTGAATGTCAATATTTAACAGTCATTGCTCAGTGCAAAAAAAAATGTTTGAAAGTTTGGAATAATGGAACGTTAGCAATGCAGTTTGTACTGTGTTTTATTTTGATTGCTGTTATACCACTTTCAGGTTTTTATTTTAAATATGAACTGTTTACAATAAACTGGAACTATTTCCTCTTTCTGATAGTAATACATGTTGGGTAGAAACACTGCATTAATTATTGGCATAATTATTGCTGGAGATAGCAAGAGCTCATTGATTCTGGGTAAATTTGAACAAGGTTCAATTTGATTATGTAGTTGAGTCTGTATAATGTGTGCCTGCCTTATCTTCTCCAAATACAAGAAACAAATCAATATGACAATTTTAGTGGACCGAGGTGTGTTGAAATAAGTCCAAAACACTGGTTTCTGCTTGTAGTTTTTGTATTCTAACAAACATTTTTGATACTTACGATTACTGAATTTGATTCATTCTGTCAGTCTGGTTGCTGCAAAGCAGAAATGATTGAGGAATAGAAAACTCAAACCTGGATTAAAATCTGTTGAGATGACAAGTTTGTTTGATTCTCTGTTCTAGCAGATAGCCCTTTATTGTCCCCTAGCAAAATAGGCTGGGGTACAGTTGCATTTATTCATTTTTTATATAAAAATATAATGCAATAAAAGATTAAAGAAATGGGATATATGAAACAAAAAAACGCTAAAAAGTTATATTTATGTAGTTACTTATCAAGCACATCTAAATTATATTAAAGTAACCAAAATATCTTTACAATCCCCAAGGCATGTCACCACTTTTGACCACCCCCTACTGTTTGGAAATTGAAAGTTGAAAAATTTGACATACCCTAAATAGGGTGCTTCTGCTTTCCTCTTGAGATTGAAATTTTCATGTAGTGATGGAAGAGATCGAGGAAGGTGCTTGACTATTATACAATTGGCCATTTCTATTCCAAAGCTCATTGTATTTATCAATTTGTTTGTAATTGTGGAGATAATTATTACTTTGGCAGAACTGATAGATGTTTGGCTTTCAAAATATCTTCCGAAATGGGTCGAAACAGCCTTGAGTAATGCAACCACAACAGCAAATCATAGCCATAAAATGCCGCCTTCGGCCATTGTGAGACACTATCTATGGGTCACCAGGTGGATCAAAACTCTGCGTTTAAAGTTCTACTGTGTCACTGTAACTCGTTTCCCACAGTTTGCTGAGGCGATTGCCATTAACAGTTTGAAGCCCGCTTGGTGCATGCAGAAATGGCTTTATGTCAATCCACACCTCTCGGCGTAAGGCTTGCCATTGATTGCTTTCCTGCATGTTATACTTAATTAATGCTCTTGCTAGATCTTATAGTTGAGGCTGATTTTAATCGTGTTATTGTACATATTGATGAGTCAATATGAAAGGCTCTGTTCGTCTTTTGGCTGTATTGTTTAAATCATTTTTATTTAGTTTCAACTTAGGGATTCCCATAAGAACATACATATTTCTGCACTAATATGACCTAAAATGTGATCTATTCTCCACACAAGCCCAAAAACTAGGGGAAGAGAGCCCTATTAAACAATTAAGTCAAAAACATTATAGTTCATGTATTTGAGAGAAATTATCTAAATCTTTACTTATGTGTGGCAGAAGTATGTGAACCTTCGCTTTCAGTAACCGCTGTGCCCTCATGTAACTGCAACTAAATGTTTCAGATAACTGTTGGTCAGTCCTGAACATCGGCTTGGAGGAATTTTAACCAATTCCTTTTATGGAATAGATTCAATTCAGGGTTATTTGTGGGTTTCCTTGCATGAATTCCCTGCTTCCTACAAGATTTCTATAGGATTAAGGGGAGGACTTTGACACCCAAAACATTAACTTCTTTCTGCTTTAACCATTTTTTGATTATATGACATGGATTGTTGTGCTGTACACCCCGCATTCCCTGGAGCCCAAGTTCACTGACAGATATCCTGATATTTTCCTAAAATTTCCTGGCACAATTCAGAATTCATATTTCTATCAGTGAATGATTTATCAATGGCAAACCATCCTGGTCCGTTATACTGCTACCATCACAGAAGGTATAAAGTACTTATCCTGAGTTTGTCTTTCCCAAACATAATACTTGTCATTCAAGTAAAATAAAGTTCTATTTTGTTCTCATCTGCCCATAGAACATTTTCCCAATAGCCATCTGCCTTATCCACATGGTTTATGTACATGGGTAACAATGACTTTCTCCTTGCATTCCTGCCATGCAGACCACTGTTGTTCAGTGCTCTTTTGATGATGGTCTCATGAACATTGACATCTACCAATGCAAGAAAGGCCTTTAGTTCTTGACATGTTATCTGGAAGTTCCCTGAGACCTCCAATAGTACTCTTGGTGTGATCTTAATTGATCAATCACTCCTGGTAACAGTGGTATTAAATTGCTTTCATTTGTACATGATCTGCCTGACAGTGCACTGGTGGAGCTTTTTGAAGTTTTCTTAATTCTTCTAGCACGATGAGCATGAAATGTCAGAAATCTTTTTCAAACTAATACATACTTCCTCATACCTGTGTTGTGAAGATCAGCCTTTGATGGTGACTACCCAGAATTCTGTCCTTTGAATAAGGCAGGACTTTCTACACTCACACCCCATCATCATCCTATTCATTGAAACACCTTTTATTTCTCCTTCCAATGAACGGATAATTCCAGACTTTCACATAAACAAACCATGCACGTACATAAATTTGGATCATTTTCCTCAATAAATAAATGAACACGCATGTTTTAGACTCAGTTGTTTTAAATGAGTTCTTTGGCTTTAGGACTTGTGTGGAGAGCAGATCACAATTTAAATCTATGCAGAAATTGGAAAAATTTAAAAGGTTTCACAAATTTTTAAGTACCACTGTAATTGCTGTTAGCTGGAATATAGAACTGCATTTATTACAGACTGCTGCTTTCATTAGTATATTTATTGTGAACTAGTGATTTTTAGTAAGCATGCTGCTAAAATAGAGAACGAGATTGAAGATTTCATCAATTTGGTCAAATACTTGGCAGTTAAGTTTCAGTGCCCCCGTTTCCATGAAGCCATATGGCCTATGTTGAGAACCACTGTTCTACAGAGCCAGGGACCTTCTATTATAGCCAATCTTGATAAAAGTAAGTTTTATCCTTCAAGTAGAGATGATTTCATGGTCTGGCCTACTTAGGGGGCTGGTATTGGTCTTTCAAGTCAGATATACCGCTTTACAGCCCTCTCAAGCGGTTTGCAGTGTCAGCATATTATCCCCAACAATCTGAGTCCTCATTTTACTGACCTCGGAAGGATGGAAGGCTGAGTCAACCTTGAGCTGGTGAGAGTCGAACTGCTGGCAACCGGCAGTCAGCAGAAGTAGCCTGCAGTACTGTATTCTACACCACCATGGCTCAGTCCATGCCTCCCAATCATTTCTTATACTTCAATGAATTAGGAGGGCTCTGCCTGATCTGCCTTTGAATGTTACCTCATTCTGGATTTCATATTTTAGTCCCTTGTCCCTAGATGAGAGCGTGTCGTATTTCTATCAAGATCATTGCCTTACTCTACAATTGTGCCCGCCTGATCATCTTGTGTCAAACTGTATAGCAAGAGTGAATCAGCCCTCCCACATCCAATCCCTTGAGACACTGTCTTATTTCACAAGAATTATATAAAAGCAAAGTTTATTAAAAGAAAAATCAGTTACTAGTTTAAATATTAACATGAAAACAGTGATTAAAAAAGGAAATATGAGCAAAAGAGCAGCTGCTCATTAAAAAAAAAAGTGACTACAACTGCTACAAATGAGATTTCTTTTGCTCAAAATCCCAATGAAGAGATTGGGACTCTTTAATTTACAACATTATAAAGATATATTGAAAGAAAAACAAATACGGTCTGGAACAAGCCTGAAGCATGATCAAGACTATTTAAAAAAAGGTCCCTATTTTCTACAAAGTAAAAGAAACTTAAGATTTATCACGACAGAAATTTAATGTAATATAAATTCCTTGTTAGGCTCATTGCCTGTTTCTACAAAAATCATGCTTTCAACTATCAATACACCTGGATGTCCTCACAGATTTCTGGAGTTTTCAGCTATTGAGCAAAAGCTGTTTGGGGAGATGATGTACCTCACTTCTCACCCTCCATCTAGCAATTTTTTTAAAAACAAAACAAAAACATATTTCTCATTTCTACCGTGTTTCCCCGAAAATAAGACCTACCCCGAAAGTAAGACCTAGCACTATTTTCTAAACCTGCCCTAATATAAGACCTACCCCGAAAATAAGACCTAGTGTAAATCTCCAGTTCCAGGAAGACTTTTCAGGGAGCAACCGTGCACCCGCGAAACACCCCCCCCCTACACACTCACACCCACTATTTGGCACCATAAATATATAAGACCTACCCCGAAAATAAGACCTAGTGTGTTTTTGGGAGCCAAAAAAAAAATATAAGACAGTGTCTTATTTTCGGGGAAACACGGTAGGAGCAAGAAGGGATCTCTCTCTGCATCGCTCCCTCATGAAAATGTTGATTACGAGGCTGCAGTTTTTCTCAGGATAGATATTAGGAACCTCTGAAATCTATATTTAAAATAATAGATAGCAAAAAGCAAAAAACATCTCCTCAATGGCAATACTATTGTAGGAAAACATCTAAAGCTTCTGAGTGTGACTCGATACCTTCATGGACATATTCATGTAATTTTCTTAGTAACAATGCAGAAGTAGGCTTTCTCCTTGCTGGCTTCCAGAACGTTTCTTAAATTGCCAAATTAGCATTCTGGTGGTCTCAAATGTACTCAATACAAGATTTTTTAGCCTTTCAAGACCAAGGCTGGTTTGGTGATGCTACTTGAGACCAAGTGAGATTAATGGCTACCTACAAAAGATGCTGCATGAAATCGCTTCTATCAGGAAGATGATTGGAGATTATAGTCAGTTCTCCCATCTATTAAACCCATGATTAGAGGTTTGTTTCCAAGTCTTTTGAAGCTATAATTCTGACTTATTAGAGATAGTATTGGAAAATTAGATGTTCTCTTAGGTAGTTTATAAAGGGATTACATAGGAAGTTTTCCCACCAAAATTTATGTCCTTATTGAAGGAGAGTTTGTACACTGCAATACACCAGGGAAAGTACATAAGTTCTTAGACAGGACAAGTTAAAGCTACTCAGGACGTTCAGAGAAAGTGCTTGAAAACCAAGGAATGCCAAAAGGAAGACAAATGGAAGCATGTAATCTATTCTGAAATGTAATGAAAGAAGTCTTATGTCCCAAACCTTAATTCTTATCAAGAAAAATTCTTGAAGATAGAAAAAAATAAGTTATCCTTAAGTTCATGATTTCAAGTGGAAATTTTAAAGTCAGATTTTTTGGCGAGTCCAAATTTACTTGCCCAGTATTGGCTTTATCATCAGTTCTATTAAATAAAGGCTGTGAGTCAACAACAGGCATCCAGTGAAAACACTAGCATGCAGGCCCCGTTTCATCTGAACATGAGAAAAGCTCAAGGTGCAAGACAATCTCTGCTCAACACACATATACTGTAGGCTTGAGATCTGAAGGGAAATTATATTTATGTACAGGTGAAACTCAAAAAATTAGAATATCATGCAAAAGTTCATTTATTTCCGTAATGCAACTTAAAAGATGAAACTAATATATGAGATAGACTCATTACATGCAAAACAAGATCGTTCAAGCCGTGATTTGTCATAATTGTGATGATTATGGCTTACAGCTCATGAAAACCCCAAATCCACAATCTCAGAAAATTAGAATATTACACGCAATCAATAAAACAAGGATTGTACATAGAACAATATCGGACCTCTGAAAAGTATAAGCATGCAAATGTACTCAGTACTTGGTTTGAGCCCCTTTTGCAGCAATTACTGCCTCAATGCGGCATGGCATGGAAGCTATCAGCCTGTGGCACTGCTGAAGTGTTATGGAAGACCAGGATGCTTCAATAGCGGCCTTCAGCTCTTCTGCATTGTTCGGTCTCATGTCTCTCATCTTTCTCTTGGCAATGCCTCATAAATTCTCTATGGGGTTCAGGTCAGGCGAGTTTGCTGGCCAATCAAGCACAGTAATCCCACGGTCATTGAACCAGGTTTTGGTGCTTTTGGCAGTGTGGGCAGGTGCCAAGTCCTGCTGGAAAATGAAGTCAGCATCCCCATAAAGCTCATCTACGGAAGGAAGCATGAAGTGCTCCAAAATCTCCTGGTAGATGGCTGTGTTGACCCTGGACTTAATGAAGCACAGTGGACCAACACCAGCAGATGACATGCCTCTCCAAATCAACACAGACTGTAGAAACTTCACACTGGACTTCAAGCATCTTGCAGTCTGTGCCTCTCCATTCTTCCTCCAGACTTTGGGTCCTTGGTTTCCAAATGAGATGCAAAAGTTGCTCTCATCAGAAAAGAGGACTTTGGACCACTGAGCAACAGACCAGGTCTGTTTTTCTTTAGCCCAGGTAAGACGCTTCTGATGACATTTGAAGCCCATGTCCAGGATCCGCCTGTGTGTGGTGGCTCTTGATGCACTGACTCCAGCCTCAGTCCACTCCTTGTGAAACTCCCCTACAATTTTGAATGGCCTTTTCCTGACAATCCTCTCCAGGCTGCGGTCATCCCTGCTGCTTGTGCACCTTTTTCTTCCACACTTTTCCCTTCCACATAACTTTCTATTAATGTGCTTTGATACAGCACTTTGGGAACATGCAACTTCTTTTGCAATTACCTTTTGAGGCTTTCCCTCCTTATGGAGGGTGTCAATGATAGTTTTCTGCACAACTGTCAGGTCAGCAGTCTTTCCCATGATTGAGATTCCTACTGAACCAGACTGAGAGACCATTTAAAGGCTCAGGAACCCTTTGCAGGTGTTATGGCTTAATTAGCTGATTAGAGTGGGACACTTTGAGCCTAGAATATTGCACCTTTTCACAATATTCTAATTTTCTGAGATTGTGGATTTGGGGTTTTCATGAGCTGTAAGCCATAATCTTCACAATTATGACAAATCACAGCTTAAGCTATCTTGCTTTGCATGTAATGAGTCTATCTCATATATTAGTTTCACCTTTTAAGTTGCATTACGGAAATAAATGAGCTTTTGCACGATATTCTAATTTTTCGAGTTTCACCTGTGGAGTTCTCAGGATGATCCAGAGCTCAACTAAGGCAGAAATCAGTTAACTGAAAGCATAACTCAGTACAGCCTGAACAGTTCCTGAAGAAAATTTGCACTGTATATTTCCTGTATATTAAAATCTGTGGTTATGCTGTTTTCCAGTGTTCACTGTTTTGATAGACTGTTTATTAAAGAATTATATTGATGTACAGCAACACAAATACAGGCTAAAAAGCAATTGGGACCTTCCTTACTGCATATTTCCCCTTGATTACAGCTTCTGTTCTTTTCTAAGGATGACTTTACTTTTTGATAATGGGGAAAAGACTTGAGTGCTACCTAAATTGCAAAGTAAACAAAAGCAAGAATTAAGGGCTTTATTAAGCTAAACAATGGGAAGCAACAGAAGCTGATTAAACAGACTTGAGAACAGCTGACACTTTTTTTGTCATGCAAAGCTGGCAGGTACCACATCCATAGAATGTCTGATTTTAGCCTAAGGTTAAGCTGCCTTGCATTACTATGAACGGACTTAAAAATGTACTAAATATGCTGAACAAAGTGGCTTTGCAAGATTCCTAAGTGGGCAGACAACATCCACAACACCAGAATCCATTCTTGTTCCTGAAAATTGATTTTTGGAAAATTTCCAATGATATTCCAAAGGTAAGATGAATGTATACCAGAAGGAAAAAAAAACATTATTTTTGGGGATTCCATTAAGTGAGTTTCATTCATTGCTAGTCACTGGCTATGTAGTGCCTGGGAATTTGAAAAGTTGTATCTCCAGCAAATCTAGAGAGGACAATCAGAGTCTGCTTTTGGATGTCCCCGATAAGGAGACCATAACCCAGATGTTTATCACTTACCCGATGGGTTTTAATAGTTTGAAGGTTTAGTAGCATGTCAACATTGAGCATCAGTGAGACACAGTTGTTGAGAAGTTGGATTAATAAGACCCAGCTGCAATCTTCAGCCATGAAAGCTGCTTGGGTGACTTGGGGTCAATCATATTCTTTAAGCCCAACCTACCTCATAAGACTGCTATTGAGAAGAAAACACTGAAGGACTGCTATGTCTTCAGCCCCGAAGGAAAACAGGATAGAGAGAGATTTGCTACAGTGAAGCTAGACTGATCTTCACATTTGTAGCCTCTTCTGTAAGCATAAAGAGGGAGACCCAAGAAACCAGGTGATCAATTAATCCAAATGCCGCTAGAATTCAATCTTAGCAAGTCAACACTTACAACATTGATTCAATAAATTTATTCTGTATTCCAAAATCTTCACAGAAAATTATGGAAGGCATCTTAACTATCAGCCACACGTTCCTGAGCCCGAAGGAAGCTAGCTTTCTTTTGAGCCACACGATCTTTCTTCTGAGCAAGGGACAATTTGGGACGGTTCCACCTGCAAAAAGATTTTTTTTTTTGGCTTGGTTATTCTTGCTAAAGTAGAGAACCTATCCATCAAAAATAAGTCTTAAAAAGAAAAAGAAAAAAGAACCGACAACGTAAGCATCCTTAGCATCAGATACTACACCCCCAGAGAATTACTCATGGAATTGCACAAAGGCATCTAAACCATCTCTTCTTCCAGTTGACGATGATTTGCCCACCCATACATGATAGTCTCCGCCCATTACATCCTTCTCATAAACAGAGCCGTACATTCTCATGAACAGAGCCGTATTCTATCATCTAATACAGGAGTGTCAAACTCAAGGCCCGGGAGCTGGATTCGACCCATGGGGTGCTTAGATCTGGCCCTTGGGACTTCCCTGGAAATAGCAGGGAAGTGTGCAAGCTCCGCGACAATGGAGCTTGCGCACAGCCCTCCCGAGCTGAGTTTTCGCTGGCAGACGATTGCAGGAGGCTGTCATAGCCAAAAACGGAGCTTGGAAGCCCGTTTTCACTGGTAGAGCGCTCGGGCCGCCATAGGCACTCCCCTGACACAAGTGATGTCATGCTGGCCATATCCCCCTGGTCCCCCCAAGGTCAAACACAACCCTGATGCGGCCCTCAATGAAATTGAATTTGACACCCCTGATCTAATATTTCACTGAGCAGGAGTTCTCCACTTCTTGAACTTTTCTATCTATTCTTAGGTTGGTTAAACAGATTAATATACAGGACTTGTAAATGATCTTAGAATGAATAAGAATGAATCCCAATAAGCACATTCTAGAAACCTGAAAGCTCTTAGTTTCAACAGAAAACAATACCACTTTTCTATGAGATAATGCATTTCAAATTAGAATGGAAAATTGTACAATTTTGTATCAAAAGAACACAAATTAACTTCATTTTGAGGTTTGACAATGGAATAGTGATGCCTATGTAATGGGACCAATTACTTTCCTTCTGAAAATGATAAGTACAAGGCAATTGCGCCACCTCATGTTGTGCTTTATGGTAGCTGGGGAAATTCTGTTCATATTTGGACTACCGCTCATTGTTTTGAAGAGTCTGTTCTTATATTCCAAGCAAAAGCAGAAATTTCAAGGCAAGCAGGCTGCACATAGCTTATAAATATAATTGTATGATAGGAATGTGCAAAATGTTCCATTTCTAGTGGTCCATTACAAAAAGCCAAGGATGTGGTAGAGTTGATGGGTAAGTGGAGGTAGGAAAATGAAGAGGCTAGAAAGATTAAGGCTGGACAGGACAGCTAGATTGCTACCACTAATTTCCTCGATTTCCAACATAGCACAAGGAGAGACAGCAAAAAGCAGATACTGGAAACTTGGGTGGGCAGGCCAGTACCGATAGGCTTCACCGTGTCACACAAACCAGCCCTCCCTTGGGGCTTCCAGGGGGCACAGAGCAGGCGGGGGAGCCTGAGAATTGTGGACCAGCAGCTAGACAGGTGAGCCAGCCACCCAGGTGGGGCTGGTGCAGTGGGTGCGGTGAGGAGGGGGGCCACAAAGCCATCTCCTCCTGGGGGGAATACAATTGGCGGTACAGTTGGTGGTGGCAGCAGCAGCTTCATCCCTGATCCATGAGGTGGCGCCACTGGTGGCCGAGGGGCGAGTGATGAACGAGGAAACACTTGCCCTCCTGTGCGCATGCGGACCGGCCCCTTACAATTTCAGGATGGCTACACGGGCCAGATCCAGCCCGCAGACCTTGAGTTTAACACCCCTGGTCTAGCTCATATTCTATATAGATGTTCCTGTACACAGTACCAGTTACTTGGTTGTGCTGTTCAATGTATGCTGTTCCTGCCTGCATCTTACACCTTGCCATTATGTGTTGAACTGTCTCTGTGGTCTCTCTGCACAGTCTGTACCTTGGGACCTGTCTAATGTGGTAGACCCCTGCTTCTATGATCTGGTGCTTAGAGCCTTTTTTGCTATGATCAGACATTGGTATAATTTCTCTATATTACCTATATTTCCATATATATACAGTATGTGGGTATATGTGTGTATATATATTTCAACGTTAACACATTCTTTCACTAATTACAGTTACGTGTTTCCTATGGAACCCCTTTTAGGGGGAAAAAAAGTCATCTTACCTCTTCTTTTTAACTTCTCTCTTAGGTTTCTTTTCATGGGCCGGTTTTTCACGTATTGCAGCATGAGCTTTTCTATACATTTCTTCCATCTGTGCAACACAATTTAGCGGTTAATTCATACTTGCTACATATTTAGTACATTTGTCTTGAAAACAAAAACCAACCGGAGAAATGAGCATTACAATAAAGTCAAATGCAGTGCTTCCCTATCTACAACCCCAAAATTCATTATACACAAATACACAGTGAAGAAGGATCTGAAACATGGTTCCTGCATGTAACAATTGGTTTCAAGTGGCTCATATCCAAACTGGAACATTCATGTTTTATCCAGGCAGGGACCAAAACAGTTGTTTCATGCCTGATAAAAACCAAACTGTGGTTTTTTCCAGACAACAAACTATATTTTGAGGCAAGAAGGAATAACAGCAAGAAAAAGCCAAAAAGCCAACAGCTACTGGAGTACCTCAGGGAAAGATGGAGGGAAACTTACAAATAGCAGAAAGCAAGCCAGTAGGGAAGATGTGCCAAAAATCATGCACACATTGCAAACAGGTAAGCAGTCATGCTGCTGAGGTGCATCTGTCAATGTTCTATATGGTCTAGATACTTATTAAATAAGCCATGCTCAAGAGTACATGTAACCATGCAGCAATGACATCAGGTCTAAGTTTTGGTGACCTACAAATTTGCTTTAGCAATTCTTTAACTATAATGAAATGGTGTGTTGCTAAGCAGTAATTGAAGGACTTATATAAACAGATGTATTACCATGTCAGATGTTACATTGTTCTTGATATATTGAGAGAACTGTTTTTTATAAGCATCTTCATCTTCTTCCATCAAGTATCGCATGTAATCTGCAACGTTTTGGCCCATGATATGCTTGCGGTGGACTTCTGCATTGAATTCTTTGCTCTCTGAGTCATAACCAGGGAAACGCTTGGTACTATGAAACAAAGAGCTGAGCATTATACACTCTGGGAGCAAACTGGGTAAGATGTGGAACATGACACTGTTAAGATTCCAAAAAGGATTTTTTTCGGGGGGGGGAAGGGGAGCGCCAGATTCAAGAGTTTCAGCCACCATCAGTCCCGTCTTGAAACACCAAGATCAATCATACACACGCCAAGGACCAACTACAGAGTGTTCAGTCAGTGGGATATCATCACACAGTAGCCAGTTAATAGCAACACAAAAAATGGGATTGTTGTACAATGCTACCGTCATCCTATTTTACTAATCTTTTAATTCGGAAAACCTACTAAAATCCAAGTGAAAAGAGAAGACGACTTTTGTGCATTCAGTTCGTGTAAGATTTTAGCGGTGAATTACATATGGCAAATAAGTACTGGGTCCACTCCAGAGAATAGCTTAAAGTGTTGTCGATGGCAACAGAGAGCTAGTTTGGTGTTGTGGCAAAGTTACCCGATTAGAAATTGGGAGACTGTGAATTCTAGTCCACTTTAGGCATGAAAGCCAGCTAAGTGATTTCGGGCCAGTCTCTTTCTGGGTTCATCTCATCTCAACCAGGTGGTTGTGGTGAGAAAAAAGAAAGATGTTCACCACCTTGAGTTATTTATAAAAATAATAAAAGTGGATTAAAAAATGGATATAATTTTTTAGATAAAAAAAATCTATGAAACCCCACAACAGAATGAAGCGACATTAGACATAGTTATAGCCTTAATAAAAAGACCATATTCAAAAATGTATAAAAAAAGGAGAGAGAGAAAACACATATAACGAAATGATTGCCTGAATGTGAATTGAATTCAGAAGGGGAGAAGTTACCTGTGTGGAATGGAAAGACCACCATCCACAGCTCCTTTCAGAGCACCAAAGACTTTGTTTCCAGTAGTCGTCCGAGCAAGGCCAGCATCCAGATAACAAGTAAAGGCACCAGGCTGTCCATCCACACTTTCAACATTGTATTCATCACCAGTCACTTCAACTTGGCCTTCATAGATCTTATCAAGACCAAATTTATTCAGGAGCTGCAAACAACAGCATATATTAAGTTTTCCTTTTGACAAAAAAGTTCACACTTCAGTTATACAGTGACGTGCAATGCTTGCCACCCCTGTAAAACTGAAAGAAATACTATGCTTTTTAAGGAACAACAATGAAAGCTTGATTCACTGTAGATTTATTGGATTCTGCTAAAGCAGACTTCAAAAGCACTGGATCATATTTCCTCAGCAATTTACCTCATTTGAATAATAATCATACCAATTTGTAAACTGGCATCATCATGACACCACTTATCACGGATAACCAACATTACCACGATGATGTTCTTTCATAATAAGCAGTTCAGAATACTATTATAATACTTCTCCCAAAGTAGTCCTTTAAAACAAGGTTTCTCTATAATTGTGTCCTTGAGTTGGTTATCTCATTAAGCCATGACATGTCATTTTCGCTCATTTTCAAATATACTACCCCTCTGTCAAGATTCCAGGAAGTTCAAAATGTAAGACATAACAAAATACAATAAAATGGCATAAAATATAGAACACAGAAACATACACATTAAATCTCTATTTTATCAACAAGATAAAACTTCCAACGGAAAATGGCAGTCCAATTTTAGTTCAAAAGCTCACCTGAACAATGTTCTAAATTACCTGGGAGAGGCCAAAAAAGAATCCAAGCACACATGCTACAAGCTCCCCCCACTATGGGGTACAATAACAGACTCCCTGTAAAAAAGAGGTTAAAAGAAATGGTTCTCTTTTAACCCCCAGGCATAAATCTCTACCTATTTAACTAAGCTGTCTATAAATTAATGCCGTTTATCTCACTAATGAAAATGGCTAATGTAACACATTCATTATTTTCACTGAACTTGAAGGACTAAGACAGAAAGGCCGTGTGCATGTTGATTTGTAATTCATTCCCCATATTGGTATATCAATGACTGTAGATCTTCCAAGTGAATAAGGAGGCATGAATAGTAATCTTCAAGAGATACATACCCTGCGGGCCATCAGCAAGCCCGTGCAATAGGCAGCAGCATAGTTGGTCAAGCCTACTTTCACACCGTATTTCGGCAGCTCGTGAGCGTATGCAGCACAGACAATCATGTCGCCTTCAATTCTAGCATATGCAATCTAAAAAGGAGAATACTGAATCATCTCAAATCCATTTATTGCAATTGCTCTATGCAGCAAATACTCCCAAACAGAGTCTCTTTAATCCAGGAAATAGATCCATGATTCAGGTCGGTATCTGAAAGTCACATCTATGTATCCAAATGTGGCTTCCCAGGTTTGCAGAAAGTACATTTTTAGTGCTTTTAGGAATCCAGGGATGGCATATTCCTTTATAATCTGTTTTCACCTCTAGCATCTTATTATATACCTTATATGGTCTGTTTCTTTTTTTGACAGTCCTTTTCCACATTCACCCGTTTCTTCCATGCCCAATTGCAAGAAGAATTTAGGTCAAAGGCTACCTGTTGTCCACTCTTTTTCTAAATATTACTGGCGAAATATTAAAAGTAGATTTTAAAAGTAGATTTAGCTGATGCCTAATTCCAAAACTCTTGGCGGCTCACAATTTAAAATGAATACTATAAAAATTATACAATATAAATAAACCAGACAGTACCTGTCTAATAAGTAATCAATCAATTTATCTATCTTTATATTAATACGGGAGCCACATCCACCCTACCCACAGCCAGGGTTTCAAGACCTTTCAGAACTATCATCTGTGATATATCTCAGTGAGTGAGAATCACACACATGTCTGAAGGGTTCTCATTCTTAGAAGGCAAGCCATGTGACAGAGAAGGCACTCTTCCCGGGTCACAAGAGATGTCACTGTTTAATCAGTGGGACTGAATGTAGGAGTTACAAGTCCAAAACAATCCCAAAGTTGCACACTGATTTTGAAAAGGGAAGTGCAATTCATTGTTTTATAAAGAATGCAATTAATCTCAATTCAACATAATGTAATTGGTAATGTATACCATGTGTGTCTACAAGAGTAAAACATCAAATGAAGTTTCAAATATTACAGATATAACTTTCTTCTAAAGTAGGAGTGTCTCACTGGCGGCTCATGCAGGCCACACCCACTGCAGCGAAAACAAATCACGTGATGCGACGAGTTTGACACTCGTGTTCTAAAGGAAAAGCATTATTAACAGCACAGACTATTCTCGTTTCAGAATATAATTTTGGTTTAAAAAAATCAAATGTTGGGAGAAAAAGGGTGGTTAAAGATGCTCATAACTCAAGGATGCCACGCATTATAAAATCCCTACACAAAACCACTGCTATAAGAGACATATGCAAATTGGTTCTTCACAATAGCCAAAATCAAAAGATTGTCTTACCTGGCAAATGATATCTCTGTTGGTGACACGTACAATCATCCTGTATTTAGGAGTGTTGTACTTGTTTTTATCTTGAATCACCAAGCGCTTACGAGCATAGTAGTCAGTCTTGCCCTCTGAATAAGAAAAAAAAAAGATCAAATATATTTAGAAATGCTCTTTATGCCGTGATCCATTCAACGTATTGAATCTCTGTAAAAAAGCGAAGCTGACCTCTCCTTCTTCGGAACTTGACTTGGTACCTCTTAAAGTAGGCTTTATTCTTGACAATTTTGACAAAGCCCTTGAATAAATGGACAAAAAAAAGATTAGAACATCTGTATGACAATCTATCAAAGGAAGGGGGGGGGGAAGCTTAGAAGCTGAAACCGATGTGATTTTTCACGATTGTTTTATGCTGGTCTGTGACAGAGAGAAAGGTCTGATTGAGACCCAAGCAGCTGAAAATACAGAATAAAGTGCAAAATGGAAAACCTGGACTGCAAACCTCATTTCTGACAGTAGATGCTTACATAATTCTAATTACTGTGAAAACATTGGAAATCATCAGAAGCACTGCCAACCGTATATAGGAAAGCATTCAAACTTTTTATTGCCACCCATCTACCATCAACAATTTATGCATTAATGAAAGATAGTTTGTATTTGCGTTTGTTTTATATGACTTAATCCCCTCCCCAAAGTACATACCATCAGTCTACCCATGTCTCAGGAAAATGCCTGTGGCTGGAACTAAGTTCACAGTGAACTGGATTCTAAAAAGCCAGCAGCCTTATCTATTCTGACTATCTCACCTTCTATTAAATTTCTTTTTGCTGATGAAATGGGTGCAGTCTTCTCCCTTCCCAAAACAACGTAAGCCTGTAATATCACATCCTAGTCTGCTAGGACTAACTAGGACCCCTTTTTTTATTTGAAAAAAAATAAAAATAAAAATGCTACTCCAAAAATTATTCCTGGATATATTGGCAGCGGAACACAATCATGTGTCTGTCAGACAAAAAGCAAGTAAAGTCTGTCAAAGCAATAGCAAAAACTCACAACACAAGCTTTATTTGGCTTGACAGCCTGCCTGCCAGACCGATCCTTGCTCTCTTCTACAATGATGTAAAGTCTTTTTTAAAAAAATTAATTAACCTGCAGCCCCATCCACATAATAATACATGAAGCAGCCCTGAACCGGATTTTAACCATGTGCTGTAGAAAACAAGCAAGCACAGACAACCAAAGGCAGCAAACGTCAGGGAAACTTAAAGACACTGTTCAGGAAAAAAAAATACAATAAAACTATCTAGGAGAAGGGCTCGTAATTAGGGCTCCTCTGCAAAACCATTAAACGACACCAAGTCGACTCCTCTGTTATTTCTCATTCATTCCTGCCACAGGCCTAGATGCAACAGGGATGGCAGCTCTCTCTTTAAGCCAGGGGTCCCCAAACTTGGCAACCTTAAGTTTTGTGGACTTCAACTCCCAGAATTCTCCAGCCAGCTATGCTGGCTGGAGAATTCTGGGAGCTGAAGTCCACAAGTCTTAAAAGTTGCCAAGTTTGGAGACTTCTGGCTTAAGCCAAGCCCAATTCCACGTCTGTACGTACCTGGGAAACCTTTCATGCATTCGAGAGCTTCGGTCCAGAGAAGGCTCAACTATCCACCCTCCATAATTTCCCAGCCAGAGAGGGAGAGAGATAGAAGCTAAGGAAGAAAGGCTGCTTGGGGCCCTGAGGAAGAAACTCTTTAGGTCGGAAGAGAAACAGGAGAAGCAAAACGGGGAGAAAGGCAGACTCAGGAGACCCTTTGAATAAAGCTCAGGGAGGCAGCAGCTCTCCCAACTTAAAAGACAGCGAGAGCAGCCATTAGGCCACGCTGGAGCTCGCTTCCGCGGCTGGGCCTGCCACTTCCGAATCGGAATCCATCCAGGCAACAGGAGACCAAGAAGGAGCCAGCCGAGCCCGGGAATGCAACGCCGGTCCCGCCCTCCCCCACCACGGCTCGTTTGGGCCCGGTACTGACCATGATTGCTGTTTGTATTCCGTTTCGCCGTAGGCCTACGGCCGCCTAATGAAACGTCTACAGCCCGTAACGTTGTGGGAAAAGGCCGACGTTAGGACGCAGGCGCGACACGTGACCGGGCAGACAAGAAAGTTCGTGTCAAGAGGGACCGTTCGAGGAGAGAAGGCCGCCCTCTGGAGGCTTGGAGGAGAGGCGCTTGCTCCGCTTCTCCTGCTCTTTCTTGCCTGCGCCCCTGGCGCTTACGTCGGTTCAGCTCCTCAGAGTAAGTAGTACATTATCCATAGCTGCTGTTATGACATCATTGTGGCAAAACTTCCGTCGAGAACTGACGGCATTTCAGTTTGGTCCCTGCCTGGGTTCGTGCAGCGAACATTTAGAGCAGTTGTTTTTCAAACTTGGCGACTTTAAAGAAGTGCGGGCTTCGACTCTTCACAGCGGCTTGGGAATTGAACTCCACCCATCTTAAAGTTGCCAGGTTGTGAGAAACGCTGATTTAGACCAATCTTTCACAACCAGAAGCTGTGCTGGACCATCTCATACTGTCAAATCGAAATAGTCAACACACTGAGGAATGAGGAGTAAGGCTCCCCCAATGAGACACACCCATGATCGTAATTTGCCATCGCTTTTTCAACTTCTCCATATAACTGGAAGCTCGGGAATTTCTTGCAAATCTCCCGTGCAAATATCAGCCAGGCCTAGCCTTACTTCTCAGCATTCACCCGCTAAATATTGCTGAATATTGTAGAATTTATTTAACCAACATATCTGGATGGTAATGGTGGAAAATGCTCTTGCAGATTTTTCATTTGTGTTAAATTTATATGGCATTTGAATAGATTTAACATGTTGACAAGCAGTTAATTGATTGCTTATACACCATCAAGTTAACATTGACTATTAGTTATAACCTAAGCAGAATTTCTTTTGGATGCTTAGCCCCCAATCTGTTTCTTCAGGTCTTCCAATGGTGTCCCAATCATCACTTTAACTGAGTCCATCCGTCTTGCTGCTGGTTTGTCTTTCCTTCTTTCTTCCTCAGCGTTAGAAAACTTCTTAAAGACAGCTTGGTTTTCACATAATGTTTCCAAAATATGATACTATAATTGGAGCGTGATCATTTGTACTTCAAATGAGACCTCTTTTTATTTATTTTATTTGTTCTCTCTGTTTCTTGGCTACCAACTCTGCATTTTCCCAATCCTCAACATTTCTACTAAGAGTAGAAATAAATTTAGCTGGTATACATTCTGTCATATATTAAGTTTCAATTCCACAGTTTCCAAATGGGCACGCTGACTGGGAGTCATGAGAACCTAAATCTATTACACCAGGAGGTAAATTGAGTAGTGAATGGGTAACACTTCCCCTGGTGTAGAAACAATATAGGTTCAGCAGGTTTAAGCAGAAAATGAATATGACTTGAGTCGATATGTTTTGTACTCAGAAATTTTTGCCTCATTTTGGACTTTTCATTAAAATTATGTTACCTGAGGAGATGATTCCAACAAGATCTCTCCTGGTGTAGCCACAATGACACTGATCCAGTCCAAGCTAAACAGGATCTTATGCTTAGAATCAATCTTATCCACTATAAAGTGTATGCAGCATACGTGTCAGTCACAATACTAAAACAATACCATATCTCATTTAACTGAAACTGTATTTCCATCAGCTACAATGCTTACCTTCGTGCAGGTGTGCATAGTAAATATACACTGTAAACTATTAAACACAGTGTATATACAGGTAGCCCTCAACGTACGACCAGTTGCTCAGCAGTCCTCCCCAGAGCTACTTATGACCCAATTTTGAAGTTACGAAGGCCATCCCACTTTCAGTTTATGGCAAAAAAAGCCACACATCGAGTATTCACTTAACAATCGCCACAAAAAAGGTCATCAAATCAGGTGCAGTTGTATGGTGATCTGCTTAATGACTGGCACGACTTATGATTGTAATTCCAGGCTAAATTCCTGTAGTAAGTCGAGCACTACCTATAGCACCAATTACAAGATAGGAAACAGTCATTATTTGTTTGAGGTATTTAGAAATACTTCAGAAGCTTCTTTCTCCAGAAGAGAAATATTCAGATACTATTTCCTGTTCAAACTATTCTAAAGTTACAATTCAAATCAAAATTTGCAAAGTGTCATTGGGATCGCTCACTGAACCGGTTGTTACACCAGTTGAATCCTACCACTGCCTAGCCTGGTAATGAAATCTTTGGAAACTAACCCATAAATTCGGAGAACGAACCTTCACCATTATATGCATAATGTGTCTGAAATTCATTTATCAATTTCTGTATATTTAACTATTTTGCACTTTCAAATATTGACAATTCGCAATTTGGTAAGCACTACAGCTTTTCTGGATGTTGTGGTTTTCTCTGGACAGTCATGTTCCTTTTAAATTATGTATAATTTTAAATATTGTAAGCTACCAGACTCTTTTTAGCCATTGGATGACCTCCAAATAAATGAAAAACATATAGGGATAAAAAGCAAAAGTTGCATGGCATTAATACTGAATAAGACAAAAATTGGGATAGCAGAGTCAAAAGAGAGTCCATAAAACTTTAAAAAGTGCAATAATAATGATTTAAAAGAATTTTAACAGGCAAAACTCTAACATATGTAGTTTTATTCAATTAAGAAATGAACATGTTATGCACAAAAGCAATACATTTTTTCAATGTTCAGCTAATTAAATCTAATTATGTTCTGTGCACATGGCCAAGATTTAGTTTACACAACACATCTAGTTTATTAGCTAGGAATTGCTAACACTTACCCAGAATTGGCTGAGTTAACTGTAAGTAAATTAGGTCTATTATATCTAGACTGCAGCAATCTAGATCAGGGATGTCAAATTCGCATCGTCACGATGGCGTCACATGATGTATTGGAACTTTTTTTTCCCTTTGCTAAACCGGGCGTGGGCATGGCCAGCGCGTGACGCATCCAGCCCGCAGGCTGCAAGTTTGACAGCCCTAATCTAGATGATCATCAAATGGAAGCTAAGAGATACAGGAAGCCCTTTGTTGCCACCTAATCTTCACCTGGATTTTTGCATCCCAGAAATGTTCATCTTTCCTAAATGTTGCATGGCAAATATCTGTTAATAAAAGAACTCTCATAGTAGGAAGCCATACAAATATATGATAGTTTTGTTCTTAAGCTATAATGTATTGCTTTAATACATTAAATAAAAACATTTATATCTTCCTTCTTCTTGCTGTTTCTGACATTCAAGCTGGCTCTAAATCATTCATACTGTAGATCAACTGGTTGCCTGGTGATGAAATAGTATTATTAAAGCTTTTTAAAATACCAGTAATAGAAACAATTTTGGCTTCAATAGAATTATGATAAGGGAAATAAGCGTACAATATATACTGTTGCTTTGTAACTTATGTAACTTTTTAATTTGTTACACAGCTCTGTATCTCAATCTGAATTTTTCTTGATATTCAGGTTAAATAGTAATTCCTACAATTGATTAAAACAAATTTGCAAGACAGCAAATTTGCACCATAATTATAGTATGACTGCCAATGACATCAGAAATGCTTCTATCGATATTAATTTGCCTTCAAAGAAATAATGGACAAAGCAGTGGTGGGATTCAGCCAGTTCGCACCACTTCAGGAGAACTGGTTGTTAAGTTTCTGAGCAGTTTGGTGAACTGGTTGTTGGAAGAAATCATTAGGGCAGAGAACCGGTTGTTAAATTTTTTGAATCCCATCTCTGGGACAAAGGCTCAATTTATAAATTATCCTAAGCAATAATGTGGTTTAGACATACAGGTAATCCTCAACTTATGACTACAATTGAGCCTAAATTTTCTGTTGCTAAGCAAGGCAGTTGTTAAGTGAGATTTGCCCAGAGGTGGTATTCAGCAGGTTCTGACCAGTTCTGGAGAACTGGTAGCGGAAATTTTGAATAGTTTGGAGAACCGACAAATACTACCCCTGACTGGCCCTGCTCCCATCCATTCTCTGCCTCCCGAGTCCCAGCTGATCGGCTGGGTCTTCTTTGGTTGCTCTGCACAGGAGAACGGAGATGGAAAGCAGGTTAGTGGGGTGGGGAGGGAATGGAGATTTTGCAGTATCCTTTCCCTGTCAGCCCACCAAGCCATGCCCACAGAACTGGTAGTAAACATTTTTGAATCCCACCACTGGATTTGCCCCATTTTGTGACTTTTTATGCCAGAGCTGGTAACCAAATCATTGCAATTGTTAAGTGAATCATACGCTCATTAAGCAAATCTGGCTTTCCTCATTGACTTTGCTTGTTGGAAGCCAATTGGAAAGGTTACAAATGGTGACCACATGACCCCAGGACAGTACAAGAGTCATAAATACATGTCAGTTGCCACTCAAATCTTGAATATGTAACCATGGGGATGATGTAAATGTGAAAACTGATCATCAGTCAAATTTTTTCAGTGCTCTGGTAACTTTGAACAGCCACTAAACAAATGGTTTATAAATTGAGGATTACCTATACTTACAAATCAGGCCAACGTGTTCTGTTCAGTCTTATTTTAAATTATGTGTAAGTGTAGTCTAAGATTAAAACTAAAGTATGTTTATATTTTCATAACATTGTAAACCATACGCCACACTTTAGAAACCAAAACTGCCACATCAAAACCAAACAAACCACATTATGTTGTAGTATATAAGGAGATCATTATATAAAGACATTATATGAGTTGATACAATAGATCCAGCTGCAAAGCACATCTGTTAGGGGAGAAATGCGGTACGTAAGAAACGTATGTAGTAAAATATGTCAGAGAATCCAGAATGAATGGGTGATGAATGAACATGGATTTAATAGCAGTCTTTGATTTATGACCATAATTGGGGCTGGAGTTTCGATTGGTAAGTGATACGGTTGTCAAATAAGTCATGATCACATGATTGGACCCTGTTTTAAAACAATTTCTACTGCAGTCATTAAATGAATCAGGCGTTAGACCAGTTTGCAAGGCTGTGTAGTTAATTCAGAAATTTTATTGAGAACCACCGCAGAAGTGCTAACCCTGTAATTGCCTTAATACAGTGAAAATTAGTTTCCATATATAAAAACATGTTTATAAAGAATGTAAAGCAGTATTTTATAGGACTAATTTTCCATAAGCAAATGTAATCCATCTTACAAAATTAAAGGTATATATTTGAATCATTGATAAAAAGATAGCAATGTTGTTAGAATGGGATAAATTCCAGCATCAAACTGAGTTTCTACAATCCCAGTTAAAGCAGGCAAGTTATACTCCTTCTAATATTTGTTTATCCAGTTGCCTTTTTTCAAGATCTTATTTCCTCTTTATTGTGCTCCAAACATCTAGTGCCATGGTCAGCAAATAATTTTGCTAGATGCCTAACTCAGAGAAGGAAGTGGATAACTGGCGAAGTTAAATTTCACTCCCAGAAAAAACGCTTACAAACAAATTCTGGGGCCACAGACATTATTTTCTCCATGCAAGCAACTTAGTTCCTGGGTGGATACACTAAACAACCGGGTAAGCTATCTTTGTTTAATTCTTATGTATGGGCAATTTAGCCATGATTTAACCATACTTCCTGCAAGGCTAAAATGTAATTGACCAGATGGAATCCCTTTGACATCTATGAGATACCAGTTACTGAACTCTCAAATGAGGATGCTCAGATGTATCCTCAGATTGATAGTGATACTAGACAATCTGTTACTCATTGGGTCATCTTTTCAGAAATGTTTTCTTACCTAGACTGAGAAGCAGAATGAACACAGGTGGGCAAAAGAGTAGTAGAAGCAGGAGCGACTTCAGACCTCCTGCCAGCTTTCCCTTTGAGTTTTCTTGTAAGAAGCTGGCAGGGAGCATCAGAAATTCTTCCTCTCCTCTCCACTCCCCTCCCTTATCCTATTTGTAGGTCCAAAAGTATATATGTTTACTATGAATGGGTGCATATTTCCCATGAAATAAAACTCTCTATTAATGTTCCCCCATCCCAGCATGATAAAAATACTTTTGTAAAACATGTAAAACGTTACCTCTCGACTCGACTACTGTAATGCTCTCTATTTAGGACTGCCCTTGCACACCATCCAGAGGCTTCAGCTGGTGCAGAATGCGGCCACGCGGGTTGTGATGGGAGCTTCCCAGTACTCCCATGTTATGCCCCTCCTGCGCGGCCTGCATTGGTTACTGGTTGCCCTCCGGGTAAGGTTCAAGGTTCTGGTGTTGACATACAAAGTCCTTCAAGGCATGGGTCCGGGATATTTACAGGAGCGTCTCCTGCCAGCATTGAGAACCAACCGCCCTGTGCGGGCCCACAGGCAGGGGCTCCTCGGGGTGCCGTCTGCGACCCCCTATTCTGTGGCGGCCCCCGCCCTATGGAACCAACTACTTCTGGGACTCCGTTTGGCCCCTGACCTTCGTACCTTCCGCCATGATCTGAAAACCTGGCTCTTGGAACAGGCTGGGCTGTGCTGACCTCCAGGGGGGTGGTGGTGTTTAAATTTAGTTAGGGTTGGTGGGTTTTTAGTGCAATTTGGCTTGTAATATTTAATGTTATGTTTAGGTAATTTATTGTTGGTTTTTAGTTGTTAGCCGCCCTGAGTCCCTTTGGGAGGGGGCATACAAGTCATAAATAAATAAATAAATAAATAAATAAATAAATAAATAAATAAATCCTATCCCATATACATTCAGAATTTACAACTGTATGTTATGCATAATAAACAGAGCAATCTCTGTTACGTATACCTGTAAGTAATTTTTCAGAAACTGTGTAGGCTTCCCCTCTATGGTCTGTTCAGTTGGGTAAACCTTTTGTTGTGCTAGGATTGAAGGCAGGGGTGGGATTCAAATTTAACAACCGGTTCTGTGGGCATGCCCTAATTTGTGGGTGTGGCTTGGTGGTCATGTGACTGGCTGGGCATGGCTTGTATGTAAATATTGTAAACATTTATGTAAATGTTGAATTTTTTATTTAAAAAAAGAGCAACTTTTACCCAAAATCAGGCAAAGCAGGCAGGCAGATTGAGTTGCTTACAGAATCACAGAGTCACTCACAGATCTACCTTTCTGCAATCTGCTGCCTGAGTCTGCACTGAAAAATAGAAGATTCAGTCCTAAGGAAGGTTCAGCTCTGCTCTCAGGCCAGTGGTGTGATTTGCTGTTTCTCCGAACTGTGCAGAATCGTAACAACCGGTTTATAGAACTGGTCCGAACCGGTAGAATCCCACCCCTGATTGAAAGTAGCCGGAGAACTGGCCCTACCCAGGTAGTGCTCCTTTAGCAACTGACACGTTTAGTGGCCATTCACAGTTACAACTGTGATGAAAAATAACTATGCGACTGATCCTTGCAAGTTATGACCTTCGCAAGTCTGTAAAAGCTTAAATAAGATCAGAAGCACATTCATGTTCCACTTAGTAACTGCCTCACTTAACAATTGACTTGCCAGTCACAATTGTCATTGCTACATGGGGACTATCTCTGATACAACTCTTACCATTGGTACTTATATGAACACTTGCCTAACGAAGGTAAAGAACAGGCTAGAGTAAAAATTGTTCAACTACAGCAGACGTTCTACAGATTGCCCCATTTTACAACTTTTCTCACCACATTTGTTGAGTGAATCACTGCGGTCCTTAAATTAGTAAATGGTTGTTAAGTGACCTTAGCTTTCCCATTGACTTTGCTTGTCAGAAGGTCACGAAAGGTGATCATGTGGCCCTGAAACATTGCAACCGTCATAAATATGAGTCAGTTGCCAAGAATCTGAATTTTGATCACATGACCATGGAGATGCTGCAACAGACGTTAAGTTTGAAAAATGGTCATAAGCCACATTTTTCAGGGCTGTTTTAACTTTGAACGGTCATTAGATGAACTGTTGTAATTCGAGGAACACCTGTAGTTGTTTTGGTTTACAGAAAATCCTTGGCTTAGGACCACAATTGAGGCAGGAATTTCTGTTGCTAAGCAAGGCAGACATAAAGCCCAACCTCACATGCCTGCATTGCTTAGTGATGACAATTTGTAACTCTAGACACATGTGAGTCATTAAATGAGAAGCAGAGGGAGTTTATTTATTATTGATTGATTGATTGATTGATTGATTGGATTTCTAACCTGCCCCATCTCCCGAAGGACTCAGGGCAGCGTACAATCATAAAACAATACAAAATATACAATTTAAAAAGAAATTAAATGAGAAACCCAATTAGAAGCTAAAAACAGTAAAAACAATCATTTAAAACTCCCATCCCCACCCTCACCACAGGTCAGCAAGTTGGAACAACCAGGTTTTAAGGCCTCAGCGGAAGGAGCAGAGGTCAGGGGCCACCCGAAGCTCCAGGGGGAGCTGGTTCCACAGGGTGGGTGCTCCCACAGAAAAGGCCCTGCCCCTAGGGGTCGCCAGCCGACATTGTCTGGCTGACGGAACCCCAAGGAGGCCCACTCTGTGAGAGCGCACAGGACAATGGGAAACAGTTGCTGCCCAGCCTGGCTGAGCAGTGTGGCACAAAGGGCTACTCACTGCCTCAGATGGCCCCAGCCAGCCCAGCCTATTCCAAGCTGCAGCCGCCCTTGCCATCTTGGCACACCTAAGCCCCTGCTGTCTGTGCTCTGCTATCCTAGCTGGCCATTGCCATCTTCTTGGTCTCCCTGCAAACAAAGCATGGGTGGTTTGGCCCCTTCAAGAGGCAGTTGCTGACCATGTGAAGCTTTCTCCCCAAATCTGATGAGGACATCACCATGCACAACCAGGAAGAAAGCCTCCTGTAGTCTCCTATATACATGGGGGTGGGGAGAAGCACCCCCATGGACATTATTGCAGCAGATGGCTGTGAAATGCCTGAATTTTGAGTGCATGAGAATGGAGGTGCTGCAATGGCTGTAATCTCAGGGACAGGTTGTAAGTTCCTTCGTTCAGTGCTGCCCTGACTTTGAACAGTTGCTGAACAAATCATCATAAGTCAAGAAATACTAGTATAAGCAGCTTCCAGGAGAACGCTAACTCCACACCCACCCTCCATCATGGAGGGAGAGATCCTTGGGACAAAATAGTAGGCAAAGAACAGAAGAACAACTAATAACATTAAGGCAGGGATGGGATTCAACCAGTGTTGTTCTGTCTTTAATTTCCTGGCTGAATATAAAGAGTTACAAAGGCTTCCATACGAAGTTTCTTTATTGGATTGTAATAGGCATCCTCAAGGTATAACTCACAGTTATGTTGAGATTCATCTAATGTCCAATCTTTGCATAGTCGTCTTCATAGTGTGAAAATATAGTTATCTTCATCCCATAATGATGGAACAAAGGGAAAGACACCAGCACGATGCTGGGGTCCAAGCAAGAATAAAGGAAACTCTCCCAACCCAACCAAGGGTCAATTCAGTGACCAGTCAGGATTACAGATGTGATCACATGACATGAACTACATTTCCCATGAGGCATTAACTACATTTACCATGAAGCATTAACTACATTTACCATGAGGCATTCCCTTAAGGGACAGCTCCCAATTAACCATATACTGTCTGAACAGCACAGGTGTTACTACCAGTTCGTTGATGCTGCGTGCGCGTGTTAAAAAACTTAAGCTGTGCCGCCCGGACAGCTGAAAAGCGCTGCGCGTGGGTGCACAGCGTTTGAAAAGCCTCTTTTTTCCTGCTTTTTCAACCTCAGCTGTGCCATGCAAAGCAGCTGAGGTTGAAAAAGCAGGAAAAAAGGACAGGTAAGAGCCCGGGTGGGCTGGTGGGCCAAACAGCAGCAAACACAGAACAGGTTTGGTGTCTGCTGCTCTTCAGAGCTACCCGTTCTATAGAGCTGGGCAGAACCGGTAGCATCCCACCCCTGACGACAGGTAAACTTTAGGACCATAATGGAACCCCAACTTTCTGTTACGTGAAACATTTATTAAATTAGTTTTGCCTTTTTTTGCCACCATTGTTGAGTGAATCACTGTAATTGATATGTTAGTAAGACAATTGTGAAGTGAATCTGGCTTCCCCATTGATTTTGCTTGCCAAAAGGTCGCAGGAGGGGATCACATGACCCCGGGACACCGCATCAGTCGTAAGTAGAACTAGTTGCCAAGCACCTGAATTTTGAGCAGGTGATCATGGGGGTGCTACAAAGGTCGCTAAGTGTGAAAAATGGTCATAAGTCACTTTTTTCAGTGCTGTTGTAACTTTCAGTGGTCACTAAATGAATAAGTTGAGGACTACCTGTACTCAATTGCTGTCCATCACAGGGACTTTCCCTTCGTGCACATCCACAATATGTCCCATGCCTCCAGGTTGCTTTCTTCTTCCCAACCCCAAACCATTATTTTATAATGGATGGTTTTAATGTTTTTATTTGTAAGCCGCCCGGAGCTGTTGGATACAAGAAGGGCGGCAAATAAGTTTCAGAATAAAATAAAAAATAGATAACCGAGGGAATTGAAAATATTTTCCTGTTCCAGTGATAAAATAATGTTTTCCTTCTGAAGGAGCCAATCGCCTTCGGTGGTTTTGGTGCTACCTGATGTGCTTTGCAAACCTTTTTGTGGATAGCTCTGTTAAGCAACCCTTATGGGGTAGGATCAGCTCAACAACGCCCATTGGCTACTTTATACTGGTGCAGACATATTGCATCCTCCTTCCCGCAGCCTTTTAGAACAATACTGCTTTCTGACCAATGGACTGGTCTGTTTCTTTCAAACCAGATACTTCCCTAGTATTTACTAGTTTTCAAAGCTGTTCCCTGACTTGGGGGCTTGGATAGCCCAAATAGCAGCTGGTCAGCTGTGCCTTGAAGCAGTGCAGAATAGAATCATAGAGTTGGAAGGGATGTTATGCCTTATGCCACCAGACTTGAAATTCTAGACCTAGAAAAGTTAGAACTACGCCGTCTTCGGTCCGATCTAAGTATAGTACATAAAATCATACATTGCAATGTCCTACCTGTCAATGAATACTTCAGCTTCAACCATAACAATACAAGAGCACACAATAGATACAAACTCAAGGTAAACCGCACCAAACCTGATTGCAGGAAATACAACTTCAGCAACAGAGTGGTCAATGTCTGGAATACGCTACCTGACTCTGTGGTTTCTTCCCCAAACCCCAAAAACTTTAACCTTAGACTGTCTACTATTGACCTCACCCCTTTCCTAAGAGGTCTGTAGGGGCGTGCATAAGCACCAACGTGCCTACCGTCCCTGTCCTATTGTTTCTTTTTGTTTTTTTTATATGTATCCATTTCATGTATTCATAACTATGTTTATACTTATACCTATTATCTTGTAAGCGATTGACAAATCAAATAAATAAATAAAAATAAATAAATAAATAAATAAATAAAAAAATAAAATCTTGGAGGTTTTCTAATCCAACCCCCTCCTGCAGAAGGAGACCCTGTACAGTACCTTGTCAGACAAGTGAAAGAGTTTTCTCTTTTCTTATCTGACAGCACTTGTCAGATAAGGTACTTTAGAATTTAGCAGGGTCTTCAACTTTAAGACTTGTGGACTTCAACTCCCAGAATTCCTGAGCTAACATGACTGGAGGAGGAGCTCTGGGAGTTGAAGTCCACAAGTCTTAAAACTGTCAAGTTTGAAGACCCCTGATTTGGGCTGCTCCAGAAAAGCCTTATACCTCAAGGTCCCTTCCAACTCTGTTAATCTGAACAGAAGCAGCAAGGTCAGCAGTTGGTAAGTGGGGGTGGTTGCACAATGGAGTGCATGAAAGCTGGCCTGTGCAATCTTCTGCATGCCCTTCAGCTATCGTTGAGATTGCCTCTGAGTAAGGTTTTACAGTAGTGGTGTTCTGAAGAGGTTAAGAGTAGGTTTGTGCAGCAGCCCACTCCATGCCTTTAGTTTAGGCTCTTGTTTGGGTTGATCCTAATCTTCTGGCTTCCCGCTTTCCCTGCCCTCTCTGCCAGCCCCACAGCGAAAACCCCCACCAAAGGGGGTAATTCTGACATTACAGGCTCAACCATAGATCTAATCATCATTGCCAGTCATAGCAGTGATGTGAGTGACAAGACTTTTTTTCCCCTCCCATTGCTGGCTTTTAAACAGTAGAGGGACGTCATGGGCAGTTTTCTGGGGAAACTGGGAAATGTGGCTATCCATCCCTTCCTATAAACTAGGATGTAGCAGATGCTGTTGAGAGACTGATAATAAACAAAATAATTTTAATAAAAATAATGTATTTAACAATAATTTAATAAAATATTTATATTTTTAATTATTTATTAAAAATACACTTTTTAAAATTAAAAAAATAAAACGATTTAATAAGAGCGGGAACAGCGAAATCCTTGCTGGCTTAATGTTTAGCTAGAAAGGCAATCGCAGAGTTAGTTCTCACCCAACCGTTTAAGACAGAAAACCCAATCTTTGAGCTCACGCAGCACTCTAAACCTCAATTGAACCTGGCGCCTTTGGATTAGCTCTTCAGGTAAAAAAAAAAGTGGAGTCCTTTCCTTATTTTAACCCGATTTTCTCTAGCTGGCAGCCAAGAGCCAGGTGGCAACTCGCGAGAAGGAAAAGGTTCTTAAAAGGAAGCCGGCCTCGCCGCCTCCGACGGGGCTGACCCCTTTAAGGACCGTCTGCGCGCAATTCTGCCAAGTACACACGTGCAATCCAGACACGCGCGCTCCAGCTTGCACCCTCTCCTTTAGGCCTGTGCGTCTCTCTCGCGCTCTCGCCCGCTCCCTTCCCCCACGGCCCCCTTCATCATCGGGCTTTATTTTGTCAGCGGTCTCCGGTGCAGATTTGGGGGGGGGTGTCCTCCCGACAGTAGACGCGGGCCTTGCGCACCGGGATTGCGCCTGCGCGCGCGAGTGACACACAGATACACACACACACACACACGGACGGACGGACTCACACGCAAGCGAACACACACATTCTGCCCCGCTAAGGGACATGGCCCCGTTTCTTGAGAGCGGAGCGGCTCGCGGGGTCTAGGGAAGGGAGGGGGGCGGGGAAGGAAGGAAGGAGAGGAGTCGGAAGGCGGGACGCCGTCCGGGCGGAGAGGTCTGGCCAACAAGAAAGGGCAGCTGCAGCCGCGGCGGCTCGGGGCCGGGCTGCAGGGGAACCCGATGCACGCAACGCCTCGCCTCCCGGGCAAAGGCTTCCAAGGTGAGCGCGGAGGAGTCGCCCGTTCTTGCCTTCCACTCCAAGGGAGCCTTTCTGCCGAAGCAGGAGGGAAGGGAAGGAAGAAGGAGGGAAGGAGAGGGAGACCTCCCCAGCGCTGCCCGCCTCCGTCCCACCGCGGTGGTCGTGGGGGGCGCAGAGGACCCTATCCTAAGGAAGGACCCCCCCCTCCTCTGGTCGTTCTCCGCTTCTCTCCGGACCGCCTGTCACATTCTTGGGCCTGTTTCTGGCCTTGGAAAAACTCTTGCCTGGGCGTCGTATTGGCCGAGCACGAATTGTGGCATATAGATCTTGGAGAAGAGTTGCTCTGCCTGTATTAGTTTCTTGCCCTAAAAGGTTCAGGCTGGCTAGGCTGTCGTCACGCTCCAAGGGATTTCCTCCTCCTCTCTGCCTCTCGCCCACGACCCACCGGATTTCCTCTCTCGGGGGTGGTGGAGGGACCGGGAATGCCTTCGGGGCTGTGCTGGGGTTTTCCACTCTTGTGATCGCGTCCCTTTGTTCCCGCAGGGAGCGCCGATTAAAAAAAAAAGCTTGGGCCAAACTCTCCGGAAGTCCAGAAGTCTTGAGTGTCAAAAAAAGTTTTTTTTCCTTCCCCCTCCCCCAGCTTTTCGTGGGAGATGTATGGCAAGAGTGTCTCTGAGATTCCACCGAGTCCATTTTGTAATTGCTGTCTATGTGCGCTATGAGATTTACTAGAAGTGGCTGCTTAAACTAGGGGTTTGATGGCCCCATCCCCATCCCCCTGAACGGTTTCTATTAATCTTACTGTTTTTACAAATGATTATTTCTTTAGTGGGCCCATCCCATTTTTTTTCTGTTTGTTTTGCTCCTCCAGATACTTCCTTGTGTGCCTTCTGTGCATACTTCTAAGGTTTTTGTTGGAGGATGTTTGATCGATGCTTGTATCTATGCTGCATGTATATAAAATAATCTCTCAATTCTCTCTGTTAGAACAAGATAGTTAAGGTAGGGGGAAGATGCTTGGATAAGGGATGGTTACTGGTCTGATCAGCAGTTGAAGAGTGAGCTGCTGTGTTAAAAAAATGCTGGTCTTTTGACTTTTCTTTGTTTAATTGTGAAATTAGGAGAAAGTATTTTGGGCTAGACTTTCTATCCCTCATCTGACATACTGTACTTTTCGGTGTCTCTGAATGGTTATAATGATAAAAGATACTGGAAGTTCTTTAACAAGGAAAAGACAAAAATTCTAAGTCTGCAACTTGGTAAATTATTGGATTTTATTATTTTTAAAAATCCACAATACTGAAGATAAACTGGATAGCTGAAAAAAAAGCCTGTTAATATGTTCAGATCTTGCCTAAAAGAATAACCAAATTATTTATTTTATTTTGAATTGTCTTAGAAAGAGAAGGCAATCTTGTACTGACCTAAAATTGTTGCTTTCATTGGGCTATGATATCTATTAAATTGAAATGCAAATTGCCGTTTGAGAGATAGTAACTTACACCAATTTCTTGTTTACTAAGGTGGTCCTTTATAAGGTTTCTGAATATTTTATTGAAACAGTTTTAGGAAAAGATCCTCCTCCCCAACTTAAGCTATTACAAACATTAATATGAATTATCTTTGTCCCTTGACTTTATCCCCAAAAGCTCAAGGCAGAGTAAACATCATTTCCCTATACACTTTTATTCTCTTAATAACCTGGAAGGTTAGACTGACGGACAATCACTGCCCCAAAGTCAGTTAGTGAATTTTCATAGTTGAGTACTGATTTTAATCTATGTCTCTAATTTTAGCCAGGCATTCTTTTCTATAAAAACAGTTTTGAATGTCAAATTTATATCTGCTAGTATTCTGTTTGGAAAAAAATGATTTTTTATTTATCACAAGGGTTGCTGAAGTTGCATAAGAAAGAGGATGAATTAGTGATTAAGCTTCCTTTCTGCAAAACATATTATCTGCAAGAAAAAAATAGTTAAGTCAGCTGTTATACTTGGCATGATGTAAGTTATCCAAGGACAGCTTTCCAGGAAGTTTTGTTTCTTGTGGAAGGACTAAATTCTTCCTGAAAATTTCTTTCAGAAAAACATAGGTAGCATGTCAAAATAAATGAAACTAGAATACATTTTATACTGAAAAAGCAGAGATGCTGCTCAGATTATTCTGACAATTGTATTAATTGCAGTGTTAACAAAATATTAATGAACTTAAAGCATTTCAAGTCAATTATTTTTCTGCACATGAAAATAGATGTTTTATCCTCAATCCCTATTAATTCTCTCCTTTTCCTATTCTATTTCATGCCATTTTTAAAATCTATATTCCTTTCTGCTCTAGAAATTCAATTTTGGTTCATTTTTTCTGATTGAAATTTTTGACTTTATTCTTATGCCTTGTTTCATCTCTGCTCTGCCCATTTTTTATATTCCCCATCAATCTAGCTGAAAACTGATTCAGATTCCATACTAAGCCATAGTTGGATTCCAACTATGGAATTCGCTTGGTAGTCTGAATCCCTGGGGGAAAAGCAAAATGGGAAGTGATGTGGGCATTTTCTCACCATATTACTCTCTTAAGGAGAATGGATTGGTTTTTTGTTAAATGTTGTTCCTAGAGGATGTGGCAAAGAACTGCAAATTGTGGGTACTTGGAACACCCCCTCACCCCCACCATAAAGTACCAACAGGACAAGGGTGTGGCTTTATTTTGTTTAGACCTATTGTGAGGAAATGCTGAGGAAGAAAAGATGACCTTGAATAAGGTAACAGATCCCTAGATCTAGGGTAGACAGACTTAATAGCATTAGGAGATTTGCAACTAATCCACTTTTTCAATTTTAATTTAATACTGTAGAGTTGAAAGGAGAGAAGTTAATTTGATTAAGATAAGGCTTATTTCTCTCTTGTATTGTCATTTGTCATTGTTGTTCTGAAGCAATTGTGATGGATTGATATAGAGGCCTGTAAACAAATGTTCAAACATAAATCTAAAAATAAATGCAGACAAACACAAACATTGTAAGATGGAAACATGGACTTCTCTGCATAAGATGTAGCTTTGTTGTATCAGTGTTTATTTCCTTACCACAGGAGAAAAAAATAAGTTTTTTTAAGATAGTCATTTTAATTAAGGGTTTATTTAATTTTGTCTTTGCTTTTAGATACCTTCTGATTTCTGGGGTTTAAGCCAGGGCAGAGAAGGTACTAAAATGATTGTGAATGAAAGTGAAATCCATGCATTGACATAAAACATAGTATACTGTATATATCTTATACACTGAATTGTTGTGTCTTATAATAGGCTTATATTAAGTTTTTACAATTAGGAATTAATTTTGCTTTAAATGACAGTTGAAGGAACATAGAAGAATAGACCTCACTGAATCATATATTAGTAGAAACTTGGGTTATAAATTTGTGAAAATAGTTATATAGATTTTTTTCCTTTTTAATATTTTAAAATTATTTTAAAATCTTTTTCTATTTGGAAGAAAGTAACATGAGTAGATTGCCATATGTTTTGACTTTTATGTATGTTTGCCAGGCAGTTGTGTACAAATTGTAGGTTTTTTTATACAATAAAATGAAAATGTCAGAATCTGACATTAGGACAAGAATAGTCCTTAATTTTAACAATGTGAAGTAATTGAATTAGCATTTAACCCTCAGTATTTCTCTTGAAAGTGAAGGGATTAATTCCCAAGAGCAGAACAGTTAAGAACTTGAGAACTAGGTAGATTGCAGTACTTAGCCCACAGTGGTTAATCTCAAAAAGTAAACAATGTTGGACTGAGATTGTAGTAGGTGGACATTACTAGGAAATCTGAAAGGCTGGTGATAGAGTGGCATTAAGAAAAAAATCCAGAAATTAATTAAAATCATTTCTATGCTGTTGTGAGGAAAATTGCATTGATGCATCCATGAAGTCATTAAGGGTTTAGCTTAGCTTGAGGCAATCTTCATTACAGATAGTCCCCCAAATTACAACAGTTTGTTTAGTGATTGTTCAAAGTTACAATGGCACTGAAAAAAGAGACTTATGACCATTTTTCACACTTATGATGGTTGCAGCATCCCCATGGTCAGATGATTTACACTGTTTGACAATCGGTTCATATTTATGACCGTTGCAGTGTTCCGGAGTCATGTGATCCCCTTTTGCGACCTTCTGACAAGCTTAACAACCATGTTACTAATTTAACAACTGCAGTGATTCACTTAACTAATGTGGCAAGAAAAGTCATAGACTGGGACAAAACTCACTTAACACATTTCTCACTTAGCAACATAAATTCTGGGCTCAGTTGTGGTTGTAAGTGGAGGACTAACTGTATTTTAAAGAAATTAAATAGAAAAAAACTATTTCCAAATAAGTTTGGCTAGATGTGTTTACATTTTCTGATCTTTTAAAGACTTTCTGTTACATGACATGCATGTAGATGCCATGTGGAAAATGTAAAATCATATAAATACATGTGAAAGATGCATGTGTATATTGCTTAAAAGCTCAAGAATGCATGCTGGTGCTTCCATGTATCTAAATGTGGTAGCAAATTTAAAGGAGATACACTACTGTAATCTCTTTAGGACAACATGAATTACATCCTTTCTTTTACAGATTAACTGAGTTGTTAAAAATATATTGTATCCATATAATTTCCAATATTAAACTTTGAAACTTTTTAAAATTATGATGAGTATCATTTTCCTTAGCTGGTTAGGTAACTTTGGGCCAGTCACTGTTAGCTAACAATGTCAGGTTCAGGTGACAAGGTAGTTGGTCAATTCTTGTCACAGTCAAATGGATCAGCATTTGATTTCTCTGAAAAAAATAGAGACCTTGCTCTTGAGGAAAATGCTAGAAAGGAAAGAAAAGTTTGCTCTTTGAGATCTGCTTATTTCTGGGCATTGTAATTAATATATGATCTCAAACTTTCAGAAAAAAGTATCTTGGTGCACATATATATATATATTAAAAATTAAAGTACAGTAAAGTTACTGTTACTAAGTTTTACAGGATGTATGGTCATTAACTAAATATAGATTATACTGTTTATGTTTGAGGATATGTTTTTCCCCATTCAGTAATGAGTCTTCAGGTTTTTTCAAATAGTTTGATATTGCATATCAAATATTAATTATGCGCAAGGAATAAAAACAGAATGGGATTAGTTTTACGCAAAGATACATTCCATAGAATGCCTTATTAAGATTATCTCCTCTACCAAAAGCCATGGATATGTCTGTGTTTGTATATCGTTTTCAAATATTTGTTAATTTTCAGTACTGGGGTACAGCTCTGTACATGACATATGATAGCAATCTTCAAATATCCAAAAGGCAACTGTCATGTAGATTTATTGTCTATGTAAATGCAGGATAGATTTATTCAGTTTATAAATTACAAAGAACTAGAGTTTTACTTTATTTGACACCTAAAGTAAGAGTTGTTCAATATAGTAGAAACTACCCTGGGAGTTGATGGATTCTTTCTTTGAAGGTGTTTAAATAAAGACTGTAGATGACCATCTGCCATGGATGTTGTAGTAGCAGATTCCTGCACTGGGCAGGGAGTTGGATTAAGTTATCTCCAAAATTCTCTTCCTCCCCCCTTACATTCTATGATTGTATTATATTTAGAATGGCATAAGCAACACAGCATATATTTTGCTGACTTGTGAAGAGCTTTCTACACGCTCTGAAAGGAATCCACAGAAAGCATTTTCTTTACTAATTTTTTTTGCTTTCCTTTACATAGTGGAATTGTGTGCCTTTTCTGCAAGACATCCTTTTCCCACCTTTCGTTCATTCAATTAAACTGCCTCCTGTAAGATCTGATGTCTTCACTTTTTGATCTAAATCTTCTGTAAATCGCAATTTAGTGTGTGAAATCCTTTGAGTGTTATATGTAGTCCTCAACATATGACTGCAGTTGAGGCTCAGATTTCTGTTGCTAAACAAGTGAATCGCACCTGATTTTGTGACCTATTTTTATGCCATGGTGTTTAAGCAAATCATTGCAGTTGTTAAGTGAATCATGCAATCTTTAAGCAAATAAGCCCCCCCCCCATTTGATTTTGCTTGTTAGAAGCTAGCTGGGAAGGTCGTAAATGGGATCACGTAACCCCAGGACACTCTGGTCTTCATAAACACATGCTGGTTGCCAAGTTTCCAAATTTGCTAGGGATGCTGTGACAGTCACAAACACTTATTTCACTGCTGTTGTAACTTTGAACGTTAGCTAAACAAATGGTGTAAGTCAAGGATTACCTGTATGCCACACACACGCTATACCTCTTGAGTTCAAACTGACAGTAGATAGTAGTTATTGTGATATCATTAAAGCCCTGGATCTGTGTGTCCCCTTTTTCAAAACATGATGATGTGTTATGGCGTTGAACAATTTTATAAATAATCCACTGTGGTTGGTTCTAAATCTGTCTAGTTAAGTCCTCATATTAAGTTCACATAGATAACAAAAGAAGTTGCTAGAGTGTTATGGCTTGAAATTTTGATATATTGGTGCTCAGCAGTTGAGGCAGGCTAGAAAGGCCAGATTTTCCTTGACAATGCAGTTTCTTACTCTGATTAAATGTAGGGATGTAATACACAAGAAACAGAAGTGCTGACCATTGCTGAATCTTTCCAAGTGCTTACAATACTATTCTGCAAATATTCAAATGTAAGTTTTTCAAGTTCTCTGAAAACTTGCTAAGAAGATAGGATACCAGCTTCCCTATTTCTGTAAAAGGCTTCAGCTCGTAAGTTTTGTCACACTAAAATTATAAATATTTACTTCTTTCAGATTAGGATAATGGCTATGAAATTTGTGGTAGTGTTAAATTTCTCTCTCATGAAAACAAAGCTTCTCAGTAAGTAAGTACTTATTTGGATTCAGTCACAACCAATATTTGCTTTGCTCTTCATTGCTCTGGAGCTGATACTGTGTTCTCTTTCTGAATGTGAGAAATGGATCACAATTGTCTGTATGCTCTCTTTTGCTTCTTCAATTGCTTGCTTGCATATTTCTTGGTTTTATTATGGAGCTTAGAGATGGAGATGCTATGGGACAGAATATTGTGGTGAGGATTTCTTTCACCTTTTATTTCTGATTTTTAATTTGCCTTTATCCTATCTATGCTGTGGATTGCTTTGGTTAAGGTCACAAATGACACTGAAAGGATTACAATCCATGCTGCTAGTCCTTAGGTAATTGGGACTGGGGATTCCATCTCTAAGCAACCCAGTCACAGAGCATGATGTCTTCATGTGACCACACAACCGCACTGATTTACGACAGCAGTTTCAGGAATTTCAGTCATTAAGCATACCACACACAGTTTGCCTGTCTGTTTATTAAAATGTTATGCTTCCCATCTCCCCTGTAAGGTGACTGTGTTCTTAAGTGTGACATCATGTGATTGTCACTTACAATGTCTTGCCAGCTTCCTCATTGACACTGCTTGTTAGAAGTTGGCAGAGAAGGCCACACATTCATTCATTTACTAAATTTATATAGCTGTCCATCTCACAAGAAGTGACTCCAGGCAGTGTACAGAAAAATGTAAAAACAATAAACATGTAAATGCCCTGCGTACAGTCACCCATGCCCTTGTCACCTCGCGACTCGACTACTGCAACGCTCTCTATTTAGGACTGCCCTTGCATACCATCCGGAGATTGCAGCTGGTGCAGAATGCGGCCGCGCGGGTGGTGATGGGAGTTACCCGATTCTCCCATATTACCCCCCTCCTGCGTGGCCTGCATTGGTTGCCGGTTGCACTCCGGGTGAGATTCAAGGTTTTGACTTTAACATTCAAAGTCCTACACGACATGGGTCCACAATATTTAAGGGAGCGTCTCCTGCCGATATCGAGTGCCACCCGCCCTGTGCGGGCACACAGGCAAGGACTCCTCAGGGTCCCGTCGGCAAGTCAGTGTCGGCTGGCGGTCCCCCGGCGACGAGCCTATTCTGTAGCGGTCCCCAACTTATGGAACGAACTGCCTCTGGACCTCCGTCTGGCCCCTGACCTCCGCACCTTCCGCCGCGATTTAAAGACCTGGTTGTTTGACCAAATCGGGCTGTGACTACCTCACCAGGGGTATGGGATAATTTTAAGTATTTTAATTTGGTTTTATTGGGCTTTATAATTGTTTAATCCTTTTTTAAATATTTACTGTATTGTACGTTTTAATTGTGAGCCGCCCCGAGTCTTCAGAGATGGGGCGGCATATAAGTCCAATAAAATAAATAAATAATAGATAAATGGTGATCATCCGACTGTGGGATGCTGCAACCATTGTAACTGCAAGCTGGTTGCCAAGTCCCTGAATTGCGATCCCACAGGAGTGCTGTGATGGTTGCAACTTTGAGAGGACCAGTTGTCAGTCTCCTTGCTCAGTGCTGTCATTGAACAAGTGGTCATTAAACAAGGACTACCTGTACTTTTTCTTGCCCTCGTGAGCTTTAAAAATGTAACTTGTTTTTGGAAGTTGACTTTTTTTGTCAAATAGTTTTCTTGTACAGGGAATTTTTGTTGTTATTTTTAGTCATAGTGAGATACAGAAAGATAAATGTTTCTGTGAGTTGAGCTTCACCATTGATGTAATATTGGAGATATCCATGTCAGTGTTTGGGCAGGAATGTGAAAGTGGTTTGTCATTGTGTCCTCCTGGGATATTTTCCTGATTCTCCAGTCTAAACTGCAGCCATGGAATTCCCTGCTGTTTCCTTTTCAAGCAAGCATCTCACTTAGGGATTTCAGATCCATCAGAATCAGCTAGTTGGTGCCCTGTTTAGGCTTAGGGAAGCCAACTCCTTATGGCAATGTGGAATGCAAATGTTCAGTGTGTCAGCAAACCAGGCATATGTTTTTCCTATCCTGGTTTCCATCATACTAGTAGCCTCTTATATGGATAGTCCTTGACTTAGTGATTGTTTGTTCAGTGACTGCTCAAAGTTACAATGGCACTGCAAAAAGTAGCTCATGGTAGTTTTTCACATTTACAATTGTTTGAGCATCCATTGTGATTCATGTGATCAAAATTTGGATATTATGCTTGTGGTTCATATTTATGATGGTCCTGGGATCGTGTGATCACCTTTTGCGATCTTCTGACAAGCAAAGTCAGTGAGGAAGCCAGATTCACTTAAAGAACCATGTTACTAACTTAACTGCAGTAAATTTACTTAACAACTGTTGCAAAGAGCCTTGGTGGTGCAGGCTGTTAAATGCATAGCACTTAGTTCCAGCTGCCTGCAATTAGTGCAGGCTCAAATCCCACCAGGCTCAAGGTTGACTCAGCCTTCCATCCTCTCGGGGTAAGTAAATTGAGGACCCAAGATTGTTGGGGGCAATAAGCTGACTTTGTAAAAATGCCGCTTAGTAATAAGCAGGCATATACAATGGAAAGAAGGCTATTGTTGAGTGCATTGGGTTGTATCCCAAAAATTGTAAGCCGCCCTGAGTCTTCGGAGAAGGGCGGCATATAAATGTAATTTTTAAAAGTCGTGAAACAGGGTAAAATTCACTTGTCTACTGTCTCACTTAGCAACAAATTTTGGGCTCAGTTGTGGTCATAAGTTGAGGACTCACTGTAAGCATCTCCCAACCTTTGCTTTGCTATGCCTTAATGAGTCTTCTTTGCTCAGCTCCACCAGGTGCAGTAGAACCGGTTGCTATTGTTAAAAGTTTGTCAGGTTTCAGTTGTGTAAATAGCTACAAGCTGGTTCTTTGCTGTCAGATAACATACCTCCAGAAGCGTATGAGGAGAAGTTATTCTGAATCTGAGGTAGGACTAGTTCTCTGCAAAGGTACAGTTGGAGTACGTGAGCGAGTAATGGAAATAATTAGCCCACAGAGTTTCTCCATAACGTGTTGACATACCTGCTGCTTTCCAGAACTTTCAGGCTTTTCTATAAAGCATTTTGTGCTTTTACTTGTTCGACACATACAATGTAATCATAAAAGCTCAGGGAATACTTTGACATTTGTGGGGGTAATATGTAAGTTAGAGATTTCTGTTCTTTTTTTTAAATTCATTGGTTGCATAATCAAAACTTGCACTTATGTCTGTGGAGATTTTCAGTCATCCAAGTCATGGTTGACCCAAAGGTGCTTTTTCAATAGGCAACTGGACTTTCTGGTTTTTCTTTGAAGACATTTTGCTTCTCATCCAAGAAGCTTCTTCAGCTCTGGCTGGAGGCTCTCACTGAAAACATAGGAATTGGAAGGGTTTACCAAACATATCAACTCTGTGAACAGATACATCCAATTCACATGGGAAGATCCAGCCAGAGCTGAAGAAGCTTCTTGAACGAGAAGCGAAATGTCTTCAAAGAAAAACCAGAAAGTCCAGTTGCCTCTTGAAAAAGCACCTTTGGGACAACTTACACTTACGTGACTTTTTGCAGTGTTAAAGAAAATGTTTTTCCTCCCCTCCTCTAGGTGGCGACAGACAAGGTTGCAGGAAGATTCAGTTCTACTCTCTCATGGGTGAAGAACACTATCAGTCAAATGGCCAGCCAGGTGGCAAGTCCATCTGTTTCATTACACACTACATCCTCCTCTACCACACTCTCCACGCCAGCAGTGTCTCCGTCATCGCCAGCAGAACTGAGTCCTGATGACATAGAGTTACTGGCTAAATTAGAAGAACAAAACAGGTAGGTGGCCACCACTTTGACATCTATACAGATAGTCCTCAACTTACAACAGTTCACTTGGTGACAGTTTGGAGTTACAACGGCACTGAAAAAAGTGAGCTATGGCCATTTTTCACGCTTATGACCATTTCAGCATCCCCATGATTACATGATTTACATTCAGATGTTTGACAACTGACTCAAATTTATGATAGTCGCAGTGCCCTGGGGTCACGTGATGACCCTTTGCAACCTTCTGACAATCAAAGTGAATGGGGAAACCAGATTTCCTTAAGAACTGGGTTATTAACAGCTGCTATAATTCACTTAACAACTGTGGCAGGAAAAGTCATAAAATGGGACAAAATTCACTTAACAAAATTCTCACTTAGCAACATAAATTGTGGGCTCAATTGTGGTCATAAGTTGAGGACTACCTGTGCTCTAGTGGAAAGGCATCACAAGATAATTTGATATTCTTTAAAATAAAGCTGCTTTTAAATATTTATAGAAAATGCTTCAGCATTCTCCAAAGATATAAAATAAATTAATTGGGTTCATCCTGTCAGAGAAAAGTTTCATTTGCTTTCTCCACCGTCACTTGTACAATTTTGAAACTATTTATTTAATCAATATTTGTAGTGGTCTGACTCAGAATGACTAACAACAATATAACTGTGTTTACAAATGAGTTAATTTAAATTATATGTGACATGTACGCTCCTGCAAGTATATGACCGGTACATTATTTTGGTTGCTTTTTTAAAAAGAAAATATTTATGCTTTGTTGAAATCTGAGCTGTTGTATTGTGTATGTATTCAAGATCATCAAATCTAAGATTTTCTTCCTTTAAGTCATTTCTCCTTTATTTTAAAATCTTTGTAATGCTTTTGGAGTATGATCGTTCAAGGCAGTGTTGACTTTATTGATCATCTAGATGAGGGATGTCAAACTGGCAGCCTGTGGGCTGGATGCATCATGGGCACTCCGTGAAGGCAAAAAATATTGCGATCATGTGACGCGATCAAGTTTGACACCCATGATCTAGATAGATCTTTTACAGGATGTTTGTTCCTAGCTTGGTTCTTCAGTCATTCCAGTGTTACAACCACTGCTGTAACTGAGCCCATCCACTTTGTTGCAATCTATTGTCATTTTGGTTCTGTTTCTCAGAATTAGAGACTTCTCAAGAAATCTAGGTTTTGCATAATGTATCCAAAATACGATAATTTGCAGTTGGTCTTTTGTCTCTCAAGTCAGAAATCTGGATTATAAATTGTATGATCCATTTGTTTATTTTCTTGGTCATCCATGGATTTCTCAACAATCTTCTTTAAAATCAGATTTCAAAAGCATTCTTTATATCCTGCTTCTTGAGGAGGAAATTTTGTTTACAAAGAGTATCAGAGAGAAAATATTAATTACATGATCCATATCTTTGTAGATATAAACACACCAGGGCATTTGAATATTTTTCCCCAAAACCTCTAATAAGTAACTGCCCAGAGTTGTTGAGAGTGACAGTCCGACGGTATACAAGTTTAAATTATAATGATTGGGTGCCAGATGTTTAGACTGGATTTGGCATTTTTATTCACCTATTGAGTCCTTCCCTGAGTCCTTCCCCAAGTCCTGGGATAGGCAGATGATGTTTGAAGGTGTTAAGTTATTATTGTTTATACACAACAATAGGAAGTCACCGGTGCCAGTTCTTCAGCTGATGTTGGCCTTCATATGCATCAAGTTCTTCCCAATATATTGGCATAGTATATGTGCAGACCTAAGCAGTGTGGCCTTTTGTAATTGACAGATGGAAATTTTCTTAACACAGAGATTTTCTAAATGCTGTCCAAGATTTTTTGGTGTGACCCCAAGTGTGTGAATAGCCACTGGAACTACCATGACCCAGTTTATGCCACAGTCTTTCAACTTTGATTTTCAGATCTTTGTCATCTTCTCCAGTTATTTGACTTCTATTTTACTGCCCCCTGGAATTGCCACATCAGTTATGCACACTTTTTCTTTTCAACCACAGTTATATCTGGTGTGTTTCGAGCCAAGAATTATCAGTGTGTATTCTGAAATAACACAATATTTTAACCTGCTTGTTTTCAACTACTTTTTCAACTGTATGTTCCCACCAATTTTTGCAACTGGCACATGATATAATTCATTCCAGTGAATCATTTCAGTGACTGTGCTGTGTTGTTGTTTATAATTAGTTTGAATGATCTTCTTGGACAATTCTGGAAGTTGAAGTTCATACACCTTAAAGTTGCCAGGCTTGATAAACATTGATTTAAATAATCTCTTAAATATATGTTCCTTTAATAAATGGATGTCTTACAGGTAAGGTAGATAAACTTCCTTTCCTAGTGGCTTCAGGAATACTTAATGGAATTTTCTTGGCATAGAAAAACATAGAAATGGTTTTACCTTGCCTTATATATTGACATATTTGTCTTTTTAGCCTTGGGGTTTCCTCAAAGTCTCCTATCAGCCCAGATAAGCTAGCTCTGCTAGATGGTGCCACCTAGTGGTGCTTCTGAATGGTACAATAATGCATTGGATTATTATAATTTTTACAAAAGGGTAGTTTCTTTTAATCTTGAAGTAAATATTTGTTGTTGTGAAAAAATTACATGAGAAGCTGTTTTAAATACTACTTACAAGCCTATGAAATCCTTCACAGTATGAATACAGTGAACAAAGTCTCTCTTCAACTAACCAATTCCTACGTGAGAAGGAATCTCTTGTTGAGTTTGATTATTTTATATGTAGTATCATTTATTGTTTGCCTGTCTATAGAGGCCCAGTTTTTGGACATTCTGTTGTTGGAAGAATAATCTCATTGATATCCTTTGAAAAACATTGACTATATAAAATAGTTTGGCAACTTAAATATTTTCATTAATTTTTATGAGGGCCTCTAATAATTCAAAACCAGAAGTATGATTTATATTATTTATTTATTAGATTTAGATCACATTTTTTCTACAGGAACTCAGGGTATCATAAACAGCTCTTTGTCATTCCATTTTCTCCACAAGAACAACTTCTGAGATAGGCGGGTCTGAGAGAATGATTGGTCATGCAAAAATGTAGTGGACAATTAAAGTGACAAAAAGATGTAAAAGAAAAGGAGGCAGTTTATGTGAAAGGAAAAGAAACATTGGTAGGTCTTGTGAAAAAAAGTGAACCCTGGTTCTATATGTAAATATGGAGTTCTGTACCTCTAAACAAAAACAATACATATCTACAATACCTATTTCTACAATGTTATAATTAAATAGAGTTTTAATTCTTTATATACTCCAGATAGTCTGAATCATGAGAGAATATAACAACTCCCTGCTCCCACAGGCTAAGCTACTAGAGAAATAATTCTTAAGACAGCAAATCAGCTCAGTATAATTATTAAGTATCTTAATAGGGTGTTGGCAGCAATATTTTAAAGTACTTTTTATTTCCAAAATAATTTTAGAAGAAATGCTGTTTTGACCATTAACCCAGTTTCATCACACCTATACAAATCTTTACATGGTGATTCAAACTTCGTTTTGTCCAACATATAATTAAGAATTGCTATTGTGGTTAAATAATTGAGTAGGGACTTATTTCTTGTCTGTCTATATATCCAGATCTGATCTAGACTATAAGTTAATGATAAACAATCAATATTGTCACACTTTTCTCTGTCTTGTTTGCAATTTTATACTAACTTATAGAACATATTTTGTCCTGTAATTGCTACTCTGGAGGATAACATCTCTATCTCTTTTAACCAATTATTATTTAACATTTAAATTTCACCTTTACAGTTATTACCTCTATTACACCTCTATTTTATAACTTCTAACTATTATCAATCAGATATTGAAAATTGGAAAAAGAAATGTAATTAAATTTTAGGGAATGAAATAATTGAAAAAAGATTGTAGAAGGTGGAGAAAGGGGGAAAAACTATGGAAAATAGTGAAAATTGTTATGACAAATGGATTAGAACATATAAAATGAGTGAGTAATTGAAATTACGTTTGTATGGAGAAGTGAGGGTCCGGAAGCATGCTGTTCTCAAAAAAAGAATTTTTATGTTTTTATTTTGTTTTTATTTCTTTTTATATATTTGTTTGTGTGCACTTGGTTGCCGGGAATGGTTCTGGGATGATAATATGAACTGTTGTAAGATAAATTAAGTTAAAAATATGGAATACTCTGCATATGAGAGTACATAAAAATAACTGTAGTTGATGAGGGTGGAGAAGCTGTACAAAAAGAGTTGTAACCTACCGGCATATTGTATGTTTTGTCTGTGTATGCTTGTTCAAAAATAATAAAGATCTTAGTTAAAAAAAAGTTAATGATAAACAACAGCAAAGGCAACGTAGACAGTTTCCTATCCTTGTTATGCTTCACTTAGTTCTTCATAGATTGTCCTCATTTCCTGTGTTAAAATACTTTTCTTCTTCTTTATATCATTGTGAGCTGGTTGGTTTCACTGTATCTTTTTCAGAAATGAGCATGTTTCGCATGTTCAGCCTACTTTTCCACCCAACCAGCAAGTTTTGAATTTTACCCACTTTCACACTTGGATAATGTTGTTTTTGGGAAAATTTCTGAGATTGCGCTCCACACTTTATAAATTGATTAAGATTATTTAAAAAAAACATTACCATCTTTTGTTTAGTGTAGGGACCAAAGGAATATTGGATGATGTCATCGCTTATAAATGTAAATGCCTTTCCTTGCAAATTTCAGGAACTACCCGCCTAGGTTTGATAAATGTCTGAGTGGAGTTCTAAAATGACTACTTTGTGTGTTGGATAGGGGAATCTTTTGATCTGTGCAGATGTAGATGAGTTTACGGAACTATGTCTATGAAAAAGAAGAAACACTGATATTTTCTCCGGACGCGTAATATAAAATACTTTTTACACAAATATCAAGTTAAATAATGGGTTAAGTCCCTCCCCCGTCCAAAGTTGGTTTGGTTCAGTCCCAGTGAACAACTAGCCTTGTTTGTAAAAGGTAAATCATTAATGGAAAGGAAATGGCTTACAGTACTTTGTGTTTATGGCATTAAACTCAATCTTGTCGATTAAAAAGCTATGAACATATTCAGGTAAGATTTTCATAATAGAATAATGATCAATATTTTGCAATATAGGTGTTTTCTACAAATTGCGGTTTTATAGCATTAGAACTAAAAGGATTGTTGGCTTTTAGAATATACCCTGCATTTTCTAAGCTTAGTCTGGAATTTGGACTTGTTTATTGTGAAGCTCATAAAGAACAGAGCTTCTTGGAATAGAGCTTTGCAATTTTGCTAGGTTAAGTAGGTGGATTCATCACAATTTCACACCTATATTATTAGAATCAAAGAAGCATAGTATCTATTAAGCCACTGGAAAATTAAGAGAAAGAATACGCAGAGCTCTTTCATGAATCTTGTAAAAGTGCACATACGATTATTTATTTATGTATTTATTCAGTTTCTGTGGCCACCCGTCTTGGTCAATAACTCTTCATTTCATGAACATATTTTCTTAAAAAGGTGTGAAAGTCAAAATCAGGGTGGAGACACAATAACACGATGGAATAAATGGCAGGGGAAATGTTTAATTCTTTCTATTCCTGATCAGTTTTCCTGACAGATGGTGAGAGGCTGAAGTTTTCAAGCCATAGTCTATGTAATTGCTTGAGAAAGGTGTTGAAATGTAGGATGTGCCTATGCTCCTTTTGTACTCTTACCGGCCTCTCAAAGTAAAATTTCTTACTGGGTATTATAGTTCTCCTGGAGAGATAGGATCTTTTAAAAACAAACTGTAATATTATGTCATTGCCGGGGCACTATAGTTTTTGGGAGTCTGTATAGTTTAGCTAAGCTAATCTTATTCTTTTGAACTATTTACCTATTATATGGAAATTGATAGTTGGACAATGGAAATTGATTCTCCCATACCATTCTTATTGCTAGGGAATTAATCATATGCTTGTTCTTTCCAAAACTGATTACTCAGATTAAAGAGGTTGGTTGCGAGTTATGAACAACTTTTTTTGTTTATTTACTTATTTATTAAATGTATATGCCACCTATCTTGCTGTTCAGAGTGACTCTTGTTTACCTAAATTAGATGTAGATGATGATTACAATTAAATATAGTCATACTTCATTGAAATTTCTATGTAAAATTTATAATACATATTGTAATATGTATATGCTTCTCATGCATGTATATATAATTAGACAACCTATGAGCCATTAGATCATTCTTTCAGAGATATTTCTTTACCTATATCAAGAAACAGAATGACCATGGGCAGTCAAAAAAAAGCAGTGGGAATAACAGCTTTAACTTCCCCACTGACTTTGCTTGTGGGAAGCTGGCATGGAACATCGGACATTATGATCATGTGACTGAAGCTAACTGCAGAAACCTGCAGCCATCACAACTTTGTGAATACAACTGGTTTGAAGAGCCTTAAAATTTCCATTACCTAGGAGTAACATGAGCATTTTGTATGCATTGTTTAACCTAGCAAATTTGCAGTATTTGATTCAGAAATGTTGGCCCTATGATGCATTGTTTGAGTTAATTGAAGGTTATAGACTGAAGAGTTTTAGTAGTATATAAATACATGCATAAAAAGTTTTTCTTTTTCTTTTTGTTCTGTTTAATCAAAGGCATAAAAGTTCATTTTTAAAAAATAAATATGGTTGTAGTTTAAGAAACACATTGTACATAGTTAAATTCTGTTATACAGTCAAAACATAACAAATGAGATCTATGCAAGAAAATAGAATTTGACTTGGGTTACTCTGTTTTGTGTTTTTCCTCAGATTGCTGGAGACTGACAGCAAATCACTGAGGTCGGTAAATGGATCAAGAAGAAACAGCGGATCCTCACTTGTGTCTAGCTCATCGGCTTCTAGCAATCTTAGCCATCTTGAAGAAGATTCCTGGATCCTCTGGGGGAGAATAGTAAATGAATGGGATGATGTACGCAAAAAGAAGGAAAAACAGATTAAGGTTTGTTGAGTGTTGTTATTCAGTATTAGGGTGGTTGTTATGGGAAAAATAGTAGGAGGAAGGTATGATAGATTTCGCTGGTGATTTTTAAAAAAATTCTAGGGTTATTTGGGTAGATTTCAATTTCTACAACCTTGTAGAAAATTGCAAACTTTGTCCATAACTAAAGCTCATCAGGGTTTTAAATGCATGTATATTTTGTTGTTTTAGGAACTTGTTCGAAAAGGGATACCACATCACTTCCGAACAATAGTTTGGCAGCTTTTGTGCACAGCTCAAAATATGACAATTAAGGATCAGTATTCAGAACTCTTGAAAATGACTTCGCCTTGTGAAAAGCTCATAAGGAGAGACATTGCTAGAACGTATCCTGAACACGACTTTTTTAAAGAAAAAGATAGCCTTGGGCAGGAGGTTTTATTTAACGTAATGAAGGTAAGTTAGCAACCTAATGTCTTAATGGATAATAAAAATGTTTACTTCTTCCATATAAATATTATTGTTATGCTCATTTACTTCTGAATATTAGATGAGGGTGAGGACCCGCCCCCCTGCGTATGCATGTGTGACCCCCGTGCATGCACCCCGACCCCCACGCATGTGCGTGTGACCCTCTGTGGGCATGCCACGCTCCCACACGTGCGTAAGTGACCACATGTGCACCCCGCCTCCCATGTATGCACATGTGACCCCCACATGCGCAGCAGAGACCCAAAGACCAGCTGGCGAGTGGGAGGTGCACACGTACCTGTGCAGCAGAGCTGACCTTGATGACGGCTTGTGTGCCCAGAGAGAGGGCTCTGTGTGCCACCTCTGGCACGCGTGCCATAGGTTCACCATTACAGAACTGGACTATATGTCATTAAGAGTTTTGCAGGTGATAATCGGCACACTGATTAGTAGCAATCAATGTGTGTCTAGAACAGAGGTGTTACATGAACATATTGAGACACCCAATAACTTGCACATGCTACTGCATTCTGGACTAGCCACAGCTTCCAATGGTCTTTGAGGGAAGTCTTATGTAAAGTATATTGCAATGGTTGAAATTTGAGATCACCAAAGCATAAGGCACTAAGGATCTCCCAGTCCAGATATGGGCTCAAATGGCAAACTAAAGTAATTCTCTGCTAAAACTTTTCTAGGCATGGTTGCCACCTGCTGCTTCAATGGGAACTGTGGTCCAAGAAGAATCCCAGACGTGATGCCAGTCCCAATGGGGGCAGTGTAACCCCATTTTGGATTAAAGATAGAGAATATGCAGATCCAGATAGCCATAGCTATAGCTTTAATACATTCATAATCTTACATAGTGTTAAGATTTAGATGCTTAATGCAATCTTTTCACCTCTTAATGTCTCCAAGTCCCTCTTAAAAATAAGTCCTTGGTACTCTTATGGGTACAGTGAAGGTTGCAGTCTCCTACTTCATTAAACTTGCCCCAGATAGCATTCTCTTGATGTGTTGGATTTCAACCATATTTGTCCTGTGATCTGAATTTTTAACCTGCTTTGTATATAGTTATGCAAGAAAGACATTTTCGTATGTAAATGAAAAATTATATAAGTGAAATGTTGGAATAAAAATAGAAAGTACAAAAGGCTTCACAGTTTCAATTAAAACCTCTGATATTAGAGAAAGAATTAACTATTGTTGAAAGATTAGCACATCTGCTATAGATCCCTAAGACAACCAAAACAATAAACCTGTAAACTGTCCTTGACTTTATTCTAAATAATTGCATTAAAATATTTCTGACTGCTCTTTTCTTTTGAATAGGATATCACCAGGATAGTAGCTAGTCTTATGTAGCAAATTGGAGGTTTTGGAATTTTATGTATAATTGAAAACACTTTCATTTCTTTATATTACATCTGTTGGCTAATATAAAACTAACTAAAGGAGAAGCTAATTTGTTTTCAGAAAATAAATTGAATTATAAATCTCAAACATAAAGACTAGAATGTAGGAAGCTGTCATATAATCTGTTGGTTGAACTAGCTAATATTATTAAACATGCATTGAATGATAGTGACATGGAACAAGCCTTGTTCTATACTCTTGTCTCTTTTCTGACATAAAAGGAATAATGGTGCTAGGGATCCTAATTAGTTATGGTGCTTCTCATGGAACATGGAATTTTTCTGGATTTTATTGAATACATTTTGAAAGTTATTAAAATTACTATTTGAAATCCTTCTTCAAAATATAAATACATAATTTACTATTGTCATATCTGTATAAAACTGTAATTAGTTATTCCTCCCATATTGTTAGAATATGGTTTGTTTCATTTTATCTTATGTGCAAATTATATTGATAAGTATATTATATTGATAATTATATTGACTGTATAAGCCAGAGGTCCTCAACGGGCCGTGTGAGCAGCCCCACTCAGACAAGCCTCGTTGCGGGTGCTTATGGCCCCACTTACGTGAGCATCGTCACAAACATAAGTGCTTGCACACACACACACACACACACACACACACACTCACACTCACATGCGTCTGCCCTCCCACAAAACCATCCTCTTTCCCCTCCTCCTGCTCCAAGCTGCCAAGTCAGAAAGGTTGGGGAACTCTGGTATAAGCTATAGACATTTTCTGTATCTTAGTGGCATCCACACCTTTACCTCTGGAGGTAGAAAGCATTAAGGTTATTTGGGAAAGCCAATGTGGGTATTCATTATCCTTTCTAAATGTTATCCTCTTATTGTTTTCTAGGCATATTCTTTAGTGGATCGTGAGGTTGGTTATTGCCAAGGAAGTGCTTTTATTGTTGGTCTGCTCCTTATGCAGGTAGGAAGAAAGAGCCTTCTATTGCAAAAGTTATCTTGAAATTCTACTACTTCATTTAAAGTAACAGAGTAATAATAAAAGGAAGGGCAATATTTGCAAATTAGAATTCCCTCATATTGGGAGTTGTCATAATTTATCACAGATGTATATATTTTTCAAGACACACTCTTAAGTTGTTGGGGTTGAGTTAAGGTTTGAAGACCTTGTTTATTTTTCTTCTGTAGGCAGCTATATATTAGTCCCTTGCTTGCTAAAAGGGAGAAAATCCCAATACATCTGACTTTTTTTTCTTTAAAGGGTTGTTCTAGGATATAGAAATAGGTCTTCTATGGGAGAAGATTTCTAGAGAATTATAACATCTTCCAGCAAGGCATATATAATCTCACTCACAAAGATACTAAACCATAGTTGTATGTGGTTTGATTATAAATCAAAGGGATTTTTTTTCAACATGAGTTCACAGATAACACCAATCCAATAGTGCTTTATGTGAGCACTGTATTAGATAATAGTAGAAAAATTGATTACAGCGTTTTTTTATTGTCAATAAATAATTAGCGTTAAAAAGTGTAGGAAGACCCAGGATTGTACGTTAATCACAGAACATATATACCCAAATTGAAAAAAGAAAGAGGAAACTTCACATGTGCCATTTGCTTACCATTCATAGGGAAGCTGTAAGGACCTAAGAATACCAACAGTATTATTTCTTCACTTCTTTAGATACTGCAATAAATGCTGGTATATAGTGCTGCAGTTTAACACATCTTGTTAAAGGTTTGCAGGTGTAATTTTTTCCACATACATCTCTTGAATTACACCTGCAATTAAGTGGTGTTGAAAACGTCTTGTGAACTTTTGAAGTGCTTATAACTAAGAAGGTCAAGCTGTGATTGTAATCTCCTTCAAAATAGATGCCAGAGGAAGAAGCCTTCTGTGTATTTTTTAAATTAATGCAAGATTATCGACTTCGAGAACTCTTCAAACCAAGTATGGCTGAGCTGGGCCTTTGTATGTATCAATTTGAATCCATGATACAGGTACATAAAAAAAAATCTTGCCCATATCTATGGTGGTTTTTTTTTAACTTACATTTATATGCCGCCCTTCTCCAAAGACTCAGGGTGGCTTACAATTTTTGGAGCACAACCCAATGCGCTCAGCAATAGCCTTCATTCCATTGTATATGCCTGCCTATTACTAAGCGGCATTGCCCCCAACAATCTTGGCTCCTCAATTTACCTACCCCGAGAGGATGGAAGGCTGAGTCAACCTTGAGCCTGGTGGGATTCTAGCCTGGACTAATTGCAGGCAGCTGGAACTTAAGTGCTAGGCGTTTAACAGCCTGCACCACCAAGGCTCTTCACCAATCTACCTCTTTAAGAGGTAGATTTAAAAAGCTGAGTGCATAAGCATTAATTAATTGCAAAAAGGATTCTATAGTTGCAGAAAAATGCCCAAAGCATGGGATGCAGGAAGCAATGGTACTGTCATCTAAGATTTTTTAAGATATTGTCTTTCATATTTTGAACATGTTTCCTATGTAAAATGTTTTAATGAGATATGTAACAGTGCATCCCTTCTAGTTATAAAAGTGGTTTAATGTTCTTTTAAGTAATCTCTAATTATTTTATGCCAGATGTATGAAGTCTTACAGATTGGATTTCAAATTCCAATCTCTAACAATGTAAAATGTTTTAAAATACATATTTCAGAAACATTATTGAAAACAACTGTTTGATGTTTATACTTGCAGGAGCAACTTCCAGAGCTTTTTATGCATTTCCAGGCCCAGAGTTTCCATACTTCTATGTATGCATCCTCATGGTTCTTAACTATTTTTCTTACATCTTTCCCATTACCAATTGCAACAAGGATATTTGATATATTTATGTCTGAGGTAAGCTATCATGACTATCAAATTAGATTGATGGCTGTTTGGTTAACATTTTGTGTTTCTGGGGAAGCTGAATTCAAATCCCCATTTTTTTAATAGGTTGTTAATTAAGTTTAGTGTCATTTTCCAAGGCTATTTAAAATATTCTTAAATAATAAGCATTACAAATATCTGTCTGGAAGAAAATAATGACATCATCATCATCATCATCATTATTATTATTATTATTATTAACAACAGGGTTTAGAGATTGTGTTTCGGGTTGGCGTGGCACTGCTTCACATGAATCAAGCAGAATTAGTGCAACTTGACATGGAAGGGATGTTACAGGTAAGCTAAACATGCCATTGTATTGTATTCCTTGACATGGGGTATAAATCCATATTTCTCATTTCTGGCTCTCTGCTTTCATTTTCTTTCCAGCACTTTCAAAAGGTTGTTCCACATCAATTTGATGGTGGACCAGACGAGTTAATCCAAATGGCTTACCAAGTCAAATATAATGCAAAAAAGATGAAAAAGTAGGTATTTCTTTTCTTTAAAAATGTCTCCATACTATTATTACAAAGAGGTGAATTATTAAATTATGACATTCACTTTCTACATAAGTATGTGAATTTTATTATATAGGTGTTTCTAGAAAATCAGTTTATTTGCCAGTCATATAACCAATTTATTCTCATCCCTAGACAGAAAATGTAGACACTTCCATTATCTTACCTTCTTTTCTATAGCCACTGATGTCCCATACAAATTAATATGAACAATAATTTGGCATACTGACTAGTAAGTACAGTTATGAATTATTAAAAAGAGATTATCATGTCTTTCAATATTCTTTAGGCTAGAAAAAGAATACACTACTATAAAAACAAAGGAAATGGAAGAACAAATTGAAATTAAGGTAAGTAGTTATCTTATGAGCAAGGTAATAGGAATTTCACTTGTGTAATAAAAATCAGATTGGACAGAATTATTATTACAATACATATGAAGTATATGATTATGGGGTTTATTTTATTTGTTTTCATTCTTTTTTGTATTTTAATATACCCATGTTTAATATTGTTGTAGGTTTTTTTTAATGAATATAACAGGAAATACAGAAGTTAATGGTAGAATTATGCTATTTCAGAAGTACCTTTGAGAACCAATGATTTATAAATGGTTGGAATATTGGGTTTCATTTTGAATTAGTTCAAAATTTCCTTCTGCCAGAAAGCACTGACAGTAATATTGTTTGAAATATGATGTAAAAGGAAAAATCAAGAATCCATTGTTTTAAGACCTTTGGAATAAAGGTGAAGTTGCCATAAATGAATAAACAAGGACTCTAGCAAAAGCAAAATACTATATGCCTGAGTTTAATGTAATAGTAAATTTAACATTTAAATTTAATACATGCACATCTGAATGTATTTTAATGAGAAAGCAAGCAGCATCCACAGAGTTGGTTTTGAATACCATCTTTCAAATCTAGCTGTGAGCAATTCTGAATTAAGTTGTAACTTCCTTGATGATCACTGACATATCAGCTTGCATATTTATTTGTTTGTTTATTAAATTTATATGCTGCCTATCCTGCTGTTTGAAGAGGCTCTGGGAGGTTTACAAAATGTTATAACTTGCACCATTAGAAAAGAGTGAGGTATATGGTATATCAGGAGACTGTTTCCACTTTGAGGAAATACTGAGAAGCATCTAGCTTTTGGTCTGGCAACTGTTATAAGCCTTGTAGTCTACACACACACACACACACACACACACACACACTAAATTAACCTTCAGTTTCTGAAGATAGAAATTATTTGATAAATATTTCAGATAACGTTCTTTACAGTTTTGCTTGATTTTCAGAGACTGAGAACAGAAAACAGACTCTTAAAACAGCGAATTGAAACACTGGAAAAAGTAAGTGTCCAAGAAACTGAAGCCTGAATTATGCTAGTTCTAAATGTTTTATTAATAACAGAGTAGCTGCATGAAGATTAATAATATGGTATTATTTCTGTTCTTCGTATTGATGGGCTTTCATAATAAGATTTTACTTTTTAAGATATACATATAGTTTCCATTATGTATGAAAACGTAAGTATGGGTATCGTGGAATTCAATGGGAGAAGGAATTAAAGTATATTTACAATGGACAATAATAGAAAGTTGGCATCTTCAGGTGATCTTCTTACAGAAAGGAAGGCAAGTCATTTTCTACTGTGAATTAAGAAAAGAATCCTTCACATTTGTGTAATAGTTCTTCCACCTAAATTTTCTATCTTTGATACTTACAATTCACTGAGAAAATATGATACCCTGTCTAGCTGTTGTCCATTTTTTCAAACTTGAATTACTTTTAGAAATTTTGTTTTTGTTCCAAGCTTATCACAGAAAATAAAACACAGGTGAATTACATCATTTGTCAATTGTTCAGTAAATCTTTGCTTGAGTTTATGCTTAGATCAAATGAAGAATTTCATTTCCCCCTCATATTGCTGCAAATATACTCACTTTCAGGTTTTTAAGAACAGAATAGCTACCTTTATCCTTTTCCTTTGAAGAGCTATGAAGAATGGGAGTTTTTGTCAAATTCCAAGTTAATTATGTCTCTGTCCAAATATCAGTAATTTCTATTAAGATCAAGTAACTGTTTCCCATTTTGCTTTGTCCTTTAATTCCTAGATGGACTGTAGACATAAAAAGAATTACATGTAATTGTTTTAGAAAATTGAATCCTTTTATATGAGCCATGATTTTTTTCTCCTCTTGACAGTTAGAGGATCAAGTATGTTCCAAAATCAGCCTATTTCATTAATTTTCAGAAGAGGGGAGGGAGAGAGAAGAGTGCAAATAATAGTGTCAGAATCAAATGCTTAAGGAAGGAAAAAACTATGTCAGGCAGTTGCATGGTGAAGATGAAAATGTATTTGAACAGAAATAACTGGACCTAAAATAATTATGTAACACTCAGTGAGGTGAAGGATAGCAACGATAACAGTTTATTTTTAAAAATGAAGTGTGTTATATATCATTTAAATTCTTGATGCAGCATTATTAGAAAATATGAATTAAGATGTATATAATTGGGTTGTGTCATGCCAGATTTTTGTTCCATTTCAATCCCCTTATTTTAAGCTGCAGAAGGTACTACAAATATACTTGTGGTATGAAATATTTACCAATGAGTGGGCAATCTGAAAAACTCTACTTTCCTTGGGATTGTGGAAGTAGGCTGATTTTTCCCAGCAGTGAAAGCTATGATTAATAGCTCATATTGGCCTGGTAATTATATCAAGAACAGCAGAAAATCTGAACCATACGCAAATTGTCAAAAATATTCTGTTTCTTCAATGTTGCTGCTTTTATAATGCTATCGTCACTCTTGAAATGTTTACTTTTGGGGCAGAATTTTATTTTGTTCTTATTAGTAGAGGCAACAATAGCTGCAAGAATTAGAGAATCCATCCGAATTTCTGCTCTATGCCTAACCAGCGGGAATCCAATTTCCTGTGATTTTTGTCTCCTTTAGCCCAAATAAGACTAAGACAGAGGTCTCCAAAGCTGGCTGGGGAATTTTGGGAGTTGAAGTCCACAAGTCTTAAAGTTGCCAAGTTTGGGGACCCCTGGACTACGATGTTGCTCACTATGGTTTTAAAAGTAGCATGAGGTAGTGTTCACACGTCCGTTGTTCAGGTTTTCTGTAATATCCAAAAAATGTAGTTATCAAATTAAATATATGATGGAAATATCTAATTCAGTCTAATCAAATCTTGCTCCTAGCTCCTAAAGTATATTTTTAAAAAACCTAGCAGCAGGTAGCATTCATAGAATAACCAGAGGGTCTGCCATTCATCTTGAAATGTTCTTGAACTTCTTTTAATTGGCATATTTCTAAATGGTCTCAGATTTGGAAAATCTGTTGGCTCTTACAAAGTTTAACCCAAAGGATCTAAGGGATAATATTCCTTTTTTCTATTATATGTATAAATTATTTCATGCTACATTCTTACAAGCTTTTTAGAGACAGGTCTCCATTTTAGGAAAGCTTGAAACGTAAAAAGAACCTAGTAAGTATGGGTGCCCATCTTCTAAGATAGATCATGCTATGCTTAGCTTTTAAATCTAGGTAAGTCAATATCCATGGGAAGGGCTGTGATTCAGGAAGTGTTCTTGAACGATTAGCTAGTACCTTTCTTGAAATATTTTAAATGTATTTTGGTGTATGACATCATTGAGAGCCTTCCTCCTCACAGCATGAAATATAACCCATCCTTCCTTTTATGATAGATATTTAGCGGGCATAGATAGGGTTCCTGTTTTCAAATACAGTCACATCTCTTTAAAAAAAGTATTTCAAAAAATAAAAGAGCCATAAAAGTTTAGTTCTTGATCCCAAAACTTTGTTCTTCTTCCCTAGGATATGGCTATTCTCCATAACGAGAGCTGTCCTTAGTATGTTCTGAGGAAATATTACTTGTTACTAAAATTTCTGTCTTTGATCTCACAAAGTAGAATGGAAATTGCCTTCCTAAATCATATCACTTTAGAAAAGGATTAAAATTGTAAATCATTTTGAATATATTGTCTACAGTATAAATTTCCCCTAATCTATACATCAAGAAGTTTATCTAATCTGCTAATACAAACACATTTTTATTAAGCTGTGTCCTTTGATCCTTAAAGCAAATTTTGCATGTGGATCTACTGATTTATCTTGTTCCAAGTTGCTGTATTTATAGATGGAAATGTCTGATACGTTTGTGGTTAAAGGTGGACATTTCTGGATTGAAAAAAGGCAGAATATTTGAATTATTCTGAAAGTTCTCTTCCATTGTAAATGATAAATTAGCCAGGTTTGTCTAAAATTAGCCATATTTCATTTGTATACTCCAGCTCTTCATACTTGGCTTTTTCATTACTGAACTGTTATTCCTCAAATCCTGCTTAGCACAAGTAGTTCCGCCTTTCTTGAGTAGGCAAACTTTTAAAATATGCTCAGATTATGCCTCCTTTCAATTTGTAACACTTTGATTAAATATATTCTACATGTAACTGCAGAATTTTCTACGCAAGGAATTTTAAAGAAAAATGTGAAAATATGAAATGTTATTTTTGAAAATCAATTAGCCTATGCTACTGAAAGATTTGTCGATTGGGAAAATGCATGCTTTAACTTCATTGTATTGGGAAAGTAGGTAAAATTTGAGCATAATTCTCTGTTTTTACTCTGTTACTTTGTTTCTCTTTTCTCTTATTTCTGTCTGAATTTTTTTCCCTTTTTGTAGGAAAGTGCCTCCTTGGCAGATAGATTGATACAGGTATACTACTTTAGTATTTCACACTAATTATTTTTTCTGCTACCAAACAAGCCCTTAGCTTTCTATTTTTAGTGCATGGATAACTACATGCATTTTCATACGAAATGTTTACTGTAATTAATTGAGCAATTGTGCCATATCAGATAATATTTAAGCACATGCCTGCATGTTACTTCTAATAACATCCAGGATTCTTAATTATTGTTGGGCTCTCATCTTTTGCCACTAATTCCGTAGATTACTATAAACTTGTAACAGACGTGTGCATGCACAAATGAAGTAATAAATGCATGAACAGAGTTCAACTGAATGCAGGTACGCAGCTGACCTTGCTTAAGGATACTAAACATTTTAAAGTGGTGCAGTAACTAAACTGCTTTACTAAATTTATGTATTAGCTATTAACACTTATGTGATGATTTGCAAGATCTTAACCGTACGGCAGAATAAATATATAAAACTCTCGGTCTTCCCCGGATCGATCTTCCAATTGCTTTAAAAAGAAAATTATGTCCTAAGGGACAAGTGACGAGGGCCCAGGAAGCTGAGGAAAACTATCTTACAAAACGGGAGTTGGCCACCATCAAACAACAGAGTGATGAGGCCATTACTAAACTAGAACAAGCTGAGAATACCATCAGAGAGCTACAGCAACAGCAACAATGGGTAAGGCTGATAGCACCTTGATCTCTGGTCTTCCTCCTTTACTTTTGCTTATTTGTATTTATCATGGCTTGGTTCTGTTCTGTTCTATTCTGTTCTTTCAAATACACTGAATATAGTTGAATCTTCATTGATAAAAGGAAACTGAAAATGGGTGAAGAATCCCGTATGAATCTAATTTACTCCAAAACAAAACTTACTGATTTTAATGAACCAACTTCCTAATATATTTCCTTACGATCACATCTGTCATATACAAGCAAATGACTATAAAGTGTAATTGCAACCTCTGGTTGGTGGATCGAAACCCGGCTGTGGCATGCCAGGTGGCGCAAACAAGCGAAGCCCCATCCGTGGGTTGCAGGCAGCATGCAAAATCACACCCCCTCCAATCTGCAGAAAAACCTCTTTCACAGAACCAGTCCCCGGTACCCAAAAGGTTGGGGGCCTCTGAATTACAGGATGCCTACATTTCTCTCCATTTCTACTCACACAGTGTAATGTGGCTAGATATGTAATTTGACAAATTTTTGTGAAATTTAAAAAGCACTTAAGGGGATGATAAAAGCACTTTACTATGCATCATTAAGTTGTCAATGTAATGTGCCACAGTTACCATTAAAAACTATTAGCTGTTATCAACTTAATGCTCTTTGAATATGATAGACTGCAATTTCCAGTTTTCCAGCTAGCAATTTTGGAAGGCACCTATTTGGATAAAGTTAGAAACTTAATAGTAGAAGTTTTTTTTAATGTATTAGTTATATTCCATATGCAAACTTGGATCAAATAAGGTTCACCAAAACAAAAATATTATAGTTTTGTATCTAAATACAAGTAGTCCTCAACTTATGACAGTTTGTTTCATGAACATTCAAAGTTACAGCTGCACTGAAGAAAGTGACTTATGACCATTTTTGACACTTATGACCATTACAGCATTCCCATGGTCACGTGATTCACATTTGGATACTTGGCAACTGACTCACATTCATGGCGGTTGCAGTGTCCCAGGGTCCTGTGTTTTGTGGGACAAGCAAAGTCCATGAGCCAGACTCACTTAACAACCATGTTACTAACCTAACAACTGCAGTGATTCACTTGATCAATGTGGCAAGAAAAGTCATAAAATGGTACAAAACTCACTTAACAAATGTCTCATTTAGCAACATAAATTCTGGGCTCAATTATGGTCCTAAGTTGAGGTCTACTTGTATATAGAAACTTTTTTATTTTGTCTGTACTCTTTGAAAAACATTGGAAGATGATTTTTCCAAACTAGAATTGGTTTCAGCTTCACTGTGTAGAAAATAACATTGAAACGCTACTAAGCCTGTTTTATTGTTCATTAGCAAATAATTGATAACTGAGAAATAACTTATAGCCTGTTACTTCTGTTGATAAGGTTGGGTTAGGTAATTATAATAGTGTGGGGTGATGAAAGCAGAAGGAAAAATAACATTTCCATAAGGCAAGAATACCTTTACTGTGGTTAGGTTCTAGCACAAGGGTCTTCAAACTTGGCAACTTTAAGACTTGTGGGCTTTCAACTCCCAGAATTCTGGAGCTAACATGACTGGAGGAGGAATTCTGGGAGTTGAAGTCCACAAGTCTTAAAGTTGTCAAGTTTAAAGACCCCTGTTCTAGCAGAACAAATAACAAAGAAAGCAGAAGTACAAGACTTGATTGGAATCTTAAGGCTTCTGTGGAACAGATGTATGATTAGCTCATGTGGGAAAGAAAGAGATTCTTGTTCTTGATTACCTCATGTTTGAAAAAAAGATTATGAAAACTAGGTCTCTGCCATGCTTCTAGTTGACAGCTTCTTATGTTCTAACCTGTGATTGCAAATTGCAGCAGGTGAGGATGGAATGTAGCATTAAAGCTATTGTTTACTGATGAAGACTTGGAAACGTAGCGGGATTTAATGGGATAAGACTCAGAAGAAAATACAGCTTTCTGGAGATAATTATAGTTTTGCAAGTATAGAAGACAGCTTTTCAGAAATTGTTTCCAGTGATAAAGTTTTGTTTGTAAGCACTTTCAGAATTCTTAAGACTGTAGTAGACTCTCTTACATTCATCATTATTCCTGCTACTGTGATTCTTGCATTGCAGAATCGATGGTTCAGTTTACTGTTTAATAAAAGTGCTTTATTTTTAAAATAAGAATTACATTCTGATCAATAATATAAATAGCAGCATTAGAAACTTGGAAATATAATCAAGGAGAGCCTATGCATGATTTATACAACAGGATTAGTCCAACCTCATATGAACAATCCTGGTGATTCATCCAGTTGTAGCAATAAAATACCAAATTTGTATCATATGAAATAGTATTCCAGTTCTTTGAGATGTCTAATATATGGCAAAACAATTTTTTCTTCTGAATTTGCATTTTGATAGTTGTGATATTTTCCAGATCCTGATACAACATCTGTGCTTTGTGCTGCATTCTAGTTCCAATTGAGTTGCATTATCTTAAAATAATTCCAAATTGCTTGGTATGTATATAGATTCTAGGAATTGTTTGAGACAGCCACTGGACATAAATCATTGAATTCAATAGCCTTGAACAAGTTAAAACTCTTAGAATGTTTGGATAGATAAGGGGATTACAAATTCATTTCCATTGAGGTAATTAAAAATGGTAAAGAAAGATTTTAGCATTGACTTGGTAGCCATGAAGAATGTGGTGAGAAATAATGGATAGATGCCACAGGAAGGAACCAAATGCTATATAAAGCATTTCCCTATTTTTAAATCAGATGCTGCCTGCACATATTCAGTTCAAGTACTGTGACCTGAAATTTCCTTTCAGTGAAAACTTTATAACGAATAATATCCAGACCCTGTCCACTGTCATTCTATCATTGTGCATTGTTTAAAAGCAAGATTGTTTTTCTTGCCTTGTGGCCTCATTTAAAATTTTGTATCAGTAGCATTCTAAGTATATTTAAATGTTATATGCTGTATTGCTGCCTAAAAAAGGCTAAGGTAATGTAAAAAACAATGTTGGATGTTCTGCAAGTATTTTGTATGGCTATAAATAATTGTGGATTTTTAAAAACAAATGTTGCATACTGAATGGCTTTTTAAAAGTCTCTTTTAAACTTTGGTTGCTTTAAATCAGATGCCTTTGAAGGAGGACTCTGTTTTGTCAAAAAATAACATTTTTGATTGTATTCCAAATAAATGTTATCAGTTGAGAATAACTAGACATAAAGTCCAGATGATTAAACTGAATTTAAATAAGTTGCTCTCAAAAACAATACACTTGGGCCCCATTTAAACCTAGTGTTTGTAACAGTATTTTGAAAACATATATTCGTTACAAATGGTTCCTAATCTTTGAGAATGTTTTAAAAGCTGGGATCTTCTGCTGCAGAAAAGTGTGCTTAAGTACACAAAGTATCTAATATGGTTAATTTTATAGTACTGGAAGTGGATTTTCTTCCCCTAGGCAGAATGTAAAATACAATCTTACAAATACAAATAAGATTCTACCCTCTCATTTTTCCTGCAAAAATTAATAGCCAGTTCCTTAAAACCTTGAAATAAATTTAGATTGCACAAATAAAAACTTTAATGGTGCCCCAAAGTAAATTTCATTGAGGAATTGCTCATTCCTTTTTGGTTTGATTAAGAAATTGAAATTGTGGAGGTTCACAGACTCCTGTAAAGTTTTATGGAATCCATAGTTCATAAGTTAAGAAGCCCTGTTCTCTATGTGCATAAAATGTTTCAGAGAGTCAGTGCATTATTTTGGAGAAATTATCTCTTCCCATCCTTACTTCATTTAGAAAGTTTAAATTTTTAGAGAAGGGAGTCTCAGTTTTCCAGGTTTAAGTGTATGCCATAATGTGTATCGTCTTTCCCAGGTCGATGAATCATAGATTTTTGCCTATTAGGAAATTGTCATCATACACTTTACTAGTATTTAAAACTGCTTGTAATTTAATGACTTGTGTTATGTTTTATAAGATGGGGTCCCCAACCCCCAATCCGCGGCCCAGTGCCAGCCCTGTTTGAAACTGGGTGGCAGAGGTGGTGGGCAAATGCTCATGTGTGTGCACTTGCTCACACATCTGCATTTGTGAAAGCGGCATGCACATGAAATCATCCCCTCCACCCCCACTGCCACTGGTCCACCAGTCCAGAAGGTTTGGGGGAACGCTGTTATAAGATGTAAGCTGCCCAGAGGCTTTGGATAGGAATGATATTTATAACAAATTACAATGACGAAGTCTTGTTGAAAAGAGGGTCAGTTATCCATTGTGCAGTTGCATAGTTGCAGCCAGTTAAGCCAAAGTATTAAAATATTGTTGACATTTAGGTAAAAACAAACAGGATGCTAGAGTACATTTGATGCTGCTGTGATTTGTTGGCCGCAATTGCACTCAGGGGTGAAATCCTTAATGCAGTGGTGGCAATAGGGTGCATAGTGCTGTTTGGCAATGGCCACATATTTCCTTGATAGACTCTCAATGACATTTGATAATGGCACAGATACAAATCTGTTAGCCAACTCTTGATTGCTGTGGGCAGATCTCTCTACCTTATTTTCAGCAATGAAAGAAATGGCTCTGGCTGGTTTGCTCATAATAAACAATATAAAAATGAAAGATTGAGTTCTGTGTTAGTCATTGCTGCAGACTGGCTGACTGATTGCCTATATTTGGAAAAACACTGACTTAGTGGCTACGTGGAGAAGTAAACATACCTTTTAGTCTTAAAATATTTCTACCATATCTTTAGAACTGGGTGGTTTGTTAGTCAACTGGAAGAAAACTTTAGCACTACCAGAAAATGTTAATAATTCTGACTAATTGAGTAGTTTTTTATTAGACCTTAAGAAAACTAGGTCAGCATTCCTTCAGCTTTTAGAAACAATTTTAATTACATATTTGGGTTGGGAAAAAAATCACCGTGGAAAGAAAACAAAGGTGCACATGATATCGAACTTTTGAAAGGAGTAGCACTGTCTTTGTTGTGATGCTGTAGTTTGAACAGGAATATTTTAGGGAAAGAAGCTTTACTGTTTCCAACATGGCATCTTTTTGTCTGCTTTATTATGTGCATGATTTTACATTTTAAGATATCTCCTTTCCTTCTGCTAACACCGATGTTGGATTTACTTGCTCTGTAGCGTAAGAGCAGTTCCCACCACAGTGAAGACTTTGTGCTGCAGTTGCAAAGAGAGTTGATCGAAGCAAAACTAAGTGAAGCCGAATCACACAGTGCCCTGAAGGAAATGCAAGATAAGGTTCTTGAGATGGAAAAGGCAAGTCAAAGTATGAACGCTTTGTAGAATCAAACTTTTCCAAATCCTTTCACCATTACATACTCTGCGTAACATAGAATAACATAGAATAATAAGAGTTGGAAGGGACCTTAGAGGTCTTCTAGTCCAACTCCTTGCTTGAGCAGAAGATCCTGTCATTTCAGACAAGTGGTTGTCCAATCTCTTTATGAAAGTCTTCAGTGATGGAGCACCTAAAACGTCTGAAGGCAAGCTATTCCATTGGTTGATTATTGCTCTACCATTAGGAAATTTCTCCTCAGTTCTAGATTGCTTCTCTCCTTGACTAATTTCCAACCATTGTTTCTTGCCTTGGCTTTTGATGCTTTGGAAAATTTATTTTCCATTGAAAGGGAATATAATTTAAGGTGCATGATAAATATGGGTCAGTTTTAATTATTGCTTTAAAATGAATTGTTTGCTCATGAAATGATTGAATGTCCATAATTAGACTTAGTTGAAGATATTGAAGGATCATCTCATCCATATATTTCCATTTGTGCATTATATTTAGCATCAGGCACATTACTGTATATTCAGTTATTCTCAGTACCACTGTGGGAAGATGACATGAGTCTTCTGTTGAAGCGCCCAAGATATGAAGAATCCTTTATGTAGAATTTTGACCCTTGCTATAAATTATTAATGCAGGCTGAGGATTTGTCACTTTTTATTATTTTCTATATATAAAAACAGTCAAGCTGATTTTGAATATCTAAAATGTATTGTAATTTATGTTTTTTTTAAAATTGCATCCTGAACTGGATGTGATGATCTTGTTTGAGTATTGGTTAACTGCTATTTCTCTACAGTTCAGACGTAATTGTTGTCTATGCAGGAAGGTAATAGTTGAAAGTACAGTAAAAAGAGAAAAGTCATCTTCAAATTGAGATTCAAGGTCTTGGTATTAACATTTAAAGTCCAACAGGGCATGGGTCCAGGTTATTTACGGGAACGGCTCCTCCCAATATCAAATGCCAACCACCCTGTAAGGGCTCACAGGCGGGGTCTCCTCGGGGTGCCGCCTGCGACACAATGTCACTTGGCGGCGACCCGGGGGAGGGCCTACTCTGTGGCGGCTCCCACTTTGTGGAATCTTCTTCCGCTTGAGCTCCGTTTGGCTCCCGATCTCCGCACCTTCCGCCATGATTTGAAAACCTGGCTCTTTTTACAATCTGGGCTGTGCTGATCCTCCTGGGCTGGGGTCAGCTGGGGTTTTAAATTTTAATTCGGCTTAATTGTTTAATTCTTTTTAAAATTAATTTATTTATTGTTGTATTTTAATTGTAAGCCGCCCCGAGTCCTCGGAGAGGGGGCGGCATATAAGTCGAATTCATAAATAATAAATAAATAAATAAGTCAACCCTTCATTACTGGTGGCTTCATGGGAAAATCCACTTAGTTTTCGTGGCAGCTTGCTTGCTTGCTTGATTTATTTGATTCATGTTCCATCTTTTATTAAGGAGTTCATAGCACTGTATATACTGCTGTCTCCTATTTTCCTCCAGAACAACAACTCTGTAAAATACATTGTGCTGAGATGAGAAGATGACTGGCTCAAGCCACTCGGACAGCTTTTGGGGCTGAGGGTGGACTCATCTAGGTCTCCTCTGGGATCTAGGTCTCCTGATTCAACACTGTGACCACCTTGCTACAATGTGGGAATGGCTTGGTGTTTCTTTTGTCTGGGTTGTCTTTTCAACTTCCCAGCCTAAGCCTATATCCTTGGAGTTCTCCCACTCAATACTTCTGAGCCCAAATAAGGTCAGCCAAAGAGATACTGTCTTCTTCAGAACTTTCAGTTCTTTAATCACCACAGTGAAGAAATAAATAACATGCTCCTTCCAAAAGAAAGGTTTCCCTATTTGAGGAGGCGGGGTAATTTTATATTCCGAATTATTAGAGCATAACTGCTAGTAAATTATCCCGAGGCTGCAAGAGGTAGATGTTGTGCCAGTATTGTGCCTTTTGTTGTTTTCTGCAGAGGAACAGCTCTTTGCCTGATGAGAATAATATCGCTAGACTTCAAGAAGAATTGATTGCAGTGAAACTAAGAGAAGCAGAAGCTCTTATGGGTTTAAAAGAACTTCGGCAACAAGTTAAAGATTTGGAGGAACACTGGCAGGTAATTCTCTGCAGATAAACACTAAGCCCCTAAATTAATTTGGCAATAAATTGTGTATGGTGGAGTCCATGAAAGGAGCAAATGAGTTAGTAAATTAATCCTATGTTATGTAGCAAACAAGATTTATATATATATATATATATATATATATATATATATATATGTGTGTAGGTCTTGGTGTATTGGTCTTGTCCGTGTAAGATTGAGAATACCTTGGCAACGTTTCGACGAAATCTCATCCGTCATCTTCAGGCTGGTGTCTTCAGCTTCGTCTTCTCCCAGAAGAACGAAGCTGAAGACACCAGCCTAAAGATGACGGATGGATTCCAAACGCTTATTCTCAATCTTGACAAGACCAATACACAAGACTATATATATATATATATATATATATATATATATATATATATATATATATTTGTTTTCGTAGATTTTCACGGGTACAGGTATGCAGGTCTTGGCGTGTTCGGGTCTTTTCCGGTGTAAGATTGAGAGTATCTTGGCGGCGTTTCAATGAGATCCCACTCGCCATCTTCAGGCTGGTGCTTTCGGCTTCGTGCTTGTGCAAGCACAATATAATAATTATATAATAATAATAATAACAATAACAACAACAACAACAACAATATAATTATGATATTATTATTATTATTATTATTATTATTATTATTATTATTATTATTATTATTATTATTATTAAAGCTGGTATGGTTTTAAACCTGGGTGAAAGGCAGCCTACTCCGAAACATGTTTTTTCAGAAGGAACTGCCGTTGAATATAGTTCGGTGGAAAAAACTGTGAATGAAATTAAAACCTTATGTTAGCTTATATTATTCTATTGCTGAAATGTAAAATTTGCAAAATAACTCTTGAGCACAGCAGCAGATATGGAGAAACTAAATATTGCACTGTGGGATAAATAACAAAATCCATGGAAGTACATTAAGACATAGCCCTGTTTTTAGCGTCATCTAATTCGCACTTCTGGAAGATGGAAAGACCCACCTAAAAAAAATACTGTAAATGAACTTCAAGATGAACTGATGACAGTCAGACTCCGAGAAGCAGAAACTCAAGCAGAGTTAAAAGAAATAAAACAAAGGATGATGGAAATGGAAACTCAGGTAAGAAACATAGTAACTCAAAAAAATATTGAATATTTGGGTTGCATAGTGTATCCATGAGAATGCAAGATTTGAAAAGCATAGATGAAATTTCTCAAGGTTTGATGGGGGGAAAAATATAGGTAGTCCTCGATTTATGACCACAGTTGAACTCAAAATTTCTGTTGGTAAATGAGAGATTTGTTAAGTGAGTTTTGCCCCATCTTTCGACTTTTCTTGCCACCATTGTTAAGTGAATCATTGCAGTTAAGTTAGTAACTTGGTTGTTAAGTGAATCTGGCTTCCCTATTAACTTGGCTTGTCAGAAGGTCTCAAAAGGTGATCACATGACCCCAGGACACTCCAACCGTCATAAATATAAATCAGTTCCAAGCATCTGAATTTTGGTCATGTGACTATGGGGATGTTGAAACAGTTGTGTGAAAAATGGTCATAAATCACTTTTTTCAGTGCCGTTGTAACTTTGAATGGTCACTAAACAAACTTATAAGTCAAGGATTACCTGTAATGATTGGTCCTCCATTTCTGGATGTATCACATGATAGGTATCAAAAAAATGTTTTTGCTTTTTTTTTTTTAAGAGTTCTTGGTAGGTGTCAAAATCACGGCGTTGCCATCACATGACTTTTCGTGATGTTTTTCCCAATCATGGAACTGGGGTGGGTGTGGCCTGCATGTGACACATCCAGTCCATGGGCTGCCAGTTTGACACCCCTGCTCTAGAACCTTAATAAAGCCCTTTTTCCCTCTGTAATGTGTCCTAAATTCTAAGGGCAGATACAACTTAAACACAGACTGTATTTATTTTATCTTGCTTTATGAAGAGTTTTTGAAAACTCAAAAGTTTACACACTACCTTATGAAACCTGAGTTGGGTTAACATTTATATTGGTATTGCCTGGAGGATTCCCCCACCACCACCATTAATATGGGAATTTGGTTTTTTATTTTCAAAGGTTTACTGTTGGATATTTACAAGTAGATCTTTAAGTGGTATGTTTTATCTATATGAATACTTAGATCCAGAATACACACATTGAGAATGTGTGTTCTAAATGAAAACGTTTAGCTTTTTGTTAAATTGTTAGACTGCTTTGTTTTTGGTCCAGTAGGGCCTTGTATGTTATAAAAGTAAAAAGCAATTATTGAAGATGCAGGATCTAAAAACAACAACACTGAGCAACTGTATGATATAATAGTATGTTTTAAAAGCAGTGTGAATTGAAATCCATTTGTGACTTTTATCATGTTTCCTAGTTTAAACAGTAGTTTTTCTAACCTTTTCAGCCAGTAGGGGGTATAGGTGTTCTGTGTGATCATATATAAGCAATGCAAGCACATACACAAATACAGGATCATGTGTTTATGCACTGCATAGGCAACTTGTGGGGATATTGTAGTGTTTCAGAAATTCATTAACTACAATTCCTGGAATCATTCATGTTGGATATGCTGGCTGAAGCTATTAGGATTGTCACATGTAATCCAAAACAGCAAAGCCTAATGAATATAACATACCCAGATTTCAATTAATTTATGGTTTCATTTTAAATTGTGTTTGTTTATGAGAAATAGGTGAACCTTTCATCAGCTAAACTTATGGCCATAATGATCAGCTATGCAGATTAGATTGTGGCCATACCATAGGTGGATGGGGATGGGCTTTTCCATTTTCCCAGGGTTTTTTTGGGGGAGTATCTTTTTTAATTATGTAAAGCCTACTTTATAGTCAATTTCTACCATTTTGGAATGTACAGGTAGTCCAAGTTACAAGAGTTCATTTAGTGACCATATAAGTTATAATGGCACTGAAAAAAGTGACTTAGGACCATTTTTCACAGTTACAACCTTTGCAGCACCCCATGATCATGTGATTGAAATTCAGATGCTTGGTAACTGATTCATTCTTATGACCATTGCTATGTCCCGGGATCATGTGATCTTCTTTTGCAACCTTCTAACAAGCAAAGTCAATAGAGAAGCCCGATTCACTTAACAAGTGAGTTACTAACTTATCAACTGCAGTTTCACTTAACAAGGAAGATTGTAAAATGGGACAAAACTCACTTAACAAATGTCTCACTTAACAACAGAAAGTTTTGGCTCAATTGTGGTCGTAAGTCGAGGACTACCTGTAGTTCAAAATAATTAACATCATTTAACTTGAAAACATTTATCCAGACTTCTACTTACATGTTAATATATTCTTCCAAAAAGAAACCAAAACTCTGCATGACCAAATCAAACAAGTTAGTGCATTTGACATTCTAATTCCTTAAACTTCCAAGAAAGAAAATCTAGTCTATCCTTTCTGATACATTCATTGAATAGTCCAATAGACTTGTAATATATTACACAAAATCAGTGTAGCCATATTGTACATTGAATTAATTTCAACATTGTCCAAAGAAGCAAACTTTTTTAAAAATTGGGATCCATTGAAGTTCCATTATTGGCTATTCTGACTCTATTCCATAAATCATATCAGTAATTTTAACTTTAAATATGTTTTTCAAGTATTAGAAAATAGTTCTGGAATTCTGATAAATTATAACCTTCTTTCTTCAAGAGATAGTCCTTGGTGAACTGTCTTTGTCCATGGATCTATTGATATATCAAATCCCAAGGGAAAGAAATTAGATTTTTCTCCAATTAATGATTTAATCTGAATATTTTCTAGATTGTTGAACCACCTGTATCAAATTAGGCAAAGATGTTGAAAAATATATATTAGAATTGCCAGAATATCATCAGCATACAAAAATAATTTTCACCCTGAATCTGCCATTGCCAGAATATCTGCCAGTGATGCCATGAAAGTACTTAAGAATGATTGCTAACAAATTAGAAGTCATACTGGAAATATTCTTATTAGGAATAATTAAGGGAAAATTGAGCAAGGTCATCCGATACATCATTATACATATCATAACTGCGGCGAGAATAGCCTTCGCACAGGGATGGAAGAAGGAAAAGATACCATCTGAAGAAGACTTGACACAAAAAATAACGGATCGTGCGGAACTGGATAAATTCACAATGGAATTAAGAGGCAAAGATGATTCGGACTATTATGCGGTTTGGGATAGGTGGTACAAATGGGTGGAGGATAGAAATAAGACCTGGTGTTTATGCATAAAAGGAGAGGTATGTATTAATAATGACACAAACACTGTTAATGTGAATAGAGATTTGTATTTTTATTTTTAAAAATAAAAATATAATAAAAAAGAATGATTGCTAATGATTTAAGAACTGTCAAATAGTAGTGGAAAAAGTAGACAATCTAATCTAATGGGTACCACACTGTAATTCTTCAGCTGATCAAAAAGTAAAATGATATACAATATGTTGCAACTAATACATTGCAATCTATTTAATAAAAAAAGGCAAAAAACTATACTTGGAGATAATTTGCTCTGCAAAATTAATCTGAATCATGTCAACTATTTTCTAACATCCTAATATATTAACTCAGCAAAATCCAATTTATCTTGAGCTATATATAAAACACATAGTGATAAAAGTAAATCGCCCAATAGTTGTCTGTTTTTGATAAATCCAGATTGAAATGGGTGAATGATGGTAAGGCTACAATCACTAAGCCAACAAAATAGTTAATATTTACATTAATTAAAAAGAGGGATCTATAGCTTGCACAAAATTTAGTTACCTGATTTTAAAGTCAGTGTTCTATAAGCGCCATAAGAAGGTTTCAATAGTTTACGAGATTTAAATGATTCATTTAAATGAAACGATGAGCCAATAAATCTATAAGAAATGTATACCACTAGAAATTTACCTGGATTAAGAGTTGTCCCATTTTTCATCAATTGAATAAACTCTAAGAGACTTTAATTTCAAAAGTGTTTCCAATATATTCATAGAGCAACCAATAAACATTATTTAAATATATTTCCCATATATTTTTAAATAAGGTTTTTCTAAGAAGCATATGCAATAAATAACTTGTGTATTCAAGCCTTATAAGCCTCAACTGGGAAGATCCTGATTATTATACCAATTTCATGTTAAACGCACACAAAAGCATATAAAATCAAAAACACCCATAGGTGTCAAATCTGTCAAATCAGCCAGGTCCCAAATATTTAGATATGTTAAGGTGTCAAACTCTATTTCATTGAGGGCTGCATCAGGGTTTTGATTGACGGTGGTGGGGAGGCAGGGTGTGTGTGGCCAGCTTGACATCACTGATTTCGGGGGCATCTGTGGCAGTCCAAGTGTTCTACTAGTGAAAATGGGCTTCCGAGCTCCATTTTCAGCTGCAACAACAACCTGCAATCCTCTGCCAGCAAAAACGGAGCTCAGGAGGGCTGCAGAGGCACCACAGGCTGGCCCTTCACTTTTTCAAGGGCAGCCCTGTGGGCCAGATCTAAGCATCCCATGGGCCCGATCCAGCCCACGAGCCTTGAGTTTGACCCCCCCCTTTGTTAACCCCCTGTGTTAAGGAAACAACATAGCCTGAGGGAATTAGAGATGAAAGAAAAGTACATTTCAGACAAAATTGTTTGAGAAAAAAGGCACAATACTGTGAAAATGAAATGCTTCAGTTTAAGATTCAAATGAAACACTTTATCTTTTGTGGCTGCAAAAGATCTCCACACATTTTTGTCAACTTTTAAGAGAGTTGCTAAATTTCAAGAGATTAGATTACATCTCATTCAAGAGGAGGTGGTACCAGAGTGTAATGAGAAAAAACAAACAAACCCTAAATTTAAACACAAGGAAAAATTATAATCAGCCTTGATTGCAAGATGGAGCTAAGTACCAATAATCCTCAACTTAAAACCAGTTTGCTTAGCAACCATTCAAAGACACGATGGACCTTCCTAGGACTACTGAAGATCTGATTCTGAAGTTCCAATGGTCAGCTTTTTACATTAACAAGAATTCCAGTAGAGTATAGAAGACAAAAAAGGATTATATCTTTTATATGTATATAGAACACAAAAAACGTCTAGACAATGGAGAGAAGGACCTGTACATAGACTACTGTGCTGACTGTATCAAAAGTAAGTCACACAACCCACAACTCAGCATCCAATCCTACACCAACCAATCCACCATCACCCAAGACTAGGCACACACGCCCCTAACTACCTCAATTCCAACTACAGCTGGCCTTAAATGCAAGCTACTCACTGCAAGAAGCCTTGTGAACAAAATACCTGAATTCCTTCTCTTACTAAATATGGCTAAATTTGACATCATTTTTGTCTGTGAAACATGGCTCAAAGCAACTCTTCCTGACTCCATTACCTCAGTAAGAGACTATCATGTTTACTGATCAGATCATGAAATCCGTAGAGGAGATGGTGCTGCTATCTTCTATAAAAAGTCCCTACATCTAAAAAACATCCAAATTACCCAGGAGCTTGCTCTTCCTGAGACCATCGTCTGTGAACTGTCCTTAAAATCGCATTTCGATTCTTACTATGTTACAGAGCCCCTGATTATGACATGAACATGTAAACAAGCTAAATTCACTACTAACATGGGCATCATCCTGCCCACATGCTTTTATCTTTCTTGGTGACTTCAATCTACCTCATATTAACTGGACCCTAAATGAATGTAATACTGAACCCATACATGCAACCTTCTACAACGCTGTAACAAATCTGGCACTGGAACAACTAGTAACCAACAATACTAGACTTAACAACTGCCTTGATCTCATCTTCTGCAATAGTTTGAACTCAATTTATGGAATACAAATTAAAGAACCCTTTTCCAATAGCGACCACAACATGATTGACTTTTGTCTCAACGTACGTCTGCACAAAAATCATCACAACAACGTGATCCCCAATTATAACTTCAAAAAAGGCAACTATGATCTTATAGTTCTCATCCCTTGATTGGCAATCTCTTCACTGGGTGCAATACCATTACAACATATTTTTACTTGAAATCCAAAGAGTCATCAAACTATATGTCCCAATAACAACTCCCAAAACCAGAAAAAACAGATAACCCATAACAATAATGAAACTTCAATCCAAAAAAAGATCACTTGGGCAGAAAAACAAATCTGGTCACACTGCCAACTTCAAAAGCGGACACAAAAATTTATGCCACCAGATAAAGACAATGCACCAATTATTACATTAAACAAGAGGAAAACCTTCTACGCACCAATTCCACCCGCACTTTCTACAATTTTGTAAACAACAAACTAAAAGACTCAAGATCCATCCCACCCCTGAAAGGACCTAATGGCACAGACTTCAATGACAACACCATTAAAACCAACCTCTTTAACACATTCTTTGGCTCAGTATTTGTAAACAGCAATGCTTCATGCCCAGTATTTCCTAGTTGAACCACAGACAACTACAGTGATCTAATACATATCGATTTTACAGAAGACAGTGTTGAAAAAGCACTACGCAATCTAAAACCATCTCTGTTTACTGGATCAGATGGAATACGTGCCTACTTCTTAAAAAAGCTATCTGCTGCCATAGCCAAACCTCTAAGCATAGTCTTTGAAAAATCTTTCAGGACCAGCTCCTTGCCAAACCTATGGTCACAAGCCATGGTCAACCCCATCTTCAAAAAGGGAAAGCCCAGTCTAGTTGAAAATTACAGACCAATCTCTTTATGCTGCATCACCTGTAAAGTCATGGAATCAATTATTAACCAATCCATTACCCTCCACTTAGAGACAAATAACCTATTCTCTTAATAAACAATTTGGTTTCAGAAAAAAGCTATCCTGTAATCTGCAACTCTTACACTGAAAAAACATATGGACTACACAACTCGATCAGGGCAAAGCAATAGACGCAATCTACATAGACTTCTGTAAAGCCTTCGATTTAGTGGTACACGACAAACTACTACTAAAACTGAAATCTTATGGTATCTCTGGACACCTGCATAACTGGATGGAAGCATTCCTGTCAAACAGACAACAAATGGTCAAAATTGGGGGCGTCTTATCAAATTCTGTACCTGTCAACAGTGGTGTCCCCCAAGGCAGTGTTCTAGGACCAACTCTCTTCATACGCTACATAAATGACCTCTGTGATCATATTAAGAGCAACTGCATTCTCTTCGCTGATGATGTAAAACTATTCAACACCACAGACAATACTGCTACCCTTCAAAAAGACCTCGACTATGTATCAGAATGGTCAAACAAATGGCAACTTCAAATCTCAACAAATAAATGTCTTACATATTGGCAAAAAAAATCAGAAAATAAAATACAAGCTGAATAGTTAAGACCTTGTTGTTGATCCAAACTCTGTCAAGGACCTTGGAATACTCATCTCTAATGATCTAAGTGCTAGAGCCCACTGTAACTACATAGCCAAAAAGGCATTAAGAGTTGTTAACCTAATCCTACGTAGATTTTTCTCTGGTAATATCACATTACTAACTAGGGCATACAAAACATTTGCCAGACCAATACTCAAATACAGCTCATCAGTCTGGAACCCACATTATGTATCTGATATCAACACAGTTGAGAAAGTCCAGAAATATTTCACAAGAAGAGTTCTACACTCCTCTACTCGTTGCAGAATACCTTATGCCACCAGACTTGAAATTCTAGACCTAGAAAGCCTAGAACTACTGCTCTCGGTCTGATCTAAGTATAGTATATAAAATCATACATTGCAATGTCCTACCTGTCAATGAATACTTCAGCTTCAACCACAACAATACAAGAGCACACAATAGATACAAACTCAAGGTTAACCGCACCAAACTTGATTGCAGGAAATACGACTTCAGCAACAGAGTGGTCAATGTCTGGAATACTCTACCTGACTCTGTGGTTTCTTCCCCAAACCCCAAAAACATTAACCTTAGACTTTCTATTATTGACCTCACCCCTTTTCTAAGAGGTCTGTAGGGGGCGTGCATAAGCGCACCAATGTGCCTACTGTCCCTGTCCTATTGTTTCTTTTATTTCTCTTATATGTATTCATTTCTTGTATTCACAACTATGTTTATCCTTATACCTATTATCTTGTAAGCGATTGACAAATCAAATAAACAAATAAACAAACAAATAAATCTGTGAGGCTTATTCAAAAGCAGGGAATGTACACTATATTCTGGAAACGAGACAGCTGGATTAAAATAAAAAAGTCTTTGAAGACATTTTTTTTTTTTTAATTACATTTATATGCCGCCCTTCTCCGGAGACTCAGGGCGGCTTACAATTTTTGGGATGCAACCCAGTGTGTTCAGCAATAGCCTTCATTCCATTGTATATGCCTGCTTATTACTAAGTGGCATTTTGCTTCTCATCCACCTAAAGCTTCTTGGATGAGAAGCGAAACATCTTCAGAGAAAAACTAGAAAGTCCAGTTGACTCACGAAAAAGCATTTGTGGGCAACCATGACCTAGATGACTAAGAATTTCCATAGACATTAGAAGACAAAATTTTTGTAGATGACATGAGTATTAAGAACTGTAGTTTTTCCTTTGTGATGATGGCAGTGCAGACCTAAGAGAAATTATATCATTTTCAACCATATAAAACCTGGTTTTACTGCAAAGTTGATTCAAGTCCGTATCGTCACAATGCAGTATTCCAGGTAATAAGATTTGGCTGTTTGATCAACTGCTATCATATTAATTTCATGTGGAAAATAATAGGCTGAGTTTTGTTCCCCCAGGTGCTTAGTTTTGTTCCTCATGTGCTTAGAACCTTCTAGAAAAGGGGTGTCAAACTTGCAGCCCATGGGTTGGATGTGTCATGCGCAGGCCACGCCCATCCCAGCTCTGCAAAGGGGAAACAGTCAAGAAACATCATGTGACGGCAACATGACGTGGCGAGTTTGACACCTGTATTCTACAATGTTAGTTTTGGAAATATATCTTGCTTTAGGCAGGCAATTTTGAACTGTGTTTGGAAGGAGGGCTCATTGAAGATGTTTTTTAAGATAATTCAGAATTGCCTGTGGAACTTAAAAGCATTATTTTTGAGCCTTGATCACTCTTACCTCCAGGCTCTGTTGTCTCAATGGTGGGATTCAAATTGTTTTACCACCGGTTCGATGGGTGTGGCTTGGTGGACGTGATTTGCCTAATGCCGGCACGCAACTTTCCCCACACCAGCTGAGATCTGCAGCACCAATCAGCTGAGAAGATAAAGAAGAGAAAATGCAGGGGCGGGTGGAGGATTTTTTCCCTCCTCTCAGCTGATTGTTGGCTTTTTTTTACTACTGGTTCAGCTGAACCGGTCCGAACCAGTAGCATACCACCACTGTGTTGTCTGTATTGATTTATGCTCCATTTCAAAGCATTATATTGGCTGGATGGCAACTAATATTTGTCTGCCTCATTCTTCACCAGAACCAGATCAACAGCAACCATTTACGGAGGGCTGAGCAAGAGATCACAAACCTGCAAGGAAAGGTCCAGTTTTTGTCTGCCCAAAACAAAGGGCTTCTGGCACAGTTAAGTGAATCAAAACGAAAGCAAGCAGAGATTGAATGCAAGGTATGGACAATGGATAAATGAATTGTATTTCATTGCATATTGTATTTGTAAACTTTTTTAAAAAACCCATGTTAATTGTATTAATATTGTCGGACATCTTTTTCAGGAAGAAAGGTAGATTTAATGCCTAATTGTCATTAATACGGGCCTTGGTGGTGCAGGCTGCTAAATGCCTAGCACTTAAGTTCCAGCTGCCTGCAGTTGTTGCAGGCTGGAATCCCACCAGGCTCAAGGTTGACTCAGCCTTCCATCCTCTTGGGGTAGGTAAATTGAGGACCTAAGATTGTTGGGGGCAATAAGCTGACTTTGTAAAAATGCCGCTTAGTAATAAGCAGGCATATACAATGGAATGAAGGCTATTGCTGAGCACACTGGGTTGAATCCCAAAAATTGTAAGCCGCCCTGAGTCTTCAGAGAAGGGCGGCATATAAATGTAATTAAAAAAAAAATACTGGGTGGCATTTACTTAAGTTGTCAAATAGGATATCATTTGTACATTAGATGAAAAATTTTAATTGTAGAAAATCACGTTTTTAATTAAAAGATATACAATTTTTAAATGTAGAAAATCATGCTTTTATACATTTATACTATATATACTGGGGACGCGGTGGCTCAGTGGCTAAGATGCTGAGCTGGTCGATCAGAAAGGTTGGCACTTTGGCGGTTCGAATCCCTAGCGCCGTGTAACGGAGTGAGCTCCCATTACTTGTCCCAGCTTCTGCCAACCTAGCACTTCAAAAGCATGTAAAAATGCAAGTAGAAAAATAGGGACCACTTTGGTGGGAAGGTAACAGTGTTCCATGCTCCTTTGGCGTTTAGTCATACCGGCCACATCACCACAGAGACGTCTTCAGACAGCGCTGGCTCTTCGGCTTTGTAACCGAGATGAGCACCGCCCCCTAGATCCAGAAACAACTAGCATGTATGTGCGAGGGGAACCTTTACCTTTATTATATATACATTATGTCACTTTCTAGGAAGTGTACCGAGATGTTCTATACAATCTTCTAGATAAGTTTTCAATGATTAGATTACTAACTTAAAGTACTGGGTTTATTTCATTAAAAAGATCAGACATTTTCCTTCTCACGGCTTGGGGAAAACTTGCAACTTTTCTGCACCATGCATACAGCATGTTTTGATTAAATAGAGTGTATTGTTATATTTATTGTTTGTATGTTTATCCCATACATTTGCCTACCTGTAGGTGATCCATTGCTGTGTTGTTAGATCTGAACAAATGCTAGACCAAATTTCTGATTGTGTTTTATTACGCTTCTTGTATGTTGACAGGCACATGAGATAAACATTAAAGGATTGGTAAGAGGGGAGATAAAACTCTTGTTGATACAGATACATTTCAGAAATGAAGGGGCTGGATAGAAGTTGCTTCCCTGCTTAGCAATGTTTTCTTTAAGCATATTATTCTTGTGTTTAGACTGTTAATAACTTGCAGGAATTCTGCAATAGATATTGTTTTCAAATTGTGGACAACCTTATATAGAACAATATCTGGGTCGGAATAGAAGTATATGTGCATCTGGGTTTTTCCCATAAATAATCAACATTGATGAGCCTGATATAGTTAAGGTGGTGTTTTCTGTGCGTTAACCACTTATTCCTGCTTTGATCCCCATCAGAATCTCTTCCTGTTTATTATTTGCTGAGGGAAGAAAGCTTAGTGGTCAGATACGCAACAGATGTTTATCTACTTGGGCTTATGGGCAAGGAGGGCACAGATTGTGAGAAGGAAAGCACAGTCATTTATTTCAGTATTCTGGTGCTGATTATTATACAACAAAGCTAGTCAGCTTTAGAGTAGCTGAAGACTACAGGTTTTTTAAATTGGTATCATGGTCAGGAGCTAGAATGGACAAGCAATGGCGTCACTGAAGTTTTCTCATCACTGAGAATCTATTCCGTATTTGAGAAAATATAATCCTGAAAAAAATTAATATGCAGGTGCTCCTCAACTTACAAACAACAATTTGTTTAGTAACCATTCAAAGTCACAAAGGCACTGAAAACAATGACTTACAGTTGTCCTCACATGCAGAATCTCCACAGTCATGTGATCAAAATTTGGGAACTTGCAACCAGTATGTGTTTACAATATTTGCAGAAATCTGTGGGAAAATCTGTGGACGTGTGATCACCATTTGCAACCTTACCTCCCAGCTTCCAACATTGAATAATCAGATTTGCTTAAAGACCGCTTGATTCACTTAACAACTATAGTAATTTGCTTTGCAACTATTAACTAAAAAGGTCATAAAATCAGATGTGATTCGTTTAATAACTGCCTTGCTTAGCAATGGAAAATTCTGGTCATTACTGTAGTCGTAAATCAAGGACAACCTGTAAGCTGATCAATTTTTTTTACAGAGGGAATCTTGATAAGGGTCCAGCTGCTTATAGTAACTGAAATGTTTTTACTATAAACATCCATCCATTTGTTTGCTACATCACTTTTCCTGCAGTGTGATTCAGCTTGTCACTTATCACTTCTTTTTCCTAGAATAAAGAAGAAGTGATGGCTGTAAGACTCAGAGAGGCTGACAGCATGGCAGCTGTGGCAGAACTCCAGCAACATATTGCAGAACTAGAAATCCAGGTAAGAATGAAAACAATTCCTCTTTTATAACTTCCCTCCAGTTTTAAGTTAAAATGCTCAACATAGACATCAGTTTATGGAACTATAAATTTAGAACTTTTTTTTTTTTGCAAACCATCTTCTGTAGAAGCAGCAACAGTGTTCCTCACTAGTAGCTATCCAGCCGTACAGTTTTGATTGGAAAACAGCCTACCCATGTATAGAATTAGTCACTGGAGTTATTCCTTAGGACCATAAATTGCTGGATGATCACTAGGTGGGAGCAGACAGTTGGACAGTTACAATATAGCAATAGCACTTAGACTTATTTACCGCTTTGCAGTGCTTTGTAGGTATGTATGTCTCTTCTACCAGATGATTCTTGCGCATACCTTCTCAGCTCAGATATATTAACCTTAGTTTTCCCATCATACATGAATATCATTATTGTGCTTCACCCATAATGGTTGTGGTTTGTAGTGATTGCACCTTGCTTCTACCCCAGAACTCTGTTTTTCAAGAAGTTTGTATGTGCATGTTTTGGGGCACTGATAGAAAGCTTTTTGTGGTCTCGGGATTTTTTAAAAAAAATTAAATCTATTTTTGGATTGAGTCATTAGTTGAGTTTTATAGTACAAGATGGGAATGTATATATTTGCTCAGCTTTTTTGCAAGCCTGTGGCATTGAGATAAGCACAACTGTGTGTATGCATTGCAACAGCTTCCTGGGTTAGGAAGCCTAACTGTCCAGTTTATAAACAGACAGTTCACACTAAATGGACTTGATTTGCTGAGCTGTGGCTGTGCAGCTTAAAGAAATTACGAAACTAACACTCAGATAAAGCAATTGATTACAAGATAGTGATGCAATAATAATACAGCAGTAAAACACACCAGAAAAATGAACTTTCTTTGAAGGTAGTTTAAATTTTATGCTTTACAGTAATCAAGAATTGTGTTTAAAGTATGCCTTTTTCAAAGTGAACCATAATACATTTTACATAGGTCCATCTCTTAAGGCCAGTTAGTATATTGATGGATCAGTTATAACTCAGGATGTGCTTTTTCTATTTTAGGATAACTCTTAATTATTTAAGACTACAGGAAATTCATTTTCACGTCAGAACTGGGCCACAACAGTAGCCCAGACATGTACATGGATGCACATGTAAGATGCATTTGGTATTAAACATGTACATTTTGTCTGGTTATTGCTACACCCACATTATAATTGAAATTACTTGACATGCCAGTTCCTAGATGAAAGCACTGTTTGGGGCCACTGTCAAGGAAATAAAAGCACCTTTCCAAAATAACTCATGTTCTAATCTTTGGTTGACACATTCATCTAAGTCATTTGAATTCCTTTCGTTTGAATTCCACCAGAATTCTCAACATTCTTTTTATGTTTGTTTGTTTGTATCCTGCTTTTATTATTTTTACAAATAATTCAAGGCAGCAAATATACCCAACACATGTTTCTCTTATTTTCTCCACAACAGTTAGGCTGAGAGAGAGTAATTTGGGCAAAGTCACCCAGCTGGCTTTCATGTCTAAGGTGGGACTAGAACTCACAGTCACCCAGTTTCTAGGCTGGCGCCTTAACCACTAGACCAAAATTGGTTCTTCTGCTTTATAGATCTTTAGCCCATCCGAGAGCATTTAAACCCGTATTAGGATCTCAGTCTAGTTTTTTTGCATGAATATTTTTATCAGAATGCGTATTATATGTTAAAGGTTAAGGCTGATGATTAGTGCCTACTTTCCCCATATTTGACCATATAATTTTCCTACCCTTGACATTAGAAAATATTAATATTTAACTGAGAAATCTATTTTCTTCTGGATTAAGGTTGAGTATGTTACATTAATAACTTCAACAAAATTCATTTAGTTGCGAATCTATTTTTGCCAAAAATAAATGGGATTTCCAAAATAAGCCTGTCTTTAAATACATGGAATCTTTCTTGGTAAAAGCAGGAAACCATGATGATGTAATATGGCAACATGTGTGTAGTGACATCATCATTCAAATTTTGCATTTATACGTATGATATTATTACACGCCATACTGACATCCGTGGCATTTGCCCCTATTGATTTCTCCAAAGATGGCTGAGGGAACATCTTTATTTAATATTATAAGTCCTACAAAAACATTTTAAACGACCTGTATGTCTAAAAACAGAATTTCCATTTTCACTATTACAGGAAACTTTTAACATTCTCTAGCAGCATGATGTGTTTTTTTTGAAAGTACAGAATGAATCATCGTAATCACAAAAAGGCCACAAATCTCCCACAACTAAACTGATAAATATACTTAATTAGTTTTTCAGTACAAAATATCATTACTCTGTATGGTAGTAAAAATTGAGAAGGCAGTGTGGGTTAGGGAGGCTATTTCAAATATCCAGAATATGTTTCCCTCCCCTCCCCAAATAATTTTTTTCATATCTGGAACATAACATAACTGTATAAAATAGAATGCAACATAAGAAAAGTTTCTTATACTCCAGGAGTAATGGAAGTCTCTCTGATATTGAATTGAGGAGACTCCATCCTTCCTTCCATCCATCCATCCATCCATCCGTTTACATTAAAAAGTTCTTAAAAAGTTAAGCCAAGGATAAAACCAATAAAAAATAAAATAAAATAAAATGGAGGGAAAGAGAATTAGAATTCAAATGTTAATCTGCTAACATTTTGAAATAATGAATGTGGCAATTAATAATGTAATTGTATATATTTGGTTTTGCTAGGCAGCCCTGGAGTTTTTTTATAAAAAGCCAGGATTCTCCATTAGTGATAGAAAATATTTGCTAACCCTTTAGAATACCCTTAATCTGTCATTTCATTTTTAGCCAACAACAGTACCATTGTGAAGGAATCTGCATACATTATTAAAAAAGGATAATTGGTTTCAATCCCTATTGCATACTTACATGAAATAACACTTGCTTTAGTTTTTAGTTTGTGGCTTCCATAAATTGATGAATATGTCCTTTTGAAGCATTTTTATCTTCAAGCTATCTTAAATTGTACTGTAATTTTAGTACTAAGGTTCCTGTTGAGAATGTAATTCTTTGTAAACCTAACGCTTATTCATCATTTTCTTCCTAATTCAGTGGAATGTATTTGGATTCTGCTTATTCTGACTGACTTATTCTGACTTCATTTCATATTATTTGTAGCAAATCTGATCAGCTATAGTTTGGAATGCAAATACTTACTACATAGGAGTCAGATCCATATAGAAAAGACGGGGTATACTTAGCTCATATTTATGGGGTATACCTAGCTCATAATTTTTATCTGTCTCAGTGGAATGGATAACTTGAAAACAGATTGGCAGTTCTTTTATTCTATCTCTTTAGGGTACTTTCATTGGGACTTAATGAAATGGCAACAGTTGCTAGGAAAGCTAAATTGCAAGAGTGTATAGCTACCCATTTAACCATTTGTATGAAAGGCAAGTTATATATAGCTGATTGACACCTGTCCCATTTAGGGAATATGTGAGTCTTGTTACAACAGATCTTCACACATAAGAATTAAAACTGTTCATTCCTTGCAGTCATTTGACATTTTTTCAGCAACTGAAATGCACTATGAATTAAGGCACTAATCATTAGAACTGTAACAAATCTCCATAATGTATCTGTGGAAAGCTCTGAATCCACTTTGGAAAATATTGTATTAAATCAAACTTGCCAATAAAAGTTTTGGATTTGATGTGATATACCCATTTCTTTTCCTGAAAAGAAAGAAGAAGGGAAAATTCAAGGGCAACTTAATAATTCTGACTCTACTCAGTATATTAGAGAATTGAAAGATCAGATAGCAGAGTTGAATCATGAGGTAAGCTATCATTTTTGCTCACTTAAATTCTTTTTCTGTAATTTGTACTTTGGTTTTCTTCTATTTGCTGATTCCAAGTAACTTGTTTTTTCAGAATTTTTACATTTTTCATTTAGATAGGAAGAAAATACTAAATATGGATAATTTTGCACTTATTTGTAAAATTTGATTATGTTTGCACTTATTTGTAAAATTTCTGTACAGCCTCTTTAGACTTTTAGTATTTTTTCATCAATAACACTGTGGCAGCTGACTTTTAAAACTTGGTTTTAAAATTGTCCTCTTTCTAAGAGCAAAATTTATAGAAGTATGGGCCCTTATGATAAGTGCTACTTTCAGCTTAATTGATAGGATCATTTTAGTCAATTGGAAATGTTTAACTAATGCAGCTATAAAATGTTGAAAAGTATGGGCATTTGAATTTCAGTCTTAATAAGTAGTGGATGGTAAGAGACCAGAATATATCTGTGGAAGCTGTATCTATTCACATGTTATATTCCTGATATGTATTTTTTTAAAATCAGATAAAGAATATAAAACACCTAGATCTTTTTTTATAAGTTGTCAGACAGTAGAAAGCTTATTTTGACTTTAGCCATAATATTATCCATAATCATTTTAGTACTTTTTATGATTGCTAAATTCATTCGGGAGAAATTGGTATGGAACCATCTTATATTAATCTGTAGTCCAGCTGCAAATATTTTTTATTATTTATTAATCAAAATTATGTGACAGCCCCCTCTGTACAATGAAACTTTAGACAGCAAATAGAATAAAAACATAATCCATAAAATCCCCCCCCCAAATCAAGTTAAGAAACTCCCCCTCCCATACTAAAATCTCAGATGATGTATCATGCATATTCTCCCACATAGGAACTCCCATAACTAATATCCTGGCTTACAATTATATGTATAATTGGTCGGACTGAAAACAGTGGTCATGGTGTAGATTCAGATGCATGTCTGAAAAGAACTTGCCTCATTCTACATCTGCAGTCTCTTTATGCGTTCTTACATTGAGCAGAATATGCATTGCAGCATGTATCCAGGCAAAATAGCATGTCAGTTTGGGGTAGAAAAGTGATTTTTATCAATATTAATTAGAACCTATTAATATTCTTTGGGAGACTTTATTTATTGACTTTTGGATTTATGGGATTTTTATGCCGCCCTATCTCCCGAAGGACTCAGGGCGGCTCACAACAATAAAAAACAAAGAATATAAAATTTAAAAAACTATTAAATAAATAAATCCCAATTACAGAATTAAAACTGACAAACAAATTAATAAAAAAACCCATCAGTCCAGGTCGGTCAGTTGAAAAAGCCATGTTTTCAGGTCGCGACGGAAGGATCGAAGATCAGGAGCCACCCGAAGCTCCAAAGGCAACTGATTCCAAAGGGCGGGTGCACCCACAGAGAAGGCTCTCCCCCTGGGGGTCACCAGTCGACACTGCCTGGCCAACGGTACTCTTTATAGAAAACTCCAAAATAAAAAGGGGGATAGTCTTTTTTTTTAATGTCAGTCTGTTTTGATTATTTATGCTTGGAAATAATTGTATAATTAACTAGCCTTGTGTCTTTGTTCTTGGAAATAATTCCATTGTTTAGGGGTGCTTACTGTTTGGCATGTATGCCTGGATTTTTAGCACTGATTATCTGTTTGTGCCATTAAAGTTGTGCTTCTGTGACACACAGTAATAATGAGATGCTAATCCTATGTGAAAGTTCTATTTGGACAAAAAAATATTGTTTTTACCAATTGCTGACTGACTTTTCCTCCTTTGAGTACTTGGAAGGATGATAGCATAGGCTAACAATTTGAGCTGGAAATCATTTCCCCCTCTTTAAAAAGAAGTTCAAAAAGTTTATTTCATAAAGCATATTATTTATCTAGCATATTGTGTGTGTAGCAAACCTACCTTTTCTGAAGAGATAGACATGTATAGATTGCTTTTGGAAATTACAAAATAAATATAACAGGAATAGCAATAGCACTTAGACTTATATACCACGATGCTTTACAGCCTTCTCTTAAGTGGTTTACAGAGTCAACATATTGCCCCCATAATCTGGGTCCTTATTTTACCAACCTTGGAAGGATGGAAGGATGGTGGGATGTACTATGAGGAAATCTTGCATTTTGACGTAACGTTTTCTTCCATATGGATTTAATTCCTCTAATAGTAAATCTTCACAGAATTTTAATTCAGTGAAAACCAGATTTAATAGATTGTGACTTAAGTAAATAATATTATGTTTGCTGAATGCAGTATGAAAACAAGATTTCATCAATACAGAAGTCTTATTTATAGAATGAGGCATGTAAATTTCTGAGTAATAGATATCATGGTACCTCAGTACTTAACTGCTTCAAAACTTGTTGATTTCAATGCATTTTGACATGAAAGTTTTGTCCCAGTACTTGTTTGTTTGGTACTCGACGTGCTGCAGTAGGAAGAGGGGAAGAATGGACAGGAAGTCAGCCATGCTGGGAAGGTCGCTGATGTAGGAAAAGGGATAGATAGAAAATTCTTCCCAGCCAAAACAAAGGGTCATGTAAGTCACATGGTTTGCTTGGTACTTGTTCATTTTAGTACTCATCATACCTTCCAGAACAATTAACAACGACTGTGGTAGCTCAGTGGCTAAGACGCTGAGCTTGTCAATCAGAAAGGTCGGCAGTTCAGCAGTTCGAATCCCTAGTGCTGCGTAACAGAATGTCCTCCCATTACTTGTCCCAGCTTCTGCCAACCTAGCAGTTTGAAAGCATGTAAAAATGCAAGTAGGAAAATAGGGACCACTTTGGTGGAAAGGTAATAGCGTTCTGTGCACCTTCATTTAGTCATGCCAGCCAGATGACCATGGAGAAGTTTTCGGACAGCACTGGCTCTTCGGCTTTGTAACGGAGATGAGCACCGCCCCCTTGAGCCCGAAATGACTAGCACATATATGTGAGGGGAACCTTACCTTTACCTACTGAGGTACCACTGTAGAAAGGAAACAATTATTTCCTTCCTTCCCCCAGCTTTGACCATGCTTTTCAGAACATTCATGGATATCTAATTTAAAGTCATCTTCCTTTAAGATACACAAAAATGGCTACAGTTTTTTGTAGATATAGGAACCAGGTTGGATAATCATAGATGATTATGTAATCATATGGAAAATAAATAAGAACTCTTCTAGTGTAAGTCTATATGTATGCACCTCAAATATTTCTCCTTGAGAAAGGGAGTGGAAACATATTGTTCACCTTAAAGCCATTGTTATATGAACTAACTAGAAAACTGGGTGTTAACAGGTGCAAAGTAATGTTAGGTAGCAGTAAGACTGCCAAAACTCTGGGAAGAAACAAGCAAATTTTTAAACAGTATATTATCCATTTCAGAAAATTGCATCTGTTTGAGTAAATATCCCTGAAGGAGGAATATTTTAGGTCTGCATTACAAGACAACAGTAGCCAGAATTGAAACAAATATCACTCATTTCCCATCTATAAGTACTGTCAGGCCTCATCTTACTGGTAAATTGAACCCAGCCAAATCCAGCCAGGTGTTAATCTCTTGCTGAGGCATGAAGGCAGCAGGGATATGTAAAATAACTGAAAATATCTATGGATTTGAAACTGTTGAAACAACAAGATTGCTTGCTTTTCCAGCATTTAGTAAATGCCACAATATGTCAAAACTAGGTAGTGTACTATAACATAAACCACAGTGCCTGCATTTCATTAGTTGGGAACCTTTACAAAGCAAATTTCAGAAAGGTTTAGTTTAATGACCGGCATCCATATCTGGACAGTCATTTTTTTACTGTAAGTATATGCTGCTAACTATCATAAATGTTAACATGAGCCAGCTTGATACAAAAACAGGCCTCTTCAGGAAGATATATTGATTCAGTTGGCTCTTGAAAAGATCAAGTCCAAACTAAAAATATGTTCATTATTATTCTCTCATTTGTACTATTTCTCAATTTTATCAACTGCCTTAATTGGAGTTAGTGCCATTTATATATGTTCTGCATTCCTGAACAGTTGTTTTGGCTTCCTTTTGGATACTCCAAGAAACACATGTGTTGCGTAGATTAGAGGAGTGGTATATAAGATTAGAATTGATAAGATTGCCCACAGGCTACATTGGCAAACCACAAAGTTTCTTGGGAAGTAGAAGGAAGGAATAGTGGTTTCCAGTTATAGAATGAAGAAAAATCCTGGATTTTCAGATTGTGACTGTTGCATTGTTGTTTTAGATCCTCTCCTGGTTTTTTTTTAATTCTCAGGAAATAATTTTTCTATATAGTAATATAGGCAGTAAATCCAGTAGCAATACCATATCTGATTTGTAATGCCAATCATCTCCTTTATTAGAACAATTTTGTTATGTGGTATTGTTTTGTATAACTTATTTATGCCTTCTATTTTACACATTCCTTGAAGTATTGTTAGTCTCTTTTTAAAAGAGATACTTTCTATAAAAATATGAAATTGATATACAGCTAGTCCTCAACTTAAGGCTATAATGGAGACTTCCCATTACAGTTGTAAGTCATTGCGGTCATAAAGCAGGGTATTATGTCTGACCTACATTATGACCTTTTTTACGATAGTCATTAAATGACTCACCATATTTCCTAACTGAATCCATGGTTGTTAAGCAAACTCCACACTTGTTAAGGAAACCCATTGTTTGCTTTGGGGCATTTTTGCTGAAAACAAAAGTAAATGTTTTTCAGCAAAAACATTGTAAATCCATAGTCACATGACCAGAGCATACTGCAAGCAGCTATAAATTGAGGCTAGTTGGTGGGTACCCAAAATACTGTCATGTGACTATGGGAAGCAGCATCCATCAGAACTTTGGAACTGGGTTATACCTTTTGAAGTGTTTGTTGTAACTTTGAATAGTCACTAAACAACCAGCTGTAAGTCAACGACTACCGAATAATACCCTATTTTTGAAGTACATTCATATCTGTAGATATGTTACATTTAACTGTTGTGAAAAGTAATTGAAATATTAATCTTGTGTGACCTTTTTATATTTTACCTCTGCAAGCAATAAGCCTAGATTTGTTTTAAAAAGTTTTTAGTTTTTTTTTTTAATTACATTTATATGCCGCCCTTCTCCGGAGACTCAGGGCAGCTTACAATTTTTGGGATACAACCCAGTGTGCTCAGCAATAGCCTTCATTCCATTGTATATGCCTGCTTATTACTAAGCGGCATTTTTACAAGGTCAGCTAATTGCCCCCAACAATCTTGGGTCCTCAATTTACCTATCCCGAGAGGATGGAAGGCTGAGTCAACCTTGAGCCTGGTGGGATTCGAGCCTACAGCAGTTGTAGGCAGCTGGAACTTAAGTGCAGGCAATTAACAGCCTGAGCCACCAAGGCTCTTAGTTTATTGTAACTTTAACTATTCTTTTGATTTGGATCTGCAAGTAAACAAAATCTAGAGCCAGAATTGCTCAGATACAGGTTATCCTTTTGATAAAGAAATGTTTAGCTGAAGAACATTTGACTGATATCTAGAATCTCATTATGGAAGGCTTTCAATCATTTCAGATTATAAATACCTGCAGAGATTATTTAAGATAGGGGATCTCTTTTCTGAAACTATCTCACTTCCTTTTCTTAAACTTGAAAGCTAAAAATTCTTTCTTCCTATCCCCAATGAACCTTGTGCTATCACTCATCTGATGTTTCTCTCCTAATGCAGTTAGTAAAAGATTATGATAGATCTGATATCTATTGTTCAAATCATGTTTCTGTTTAAACAAAATGGGCTTATACAAAGCAAAGGTTCTATTTTTAGACAATTGTAAATGCTAAATAATTACTTTGATAAATTATTCAGACTAAATAAGAAGAAAAGGGCTTATCAAGTAATGCTAAATCAGAGGTGTCAAACTTGTGTTGTCACGCCATCATGTGACGTATTGTGACTTTTTTCCCCTTTGCTAAACTGGGGGTTGGGGTGGCCAGTGTGTGATGCATCTGGCCCAGGGGCCGTGAGTTTGACACCCCTGTGCTAAATAATAGGAATATGTGAAATTTACTTTCAATTTTACTTTTAAAACTAAAAAAGTCCAGTTGTTTTTACATGTGTTTTAGTTCCATTACAACTGAATAACATTGTATGACTTCCTATCAAATATCCAAAAAACAATTGTTGATCCAGAAATAACCAAGTTGTTAATAGGAGATTGACAACTATTACACCAAGTGCACCATTAGCTTCCATCTTTTACTTAGTCTCACAAAGTATTGTGGGTAATCTTTGAAGAAATAGTTTAGAACCTGGCTGTTAATATAATTTGGTATCTCAGGCCCATCTGTTAAAGAGTGCTACCTGGTAGGGCCCAGAAAGAGAACTTTTTCTCTGAGGTGCCTGTTCTGTGGAGCATCCCCATATGAAAGATTAGATTAGCCCCAACCTGGTGGCCTTCAGCCATCTTTGAAGACCTTGTTATGCCACTGGAGATGTGACAGAGCCCTTGGTATGAATGTGTTGATGGCTTTATTTATTTTAAGTTAATTTTAAGTTTTTAACCGCTGTTCATTGCCCAGAGTCATGAAATTGAGATAGATGGTCATATGAACCTAAATAGATACAAACTTTTGACATTTATGCATATGGTTGTAATGATGATAACACACAATACTACGTAAACAAACTTCTTCTGCTTCATGATCTTCTGACACCAAAGAGAGAGAAAAAAAATGTTTTCAGATTTAAAATGTGAGTGTTCCAACTTGTGGTGAAAACTTTCAGAACAATAAATCATGTGCTTTCCTTGTATGGTATCTTGCAGATGCAGTAAGACAAGACCACACCACCAGATTTGTCCTCCCATAAGAGCAAAGCTATTGGACAACTAAAAGTTGATGTTTTTGTTATTACGTGTCAGATTCTGAGCATCTATGCTGGTGGAGTCTAGATTTTAAAGATTTTAAGTGATTGTGGTCAGTCTGAGGAAACTGTGATGTGATAAGATAGCATTTGTGAGGTCATGTGGTTAGCAAATACCCAATCTAACATAGCAGCTTTATGGACACTCAGTTTTAAAGTGACTTTATTCACTCTAATATGTTCAAGGGTGTATGTACTTTTGAAAAACAGAGTTGCTGTTCATGCCAGATAGCAGTTAAAGTTGAGGGCCTTAATAGCATTTTTTTTGGGGGGGGGTGAGAGTGTCTTCCTTCTTGTGCCATTTTTAGGAGCTCAGATTCTGTTCAGGAATTTCAGGAGAAAGGGAATGAGAGCACAGCACCCAGCCTGCAACTTGTTAACAGCTACATCCTTTTTTCTAGGATCCCATGGCTGCTACAGAGACACTTCTATTGTAACAGGATGATGCTGGAAACAGATGTAGCTCCTTTAATAAATCACAGACAGGAACTGAGTTTGTGGTATTGTGCATTTTGAAGCACTTCTTCCAAATTGAATCCAAAACCATGTTGTTTTCTAATTTACTCCACAATTGTCTGAAAGAAGGTGTAACTTAACAGTACAAATTTAATATTTACATGTTGCACTCTGTTTAAGATAACTGCCAAACGTTTAATGAAGGGCGGCATATAAATGTAATTAATAATAATAATAACTGGATAATTCTTTTCCCTTTCCCACCCTCTGACACCATCACACTAGAAATTTCAGTCTACACAGGTAGTCCTCAAACTTAGGAGCACAATTGGGCCAGAAAACTTGGGTTGTTGAGTGAAGTAGTCATCAAGTAAGATGTCATGTGACCAGCAACTACCTGTATTTCCATTGCTTTCCAATAGTTAAACTGCCTTGTTGACTTAGCTAATGGAAGATTTTACAAGTAGGATGTCTTTTCATTTTTGTTTGCAATTTTAGAGTAGTTTTTACTGATTATTATTCACCCCAGTTCCAAGGTGTGGAGGGGGAAATCATATAAATTGCATTTAAATAAATAAATGTATCTCTTTTGTTGTTAATGTTGTTACACAATAACGTGAAATGCAGAGGACTTTTTCTTGGAACCTAATTGATCAAAGGAACAGAGGAAGAAATTTGTGAAACGTGTAGACCAATATATACATTTTAATAAAAACATTAATGGAAAACAATAATATTGATTAGGAATCATAGATGAATGGGGATTTTATAATTCCGCTCGATTTTATAAGAAACAAAATTTGCCTTTTCAATCTGACTTAATGAGACCATAATTGATCATTTTAAGCAATCTTTCATGTTACACCTCTTTATTGGGTTATTTCCCATTTCTTATTAGGGTATGTCTTTATTTTCTTTAAAATTTATGATGGCTGCTGAGGATTATCATTCTATGTTGAACCCTATACTTTCTACCAGCAGCATAAGTCTTTCAAATCTGCTAAATCAGTGGTCCCCAACCTTTGCAGCTTCTGAGAGGGGGAGAGGGGAACTGGGCTGTGTGAGCAGCATATTGAAATGCACGCACAGCTTAACTTGGGCAAGTGAAGCTGTGTGCATGCGTGCCGGCCTGCCGTTCACACAGCCCAGTTGCGAATAGGCCACAGCCGCAGCAGTGATCGCGGCTCAGGGGTTGGGGACCTCTGTGCTAAATAATACAGAGCTAGGATCTGTTTTGCAAAAAGCGAAGTTGCTTGTAGAATTGAGTTTGAAACATGTTCTTCTGACTGCATGCTATCATTTCAATCACATACTTTCTATTAAGATTTCAAAACTTTTGATTATATGGTATTAGCACAGTGATCAAAAAGTCATGACCCTGCCTGATCAAGTTATTGGTTTCCTGTTCTGACTTACTTGAAATCTTTTGCCCTTAATGTATCACAACTTTTAATCTTTGTCAAGCTAGCACTACAACATCTTAGTGTTAAAAATCTTTTTTTCCGGTATGCTGTTTAGCGTTAGATAAGTGATAAAGCTGCAAAACCTACTCCCATGACTTTAAAAAAAATTATCCAGATGTTTAGAACGTTAGTCAGAATTAAGATATGCATAACTTTAATTTTCAGTCTAATTATACTTTGGTATTTCTGTAAAAGTGAAGTGTCATAACATGCTCAGTTGTAACAAAACTGCATCATCATCATATGTGGACATTTGAACCATATACAAATATTCAGGTTTTATGTTTCTAGCACTTACATGAAAGTAAAGCATTTTCTACCACCCCGAAAATTAATAGAAGCCTCCCTCCACCCCATCCCTACCTACATCTTCTGTATATTATCATATTGTCTGGAAATCTAAATTAACTATTCCCTTTTAAAGGTGAATTATTTGGGAAGAAAGATGTTCTTTACTTCAGATAAATGCAGTAATTATGAATGGCTCACATTAATAGCAGCTTTTGCCTGAAATATGTGCAAATTGTTTCTGGATCAATGCCGTGAGAATTAATCATTACTAAACATATATTTGTTACCTCTTCTTAGATTATGGGATATAATAGTTTTCCTTTTGAAATACGGCATGGGCTAATGGAAATTAAACTGACTATTACGCAATCCAGTTATCCAGTCATATTGCCTGTAAAGGTAGTCCTTGATTTAAAATGGTTCATTTAGTGACTGTTCCAAGTTACAACGGCACTAAAAAAATGACATATGGCCATTTTTCACACTTATGACCTTTGCAGCATCTCCATGGTCACGTGTTTGACAACTGACTCACCTTTATGATGGTTGCCGTGTCCCAGGGTCATGTGATCCCCTTTTGCAACCTTCTGACAAGCAAAGTCAATGGGGAAGCCAGGGCCATTTAACAACCGCGTTACTAATATAAGAAGTGCAGCGATTCACTTAACAAATGTTAAATGAGAAAAGTCGTAAAATGGGGCAAACCTTACTTAACAAATTTCTCGCTTAGCAACATAAATTTTGGGCTCAATTGTAAGTCGAGGACTACCTGTACATGAAAAGTTTCTGTAACAAAATAGCATGATGATCTATGCTGATGTAATTTTAGTAATACAATCTGGAAAATACAGGTAGTTCTCGCTTACTGACTGCTCACTTAGCAACCATTCGAAGTTATGACAGCACTAAACAATGAGACATAGCAATATTCCTTCCTTGAAGTTGCAGCCATCACAGTATCCCCAGTGTCATGTGATTATGATTTAAGTGTGTGGTGACCAGCATGCATTTCGGGTGGTTGTATTTGTGGTCACATGATCTCCATTTTTGCAACTTTCACAGCCAGCAAAGAGAGCGGAAAAACTGGCAGGAAATTGCAAACCATGGTCACATAAGATCATGCTTAGTAATTGCAGGTAATTCACTTAATGACCACAGCCAGTACTGAGAAATCCTAAGTTAGGCACACAGTAATGTGTTGTTTCATTTCATGGCTATGCTGCTTAGTGACAGAATTGCTGGTCTCAGTCATGGTCAGTAAGTTAGTTGGTTTAGTTTATTAGACTTGTATCTCTCCCTAAGGACTCAGGACGGCTCACAATATAAAATACAATACAATAATTTACTTAAAAAATGATTAAACAATACAAGCCCAATATTAAACAATTAAAATTACTTTAAAAAGAAGAAAACCCCGCCCCCCTTAGTTCAGTCCAGGCTGGCCTGCTGAAATAACCAGGTCTTCAGGTCGCAGCGGAAGGAGCAGAGATCAAGGGCCAAACGAAGGTCCAAGGTGAGCTGATTCCACAGGGTGGGTGCTCCCACAGTGAAGGCCCTACCCCTGGGCACTGCCAGCTGACAATGTCTGGTCGACGGTATCCCAAGGAAGCCTGCCTGTGGGAGCGTACAGGGCGAGGACTATCTGTATCTCAACATAATTATTTTTCACCTCACTGAGAAAAATAGGTATAGACCAGCAATCCCCAAGCCTTTCCAACTTGGCGACCCAGTACGGGAGGGAGGGTGTGTGTGGGTGGTAGGTGCATGTGCGCGCACAGCTCCATGTGCCCTCCACTCACACAAATGGAGCTTCATGCTTGAGCGGAGGGTGCTTGCCCTTGAAGCTCCACTCGTGTGAGTGGTGGAGAAGCATGCACACATGAAGTTCCAGTTGCGCAAGCAAAGAGCACTCACACGTGAAGCTCCAGTCACACAAATGGAGCTTTGCATGCAAGTGCAAAGCGCAAGCCACCCTCCACTTGTGCGAGTGGAGCTTCATGCATGCATGCTTACTGCCACTCATGTGTGGACCTTCATGTGCATGCCCATTTCTCCCACGGTCCAGTTGTGAACCACAGCCCGGGCGTTTGACAGCCCTGGTATAGACTAACAGCAAGAGGGCTCACCACAAGATATTATACTTATGGCTATTTAGTCCAGTTTGCTTTAGGCCCATTTCAGAATGTTGGTTCTTTTGGTAAACACCTGGACAAGGATTATTGAGATAATCAGAGTAGATATTGGAGGAAGAGATTGTGTTAGGCTAAATATGGTAGCCAACAGCTAACAGGAGTCCATTAGCACCTTTTCAGATTTACAATTTTAGATTATTTGACCCTAATAAAAGTTTGATTTGATTTTAGATTAACAACTTGTTATTAAAAGGCATAAGCACCTGTTGAGGTGAATCACAGTTCACAAAGGCAGATTGCCTTTTAATAAAGTTTGTCAATCTAAAAGGTGCTAACAGGCTCCTTCTGATTAATCAGGTATTTGTTTATACTTCTGATGCTGACTGAGGTAGGGCTGCTGTTTTATCTCTCAATAATAATAGTATGCTTCCTAATTGTGTTGCTACCAAGAGAAATAAGCTGTGCAAGTAAGCTTCACATGCAAACTGTAGTTAAACAAAAAAAGATTACACAGACATACAACTTGCATATTGCACAGCTTTCACAGTGTAGATGAATAAAAGTATGTTTTGAGTTATGTCATCTGTTCTCAACACTTTCAAACTGGAAGAGAAATATCAATGTTTCACCAGTAGAGAACCAAAAGATACATGATGCAATGGATCTATAACTAGAATTTGCATTGCCTACGTTTTAATTTTAGAGTAGCCAATGTGCATCAGAGCAGCAAAAACTAAATAATTCCAGAGTGCCTATTTTCTGTTTTTGGCCATAAGAGGAATTGGTGGAAACATCTCACACAGTAGATTAAATTCTAAACCTATAAAATCACAGATTTGTGACAATTCTTAGCACCATCACTTAAGGTGCAGTTCCAATTACAATAGAGGTAACAGTTCTTCCGTATATATTCTTGGAAATGTCTGTATGGCAATATATTCTTTCTGTTATTGTTTAATTGAAAGAAAACTCTGAACTAAAGAATTTTTTTTATTATGCTGTATTCTCCCCCCACCACCACCACCAAATTAACACATTGACCATTCATAATATTTTTTAGAGGATTTGAATCTTAAATTGCTCCTTGGTTTGTTGCATTTAAAATTTAGATTAAAATGGTTTTAATACTTCTAATTTTTTTTCTCTGCTATCTTTTTCTTCTTGCTTATGTTTGGGTGTAACAGTCAAGTACAGGTAAGAAGAGCATGTTGTGAAAAAGTTCAAGCAGTATGAATTTCTGTCTTTTTGGAGCATGGCTATGTTGTGTTTTCAAGAGGATAACCAGATTTCAGTGTGGCAGATGTGGGTTTGTAGATCCTTTTGTTCACTTCTTAATTCTGCCTTTTCAAAGTGACATTGGTAGGGAAATCAGTTGTCATTACTGCTAACATTATTTAAGCTACAATAGTTGGGGTAATAATAGTCTGTGATTTTGGCCAACTACCTTTCTGATGCTTAAGTTCAGGTACACAATCCAGCTAAATGGCAGTATCTACCGAACTTTGGCTGATCTTAAAAAGCTAAGTACTGTGGGATCAGACTTAGTTACTACTATATAGGTCGGAGACCACCATAGAATTCCAGTGCTGGAGGCTAAATTGGAAAGCTTTAAAAAAAAATCTGAAAAGAAACAGTGGCAAACCTGTTGCATATATTGTCAGGAAAACTACATGGACATATTTATGAAGTTCATCCGGAATTAAGCTTGATAAGAGAGAGACTTGATTGGTTAATCTTTCTATTTCTTTATCCACACCGTCTGGATCTCCCTTTTATTTCAAACATATAAAAGCACATGTTCTGTCATACTTATAATCTATCTGCCCATCACTTTAGATGTGAAATTCAGATTTATGTTAGCCTTGCAAGAACAAGAGTTCTGTCCAATAGTAGCTTTCTGCAATATTCAAATACTCTTCCTTAGTTATTCCACAGCTCTCATTTCTCCCAAGGAATTTTTTAAAACATGGCCTTCTTCCAATTCTCTTTCCTTTTCTATACACTTATGTATTTCTTTAACTGTTGGTGTAGAAAACATTTTCATTTTGTTGCTATGCTTTCTCCAGAATGGGATAACTTTTCCTGCCCATCGTAACAAGGTTATCTCCTTGTGTACTTTACTGCCCTGAAACGGATGACTTCCATGTCCAACTGTTAAGCCACAGTTAATATTTGAAAGATCCAAAGCCAATAGGACATGTTTTTAAAGACATCTTAATACTTAGCACCGGTCAGCTTAAGAATGTGTCTCCCGTTTCCTGCTTTATTTCTTGTTTCAGGATAATTTCCAGCCTGCAGTGCAGTAACTGAAACCAACTAGGGTGTGGCTGATATTGCTGTTCATTTCAGCTTCTGTACTGTACTATACCTTGAATGCAGAAAGATCAGTATTTATTTTGCCAAAATTTGATAATTTAATTTGGCTTTAAGAAGAATATCAGCAGGAGAAAAAGTCAAAAGCCTTTCTGAAATTATTTTCAATTTCTTTCCAAAATTACATGGCACTAAGATAGTTTGTAGGTTACTTAAAATTTGCATGTGGGTGGTTTAGTGGACATTAGTGTCCAACTCAATTTGATAGTACTTAAAGTAGAGATGGGTAACACATGATTTTTCAGATCTTACTAAGTTGCAATTTCCTATTGGCTTTGGAGCAGTTAAAATTTGAGTCCCAAATTATGAAGTTCTTAAACTCTGGCATAGTCTACCAAATTCTGATTTGAATTTGAAAATGCTGCAGTCTTGCCTGTGGAGTATCTAATTTGGGCAAGGCACCTGGCATTTTCCAAAAATTATTTCTCACTATAATGAGGTGTCTTAATAAGGCAAAGAGTCTTATAATGGGACATCTTGCTAAATACTTCATTCTGAGCATCCTGCAATTCTGGGCTTTTACATACAAAGTCTGTTGTAATTTCATGTTATGATTTTAACATCTGAAGCATGTTTTCAATGGTTCCTCGCCATTTATGGTTCAACATCTTACTTAAGACCCTGTGCATGATGTATTGAATGTGTATGCTTTTCATTTTAGATCTAATTAGTGGTTGGCATAGATTGTTTCCTAAAGACACTTGCACTGAAATACTTGTTAGAATTAAGCTACCAAAATGAGCTTAAAATTTTCTAGAATACAACTTATTCTCATCCTCAACAGGCACTTTGTTTGGAATATTAGCTCTAATGCCTACAAACTGTAAATATTTTGAGCCTACTCATTAATTAATAATAATGTTATATTAATTGACGTGTCTGGACTTTTAACAGTGTTTTTCAAGTGTAGAGTTTAATTTTGCATAGAACATTTTTTTATTCTAAACAATGTCAACAGAAATTCCTTACAATATTCTAACATCAATATTAAGTATGTATTGTCACGTTCTCAGATGATCAAGCATAAGCATAAGATAAAAATAATAGGTTTTATAAAGATGTGAGGAGGAAATATTTGCAGAACATTGCAAAAGATAAGCAAGTTGTATAAAATACACAACCTGAGATCCCCAGAGGTCACCAAAATTATTGTCAAATGGTAATCCTTAGTGTAACTAAATTCATTTTTAACTCAATTTAGAAATAAATGAAATTACAACTGATTTTTGACCTGAATTCCCCAGATGGTTTTGAGAATCAGACTGTAATGCATCAAAGCCAAAATACAACCCTACATCCACAAAACTTTATGCTCTTTTCTGTAGTTTTTCTGTATAGCTCAAGTCTGTTGATGTTCGTGTTTCCCAGTACTGTAAATGATTCACGTGTAACTTGAATGATGAGAATGAAATTCATCTCAATAATAAACAATTTCAGAAAGTTCAATGCTCAGATATCTAATTAATCATGTTTATCATTGGAAGCTTGAAAGCTGTCATTATGTAAAGTTATTCAGGACCAGTTTATAGTCATATATTTTCATCTGTTTCAAATTCTTCTAAAACAGAAGGAGCAAAGATTTGCATATACTGAAACTCTACTCTTCTAATTGCAGCCCATAATCCAACAGCGATTGGTCCACCGAAGAGGACAAAGGACCTGTTCTCTAATTCTTTTTTTTTTTTTGACAGATCAAATGCTTAAAAAGTAAGAAAACTTTTCCAGGCACAAACACTTTTGATGGGATTCATATCGTGAACCATTTGATAGGAGATGATGAATCACTGCATTCTTCAGATGAAGATTTTATATCCAATCACATTCAAGAACATGGGATCCATTTTCATTTGCACAGCAGAACTGGTCACATGGAGCGGAATCCAACAGTGGCAGACAGTAGTGACAGCGATACTGAAAACACAGAATCACTGAGCACAAATACTGAGAAGGAAAACAATAAAAAAAGAATGGAGTCTTATTCTACTATGGTGTGATCACTGTGAAAAGTTTGGCTTTCATTCTCGAAGAGCTTCTTCCATAATTAAGAAAATTAGCATTAAATACTCAAGTTGACTTGGTCCTTGCATCTTATCTGATGCCACAGCCTATCTCCATCTGTGTTTGCCAAATCTTTCTTTGACATTTTTGTCATAAAGTAGACTGAGAAGATATAGGGTGGTTGACAACTCTTAACAGTATTAATTACTATTCCTTGTACATTTCTCATACTAGAACATGTGCATTCATAATTGTTGCCTTCTCAAGAACCATAGCTGCTGTTCATAAATAGGGAAAATCATTACTTTTCAGAAGGAACTGTCTCGTGCAATAGTTTAATGCTCTGTGAACAACTATGTTCCATAAGCAATTTGCAATCAAGATGGATGTGCGCACGTTAGAAATATCAGATATGGAATATCTGATTATTTTGAGTGTCTTATTTTTAATTAACTTCAACTACTGGAGACTAACAGAGTTTCCAATCTGAAGCCTCTATTTGTGCTATTTTATATAATCAATGGTCATAGTTCATTCTAAAAGATTGAAAACTTTTGTCAACATTTATGTGCATTTGTTTTTGACATGTTGCTAATGAATTTGATCAGATATGTTAACTACAAATAATATCTATTTTGTATATATTTGTATAACTGTACTCCTACCTAAAATGTATATTGAATTTTTGTATGAGGTGTAAATGTTATACGAATATCTTAGCCATTTTAAAAGAAAAATGAAATTACATGTAAGCAAGTGAAATTGAGAAGGATGTATGGAAAAAAATAAGAAAAACACTAAACTCGTTCTGAGTCTTCTGTGTATCAGATGATCTACAGTTGATGTCCCATTTAATTATGTTTGAAATGATGATATTCATTGAAATTTTAACTTTGTGTATATGTAACTATATAATAAAACCTTTTTCATGATTTAACAAATGCTAAGTAGTTAAGTTTAACTCTTCCTCAAAAGGGTTAACATAAAACACCATTAGAAACTTATTTTTCAAGTCAACATCTACATATCAGTACTAAGCTTTAAACTTGGTTAGCATCTATATCATTAAGAGAAGGTATTATAAATAATGCATTTATATAGAAGTCCCTGTTCAGGACCCTGGACAAAATGTTCAAAGCACTATTTGTGAACAATTGGGACCGCACATTGTCAGTTAAGATGATTTATTGCTCATGCGTACACACAAGAATGTAGTCAACTGATGGTCAGCACTAAATTGGTGCTAGATAAGAGTCCAAGGAATTCAGTGGGGGTGGAACTTGGATCCTTTGTGGCAACATGAGGACACTAGACTGATTCCTCTTTTGACTCTGCCCCCAGGCTCTGCCTGCTCTTCATCTGCATTTTCCTTCTTTAATTCTTCTCTATGTTAAATAGAACATTGTGGTACAGGGCCAAAGAGTGATAAACCAAGACCTGGGACTCCAGTGGCTTAACAACCTTTGTTTATTGTTTGTTTTAGTTTGGTTTATATGTTTTTAATGTTATTTAGTTCTGTTGAATGTCACTAGAGTTGCTTGTTTTTGAGATGGCTGGGTATATGTTGATTTCATGTAAATAAATGATAGATGGTGGGGGAGAGATAAAAGCTAATAGTTACTACATACATCTGCTCCTTAAAAAAAATCTTCAGATAAGATAGGGTGGATTATAATAAATGCCTCCTGTAAACCATTCGGAAAAGTCCTTGAATTATGAGCAGATTTTTTTTCTCCATTCTCCAATTAAAATATGTGTATCTTTTCTTAACATGAGATCTACTAGCAGTTAAATATGAAGTCAGTTGTGTTTATAACATTATGAGCAAAAATTACAATATAATGCCAGCCATGATCAGTCTCTGGCAAGAGAAAATCAGATGTGTGTTGTAAGGCTGATTCAGTGATTTAAAAAGAAAAACAGAGTACAAAAAAAGGATGCTGAGCAGGTTGTACAAGAGAAAGTCAAGGGGAGGAAGCACATAAATAAAAAAGAGAAACAAGAGACTTGGAACACTTTAATAAATATAGAAAATTGTCAGTGAACAGTATAAATGAGGAAGCTGACAGAAATACAGAGGAATTATATGACCAAAAAAAGCACACAGCGAAAATATTCAGATACAAGCTTTGAGGACTCATTGATAAAGGAAGATGATAAAACAGCAGAAAACAATAGAATGAAGACATTTTGGAACATTAATAAAATTCTCAATTCGTTTACTTCAAACATTGCTTGTATACAGATTTTTTTAAAAAGTTGGGAAAAAAGAATAAAAACGTTAAAATCTAGTTGGAAGAAAAATTCTGCTTTAATGAAATAATTTTAATTTCACTCATTCAAGGAATGAAACTGAAAACATTTCAGTATATTTGCAAATAGATTTGCTAAAGAAGAAAGAGGATGACTACAATAATAACCCTGAGAAGAGAAAAAAAAAGTGAGACTGCTGAGCCAGTAAAAAAAAAAAACTCTAAAATAATTATATCATTGAAAGCATACAAAGATTACTTGAAAAGGCAAGAGAAATCTAAATAATTAATATTTAATTTATATCAGTTGTTAAAAGTCGGTTACATTAGTATTGCAAAATATAAAATTCATAGCTGCAAAAAGCTTATAAAAATGTGGCACGTTTTTCATTCTATTAAAAGCAAATTAGAAAGGAGAGAACTGGAAATGCAGAAAGTAAAAATATTTTTTAAAAAAAGAACAGAAAAAGAATTAAGTACTTTAAAAACACATATGTAAACCTGTTGTGAATGTAGGCCAGTGCCCAAATTGCGATCATGTAACCTCAGAGATGGTATAGGGTTCATAAGTTACACGTCATATAAATCACTTTTTCCAAGGCCATCATAACTTTGCACCATCATTAAATGCTGTTTGTAAGTCATACAGGACTACCTGTATAGAACTGATACATCACTTAGCCATTATTATTTTTCTGTCACCACTACAGATCTGGATTATATTATAAACTATTAGCGTTGATTACATTTAGGATTGCAAAACCCAGATTCAGATCCAGTCCTATAAATTTCACTGAAAGACTTTGATCTGAAAGACCTGATCTGCCTCACAAATGAGAGAGGTGAATTATGATACGCACCTTGAACTCCTGGAGGAAAGCCAAATTCTTAATGAAAGACTACTACAGGATGTAAAGAGGAGAAAGATATAAGTAGCCTTAGAACAGTGAGGCAAGGCATGAAAATCACATAACAAAAAAAATCCCAGGAAAAATAGAGATTTGAGAGAAACTGAATTGCAAGACCATAGAACTGTGATGGTGAACCTGTGGTACGCATGCCAGAAGTGGCACACAGAGGCCTCTCAGTGGTCATGCGTGCTGTCGCTAGGTGCTCTTCGGGTTTCTGGCAGGTATGTGTGTGCTGGCCAGCTGGTCCCCAAAAACAGGCCGTTTTTCAAGCCATTTTCAGGCCATTTTTGGGTGTTTTCTGGGGCATTTTCAGACTGTCCTTTGGGCTGTTTTCAGGCCAGAAAATGGGCCAAAACAGCCTGAAAATGGCCCAAAAATGGTAAAAAAACAGGCTGCTTTAGGGACCATTTTCAGGCCAAAAATGGCTCAAAAACAGCACAAAAATGGACAAAAATGCCCCCCCGCCCCAAATGGCCAAAAAAACAGGCATGCACGCACTCACCAGCCAGTCTTTAGTTTTCCAGCGCTCCGGCATGTGCACATGCACAGGCATGCACGCACATTCCAGTTTGAGCATTCTGTGCCGAAAAGATTTGCCATCTCTGCCATAGAAGAACTAGTTAACAGTCACTGGTGCACTAGCAAATCACAGCCTGCCAGTCATTCAGTATGGCTATGCCAAAATAACAGTAATGGGAACCAGGTTAGTATCATTTGAAGGATGGCTGAATGATTACTATGAAGACACTAAATCACTTGTCAGTAAATGACTAAAGTCACTGAGTGATTTGTCAGTGTCCCCATCTTGGAGCACTCTAGATCTCTTCATCAGATTACATGGTTTCCGAAACAGGTTGAAAAAGGTTGCTCCCTCCAGGATTAGAAAAGGTATTGAAAAGGCTGATTCCAAGAGGAACCCTTGCAAATGTTGCAGTTGCTATTTTATTAGCTTCTTCTCTTTTTTGTTTCACCTTTCAAAAATAATCTTTCCTGCATAAGCTGACAAACCAATTCATCAGGGGAATTCAGGCTGTGTCTATAATTACATACTTGAGTTCTGTGGTATGGGTTCTAAAATTAAGGTTGCAATTCTGCAGGCTGACCTGGGAACAAGCCTCACTGAACAATCTTGTCCAGCTGAATTAGTACAGAAAGAGAAATCGTACATTTATACAAAATCTTCGGCAGATTCGTGCAAATGCTTGAGGATGGTCTACAGGGGTGAAACTTTTTAGTCTGTATTATTGCTGTGCAATAGAATAACCTATCCTGATTCTGGGAACATTGAATTGTTACTGTAGTTACTAAGCCAGTGGAAAAAATATGCACCCATATGGATAACACTTCTGATTCCTCTCAAGGTTTCTGTCCTATTTACTTGTAATCATATAACTACAGCTTTCCTCAGAACCTAACTAAGACCACCAAATAAATCTACTGCAAACTAATTCACTATAGTTTAAGGGGTAGCAGGTTTTATATTGTATAGGATATGTTTTTAGTTTGTTGTACACCGCCTCGAGTTCCCCTGATGGGGGAAGAGAGGCGGGATATAAATCTAATTAATAAATTAATAAATAAATAAACATCCTGGGCTACTAGAGAAGGCATTTGAAAGCAACATCAGCTCTGCTTGATAGTAAATGATGTTATATATATATATCTATATCCCACAGTTTCCAAGTTTCTAGCTTGATGCTTGAACCTCTGCACCAAAGTGTCTGCTCTATAACTAGCCATATCCATAGCTATGTAGGTAGTTTCTCCCTTGTGATAGCCCTACCCATGTTACAGTATTCCCAAGTGGAGCCACAACCCCACCCCCCACAAATGTTCTGTCCCTTAAACTAAGCAGTATAGGAATATAGAGATTAAGCAAATAAAAAATAAATAAAAAAGCAAGGTGAAATCTAAACAAATGTTATGGAGCTATGTAGCTGTGCACAAAATCCAGTGGACAATAACCTATATTATGAACTAGATTTCACAAGCACCTAGATTGTTGTATTGCAGTACTTTGTAACTTCATATAGCCTTCCACATACTCATCTTTTAGTGTTCCGTTACACTCATCTAATGTTCCTTCCCCTTCTTTTAGATTCTTCTTTTTATATATAGGTTTAGTTTTTAATTTATATAACTGTTCTTCTATTTTTCTTTCCATGTGCTTATTTTTATGTATGATTTATGCACACCATCCTAATGCTGGTCTATGACCATAATAAAGATTTGATAGGATATATGATATGGAGCCCTGGTTACTTTTTTGACCAAAATTATCTCCCATCTATAAATAAATACTTTTTTTCAGTCCAAGATTCACATAAAGTCTTTATGCTGTGCTTGATGGTCCACAAAGAGCACAGCCAGTAATATGAGATTGCCAGAATAGTGGATATAATGTTTTTCAGCTTCTTAAATAAGTATCTGCAAGTTTTAAAGTCAAATACTATTTTACACATTGAAATCAACCAGAGTCTGAGAATATTAGTTCCACACATTCTGGAAAATTATAAGAGAAATGGAAGCTGCATAGAGATTTTGAGTAGCCTACATCTTAACAGTTATATCATTTTTAAAATATCTTAGTAAATATCTAACATTATACAATTGTTTGCAATAAATTCAGTGAGCCATAAGTTAAAAAGCAGAGCTTTGTGCAGTGTGTGAATTCAACTTTTAAACTGCATCTTTGATTGCTTCAAGTTTAAAAAGCCACAACAGTATTTTAGTATGCTAAACAATGAAACCTTGTTAGCTGAAAATTGCAGGAGAAGAAATAGATTTGTCCACATAAATAGATGGTCTCCAGGAAATTCTTAAGCAGCCTTTTGAGCTTCTCTAACTTTCAGTTTTTCCTTGGCATACTATTTTTAGCAGCCTCCGGAATCTAAGCTTCATTTCTCCAACAAAAGATATTTCCCTGGACTGCGGGATGAACATTGCACTCGGTCTTCAAAAGTAAAATGCAGTTTGTAAAACCAGGGCCATGTGCACGTATATTTACACACATAACACACCCTGCCACTCACTTTTCTTTGTAGATTGCATCTGCTTTATTTTTCCCCCGGTGGGAATCTAACTATAAGCAGCTGTGACACTCAGCACCTGGGTTTGGGCAGCTGAACTTCTCAAGAAAGGATCTGTATATCTGTCGTTGGTGGCACCAGCTGCAGGTTTTTGCACAAGCAAAGCTCTTCAGTCCCTGGCATGAGAAATTCAGTTGAAAGTTGGCCATAAAACACATTGAACAGTGAAGTGTAATGATCTTGCAGCAACCGACGTATTGCCCAGGTGCTACGAATAGGAAGCTGAAGTTGTTTTCTCTGCATGTACCAGTCAGGGTCCCACTATATGTGATCCTATCTGATTTCAGTTTTAAGTTGCAATCTGGACCAGAAATAAACCAAAGTGTGAGAAGCAGCATGATACCATCTATGAGCCATTTTCTCCAATCTCCCCTTCCTGCTCTTCCTCCTTCTTCACGCTCCCACACTACTTTTCATCTACCAGAAGAGGAAAGGCTGTATTTTTGTTTCTGGTCACCAAAAGGCACCACTGAGCACTAGCAGAAAACAGGAATAAAAAACTTGCTCACCTTGAACTCTAAATTGTATTTTCCTACAATTGCATTTGGTAAAAATTAACAAGTTGGGGAAGGAGGGATGGCATTCTTATGACTGAGCCTCACAGGTTACATCTTTGCGGAAATAAAGGGATATCATGATAGGAACAACTATGGTGAGTACAGGGAGTGCTTGACTTACAACCATTCATTTAGTGACCATTTGGAATTACAATGGCACTGACCATTTTTCACACTTACAGCCACTGCAGCATCACTGTGGTCATGGATCAAAATTCAGAGGCTTGGCAACTGGCATGTATTTATGATGGTTGCAGTATTCCGGGGTCATGTGAGCTGGGTCTTGTTTTGAATATATTTTTAATGATAGTTTGCTGATTAAAGAAGGAGACAACGGCTCTGTTCTATTTCCACAGAAACTAGAAACATTAATAATGTGCTCCAGAGATGGGACATCTACATTCTTTCACATGTTCCTAGAAAAACATCTACCCGCCTTCATTATTGGTTGCAGATGGCTGGGCCTGCTGCATATTGTAGTGCCAAGAAAGTGGAAATGCAGATGAATGCTACTAGGTTTGTAATTGGCTACAAATATTATCCAAAGACATGATGTGTAGCCACTATTCTAAATCCTAATAGCATTTAGTCTTCTTCTCTGACATCTAATTATTCTAGAATTCTTTGTATCCACAAACACTCTTATTTCTAGCATTGTCACAATAAACCTATGGGTTTTGTCTATTCTTAGAACTCTAGATTATGGACTTGTTCTGTCTTCAACAAACTAACTCCATAAGAAGAAATCCCAGATTTGTCTCAGCAAAAGCACAAGGATCTGAGATTCTGGCAAGGTACAATATTTAAAACACTGATTTGTTGACTGATAATGATGATGGCTGGGGAATTTTTGGAAAAGAAATGCACAAATCTTAAAAGTTGCCAGGTGGAGAGACATTTATCTAAAATAATGCACTGCCCTAATATGGTCAGTACCAACCATTAAGTTAATCATTTGGCTAATTCTTCATTTAAGCTGCCTAAACTGATAGCCATTTCAAACTTTTGCCACAGAATATTCTGCATTGTAACACACTTTGGGGGAAAGAAATTCCTTTGCTTTGAGTCCCTATTATTCAGTTTCTCCACACTAGGCTTCCAGTGTTACAGGAGAGAAGGGAAATATCTAATTTATTTTATACAGGTGAGATATAATTTTATATACCAACCTCACGTGCAGGGATGGGATTCAAACTTTTTAACAACCAGTTCTGTGGGCATGGCTTAGTTGGTGGGCATGGCCAACTCAATATCACTCACATCGAGGCACGCATCTCCTCACCTGGCCTCCCATGACTGTGGGGATGCTGCAACAGTCGTAAGTGTGAAAAATGGTCATAAGTCATTTTTTTCAGTGCCATTGTAACTTTGAATGGTCACTCCACACAAGCAAAGTACCAACAAAGGAGGGAAAAAAACTCCAGAGAAGTTCCAGAGACAGGAATTCTAGTCCTGCCAAGAATGTAATAAGGGTTAACAGAGAGGCAGTTTCTGTAAGCAACACCAGAATGTTTCCTTCCTGCCTTCCTTACAGGATTAGGCCAGTAATTTCTTCTAACAACCCTCTGAACTGCTTAGAATGGTAACAACTGGTTCTAGAGAATAGGTGCGAACCTGTAGAATCCCACCCCTGCTCATGTGCCTTTTTGTCCAGAACAAGCTTCAAAAGCTGTAACCTAGTAGTTCTCTTCAAAATTTTATTTATAATTGCCTATTTTTTTTATCTTGTCAACCCGTTAAAATGCATAGACCAAAATTTGAATATTGTATGAAGTACGAAGTAGACATAGGAAACTGCCATGAGTTGATCCTAGTTTAGTGTTCCCTAGCATGCAGGCTGGGGAATTCTGGGAATTTTAGTCCATACATCTTCAAGCTGCCTCTATATTAGCGGTAGTCCTCAACTTACAACTACAGTTGGGACCTAAATTTCTAAGTGAGCCAGTCATTAAATGAATCATGCCCAATTTTATGACCTATTTTGCCATGGTTGTTAAACAAATGGCCATACAACTTCCTCCATTCACTTTCTCGGAAGCTATCTGGGAAGGTTGCAAATGGTGATCATATGACTATGGGGATGCTACAATGATTGTAAGAGCAAGGACTGGTCATAAGTTGCCTTTTGAAGATCCAGTGTTAACTTTGAGCAGTTGCTAAATGGTCATAAGCCGAGGAGTACTTACTATCATTTAACTATGTATTACGTACTTTAAGCTTGTACTATCTTTTAACTATGTTACTGAGCAAGAAATTTTGTATAAATACATAAATACACATACACATAAGTATAGTACACATTTGAATTGTGTATTAGGAGCCCACAGGATTTCTGAATGGCATTTTGTAAAGCACAGTCTAGGCTAGGCTAGGCTAGTGAAGAGAAGGACCAGGGGAGACATGATAGCAGTCTTCCAATATTTGAGGGGCTGCCACAGAGAAGAAGGGATCAAGCTATTTTCTAAAGCACCCGAAGGCCAGACAAGGAATAATGGATGGAAACTGAACAAGGAGAGTTTTTTTTTTAATTACATTTATATGCCGCCCTTCTCCGAAGACTCAGGGTGGCTTACAATTTTTGGGATACAACCCAGTGTGCTCAGCAATAGCCTTCATTCCATTGTATATGCCTGCTTATTACTAAGCGGCATTTTTACAAGGTCAGCTAATTGCCCCCAACAATCTTGGGTCCTCAATTTACCTACCCCGAGAGGATGGAAGGC